>CM053787.1:562848837-563443837 GCA_028749045.1 Cupressus sempervirens | reverse complement strand
AAAACTCTGAGTAATAGTAGATATTAAAAGATTTTAAGGTACTAGGTTATAAGTATTCACTAGAGAATGTAATCATAAACCAAAAGTTAGGGTAATTGGTACTGAGTGTGAATTCCTTTATCACTGTTATATGTGATAAATCAAAAATCTATGCAAGGATCACGTGTCAAGAGATAAATATTTGGAGTTCCACTAATCCAAATGATAGAAACTCAAATTAAATAATAGAAATGAATCTTGCATCCAAATACTACAAATGAAATATGATAATGAGGTTTGAATTTAGCTAATAGACTATCTTCATTAATACTGGTATCGTTATTTACAATTTCAAAAACTTATGCATGTTACAATCGAAGAGGACTAAGTTTTAAAAGTGTCTTGCTACCTGCTATTTGAGTATAGTATTAAAATAGTTAAACTATCAAATTAAAACCCACACCTATTACATATACTTAATCCTTTAATACTAGGTCAGATTTACTACCAAAATGACCCTAATACTACAGATATCACTATATTTTCTTGAAGACCATGATGATTTATGAGGCCTCGTGTAGATTTGTGGCCTTTGAGCTTGGAGGGAATTCATAGGCCATCTTTCGTCTACTTGACTTGTCATAGTTGGGCAGGCAAAATTCCACATTCTCCAAATTGGTGAGTTCAGCATCCAGGTGAATGTATGCATCATAAGCCCTTAAATAATTTGTGAGCCAGACTCTACCTGGGTCTTCAATGATGCCTCTCCACCTAAGAAAGAGTTGATACTTGATTCCATTTTTGGCCACTCTCTATAAAACTGAATGTTATCCCTTATAACTATACATGGACGCTTAAGGCTTCTTGCAAAATCTGGACTATCCAACTCAAGTTCCATATAAGCCTCAGGTAGAGGAATCTGAAGCCTTGGGTTAATGTTGGCAACCACAATTTCCAACCCTATCAACCAACAAGGGTCAAAGATATTGTAGGTTAGCCTAATGATGTCTCATTTCTCCACTCCAACCCTAGCTAAACATCCTACCCAGAGCCCTATGATATCACTGTTGGTCCTCCATGAATATTTATAATAAAAATCCCCTTCTCCCAATGCTCAACTGATTGTGACTCGAATCATGTCATCAATTGGTTGGAAAAGCCTATTCCATCTTTCTTGCTTTATCGGGCTGCAGAATCCCTTCATTCAGTTTTAAAAAGCATGAAAAAGGCAAATATTGGTATCCATGGAGGACCTAATTTGCAGACCACGAGCAAAACTAAACTAATACTGATCACTAGCTAAGTTGTACTATTAGTCGAGTTCGATATTGAAACATAAACAAAGGGGGGAGAAAGATCTAGAATCCAAAATGATGGAAGTGATGCCTTGATGAATTAGTGGTTCCTCTCAAATACATCATACCAAGGAATAACTAACAGGAGAGAGAGATTTTCCTCAAAATTAGGTACAGGGCCCGATTGATGTTTAATAAGTTCTCACACGAGGAATAAAGTGGCTATGTTTAAATCCAATAACTATGATGACTATAAGGTATGATTATACATTAAAGAACTAATACCATCAATTCCTAAGTTGGCTAGATTATTGGCTTCCTTATTGCCTTCTCTATAAATATGTGAGAATCTTACATCTTCAAATTTTGTGAGATATTGGATGATTGTTTCTAGTTTTGAATTTAATATCCAATTTAGAGTTCCTCCTTTTCTAAGAGCATTAATTATGATCTAAGAATCCCCTTCTATCATAATCCTTTTGATATTTAGGTTTATGCATAGTTTGATTCCTTCTTCTACTACTTCAAGTTCTGCAATGTTATTTGTCACCATTTCCAAAGGTTTGGAACCTTTTGCTATCCAATTACCTGACTCATCCCTTATTATGTATCCTATGCCTACCTTACTTGGATTTCCTCTTGAGGCCCCATCGAAGTTCAATTTCTTCCATCCAGGCAGTGGGGGTTCCCATTTGCAAGTTTTCCTAGTTGAATTGTTTTTCTTTTCGTAAAATAGGGGTGGATTGACTAGAAGTGGCCATAACTTTTTGATCTCTACATCCCAATCTAAAAATGTTCCTTCTTCTCGAGGTCTCTTCCTAAGATCACTATTCATGACTTCTGTTATAGCCACTTCTATTTTTGCGATGAGAGCTTGCTCATTAAGACTAAGATTTTGGAAAATGCAGTGATTTCTTTCTTTCCAAATCTCCCATGTTATGATTGCTAGGGAAATATTCCACAGTTTTCCATATACTTTATTTGAAGTGTCTATATGCCAACCCAGTAGATGATCTATCCATCTATCCGCAAGCAAGGCAGTCCAATTCAGTTTTCATTGGAGCCACCTCCAACATTCCTGGGAAAATTTACAACCATATAGGAGATGTTCTGCATTTTCTTCATGTTCTTTGCATAATATGCATCTTGAGGGACCTTCGAAGCCCATTTTTTGGATTCTATCTATTGTTAGAATTCTCCTTTGTATGGTAGCCCAGAGGAACATGCTTGCTTTAGGGGTCTTTTTGGGTCCCAACATAGGTTAATTGGGAGGGTATTAACTTCCCAACTCTAAGAATTTGTAATTATTTTATATCCTTCTTTGACTTTATAACTCCCATCTTTAAAGGTTGCCCAAATTAATTTGTCCTCCCTATTTTTGGTTGAAATTGATCGAGTTTTAAGAATGTTTTCAAGTTTCTCTCTATCCATCTAGTTAAGTCCACAGTTAGAAATGGTTTTCCATTTCCATATCTTTCCTGAGTCTGACTTGGTTTCCACTATATAATTTTTCACTTTCGTCCCTCATATTGTTTTGAGATGAGTAATTGATTCTAGAGCTATGTCTGAACAATTTAGGGGGGCGTATCCATTCCATGAATCCTCCCAAAACAAAGTTTTATTACCTTTCCCTATGTCCCAAGTGAGGTGTTTGGATATCAGGTTTCAACACTTAATAAGGAAATTCCATCCCGCTGAGCCTTTAGGGAGTTCATTGATTCTAAATAAAGATGTACTATCTGAGGGGTTCAAATATTTATTGAATAGGATTTTTGCACACTTCCTGTCCCTTTCTTGATACAGTCTCCAAACTTGTTTAGCACCTAGAGCTTCATTCTGCCATTCTAGAGTTTTAATTCCTAAGCCCCCAGATTCCTTAGGTTTACAAATTTTGCTCCAGCTAATTAAGGTAACTTTTTTTTTGTCCTCCAATCCATTCTAGAAGAAATCATGCAATTTCTTTTCCATATTAAGGTTAAAATTTTTGGGAAGAAGTGAATAAGAGAGTTGGTAGGTTGGGATTGCAGATAAGACTACTTTGATCTTAGTTGTCCTCCCAGCCTTAGTTAACCATTTTCCTTTCCATGATTTTGTTTGACCATCAATTATCCTGAGAATATGTTTCCAACCAAGGTTGGTTTTGTTGCTTTCGTCAAGATAAATTCCTAGGTACTTAAATGGCAAAGTGCTTTTTTTAAACCCTAGTTTACTACATATTTGATTTTCTCTAACTTTGAGTGTGTTTAAGCAGATTTCTAATATCTCGACATTTATCATTTGTCCTAATGCTTTGGTGTAAGTTTCTAGGATGTGTTGCATTTGATTAGCCTCATCTAGAGTACTGACTCGTACTACTATTGTGTCGTCAACAAATTGTTGATGGGTGGTATTTTCCACTTTTGTAGTGACTTTAACACCTTTAATTTTTCTTTTTTCTTGTGCATCTTTGATTGCTCTCCCAAATGATTCTGCCATTATGATGAATAGAAATGGAGATATCTGGTCTCCTTGTCTAATACCCCTAGAGATATTAAAGAATCCTACTGAGATGTCATTGATGAGAAGGGAAATTTTGGGGTTGGAAATACATTGAAAGATAATGTTAATCCATTGCTTAGAGAAACCAAAGGCCTCCAATGTTTTACAAGGAAATCTCTAGTCTACTTTATCGTATGTTTTTTGGATGTCTAGTTTTAGTAACATGCAGGCTTTGTTGTTTTTAATTGCAGAATGAATAGTTTCCTTAATTATGGAGATACCATCTAATATAGATCTACCAGGGACAAAACCCATTTGTTCTTCTAAAATAAGCTTGGGGAGCAATCTCTTAAGATGATTAGCTAGGATTTTTTAGAACACCTTGTAAATAGTATTACACAAGGCAATTGGTCTAAAATCCGCAGGCACTACACTTCCATTTTTTTTGGAGATAAGAGTAAGAAAATTGTGATTAATTTCAGTTAATATTGAACATCCATTTCGAGTTGCTTCCAAGGCTTTCCATAGTTCTTCTCCTAAAATGTCCCAGCATTGTTGGAAGAAGAAAGCTTGAAAATTGTCTAGACCTTGTGATTTATCCAAATTAATACTAAACAAAGTAGATTTAACTTCGTGAAGAGTGAAGGATTCGATAAGGAACCTGTTATCTTCCATTGAAATCAATTTAGGGATATGTTTAAGCATTTCCTCTTGGGCTGATCTATTTGATGCCTCGTAATTGTTAAGGGTGTCATTGAAATACTTAACAAAGATATCTACTATTTCTACTGGGTTTTCAGTTTACTCCCCCTCTGGATTTTTGATCTTTGATATGTTAATAAGGTTTCTATTATGAATAGTGCTATTATGAAAAAAAATTGTATTACAGTCACCTTCTAGTAACCACTTTTCTCTGGATTTTTGTCTCTAGAATATCTCTTCTTTAGCTAATATTTCTTCATGTTTTAGTTGGTATTCTTTTTCTAGGTGATAAGCTTCATTATTCATACCTTTCATAATGACTTCTTTATTTAAATTACTTATTTTTTCTTCAATATCTAATTTTTCTTAAAATATATTTTTAAAATGTGTATTATTCCATTTTTAAAAAAATCTTTAATACCTTTTAATTTGGATACAAAATAAAACATTTTTTATCCCTAAAACTGTTCCTCCTGCCACCATCCTCTTATCTGATCCATAAATGATTTGTCCATGAACCACATTTTCTCACATTTGAAGGGGTTCCTACTTGGTTTGAGTTGCTCTTTGATTTCCAATTTTACTAGGAAGTGATTGAAACCTCTCGTGGGTAGAATTTTAGCAATTACAATATGATCCATACCAAGCTCACCTTTTAGAAGAAATTTGTCCAGATGTTCTGCTATATAACAAAATCCTTTTCTTCTGTTGTTCCAAGTGTAAATTCCATTCTTAGTAGTGATGTCTATAAGGGAGTCCTTCTAGACCCATTTTTTAAAGTCTTCCATGTCTCTGAATATTGGATTAGATCCTCCGTATTTTTCTTCCTTCCTTAAAACCACATTGAAGTCTCCTCCTAAGATGAATGTCTCTTGGGGCATTGAGTTGATAAATGAGTTGATTTCATTCCATACCTCTAGTTTATCTATTGTTTGGGTAGGCCCATAAACATTTATTATGACTGATTGCAAGTTTGATTTTATGCTGACTGCCCTCACTCCCATCTAGTTGGTATAGGAGGTGAGTACTTCTATATTAACTTGCCAAGGATTCCTAATAATTCCCAGTCCTCCTGATGCTCCCTGTGACTAATAAAATTCTAATTTCTATTTTCCCAATTTCTAATTTAATTTTATTCCCTCTTCTTTATTTAATTTAGTTTCTTGTAACAATGATATGTCAGATTCGAATAAGGTGAGGTTATGCTTAAGCAAGCATTTTTTGCTAGGGGCATTTAGGCCCCTAGCATTCCAGGTTGTGATTTTCATTGAGCCTTGGGAAGGAACTTCCCCTTCCCACTTTGTAGTATATCGAGGATCTTGGTTTATTCCTTTACCTGCCCAACTGCCTCTCTGAGTTCTTTTAGCGATTTCCTTCTGCGTTTCTATTTTGATTTCCCACAGTTTGGAGTCTTCATTCCTTCCTGATTCACTAATATGCCTATTCTTTCAAGATTTTGTTCTTTGATTACTTTTTCTGCAACTGTTGAATTCTCTCTCTCCTAAGAATCTTCTGTGACAATTTATTTAATCATTAGTTTATTGATTTGGTAATCCATGCTATCAGAGATTTGGTCTAGCCTTGAATCCTTGACCTCTTTACCAGTATCATCTTCATTAGGGTTGTTCTCTGGTTCATGCTACATGATTTGATCTTCGTTCAATATATTTGATGGCTCTAGCGATGTTTCTCTCTTTTTTGAAGCTAATTTTGTATCCTCTATATCTGATTCAAACATATCCATTCCATTACTTGGAGTTTGCCAAAATTTGTAACTTTTCTTTTTCCCTTTTTTCCCAATAGTTATGTTACTCCATTGGGCAAAGTCTGCTAGAGGTATATTAACCGCTTGCTCTACATTTTCCTTTTGAGTGGCTCTATCTTATATGTTGTCCATAGTCTGATCATTTCCTTTATCTAGTCTTTGGTCCATTTGCTCCATTACTGCAAATTCAATTATTTCTTTTACCTGATCATGCCTCAGATTCTCATTCTGCTCATCATTTTTTCTTGATGTTTCCCCTATTTCTGTAATTTTTTATCCTTTTTCCTTTATGTTCCTTATGAACTTCTTCTGCTATTAAGATCTGGTCTATTAGATCATTTTGTATCAAAAGGATTGCATGAAAGAGCTTATTTAGTTTAATGATGTTAAAATCCATTTCTTCAATAGTCTCTTTTTTCATTTGGCAGTCCTTACACCTTTTGAATTTATTCAAAGAGTGTTGGTAGTTTATATTATCCATCCATTCTTTTCCCATCAATTCATCCTTATCCTTTTCCTCTTGCAATGTTACTTTACCATTTTCTAGCTTTCTTTTATCATAAGTGTTTACTTCATTCTTTGTGTTCTGACCTCCTCTGTAGTTTTTCAACTCTGTGATAGCCTCATCTTCCTGTGCTTTCTTTTTGCCTTTGATCTTTTTTATGATTATGTTATCTTTAATGTTATTTTTAATACATGTGAGTTTATTAGGTTTGAATCCTTAATTTTTTTTATATCTCCTAAGTATTCTCTAAATGTTAAGTAATATATGGATCTATTAGTAATAATTTTTCTACTTACTGTATTATTTAGATCTAATTTTACCAAAACCTTAATTACATTTGCTTTATCTATGTTATATTCAAAACCTATAACTATTCCTAATGAATCTCCAATTTTCTTAACAAAATTTTCCTCCATTAATTCTGATGGAACTTCTAGGGTTTCCATCCATTTGATTGATTTTATGTTTTTAATGAGGTTTTTGTTAAAGTTTGGTTTCCATGCTGAAAAGTTAATGTGATGTCCTTTGTAAAAATAATTATCTGATTTCAAAATTTCCTCTTTATCCTTTGAATTTTGACATAGAATAAACCAATATTTATCTACAAAAGAGATAAAGTTACTTACCTTATCACCCCATTTCATTGCTATGATGCATACCAACTTCTATCTCTTTCTTGGTGGACCGTTCAAATACATATATATGACCTTTTCTTCACAATCCTCCCATTTTCCTTTGCTATGTGAATTTTTGATGATAATTTCTTCGCAATCTTTGTTCATGGTTGGGAATCTTTGCTCAGAGTTTCTTGTCGCTCTTTGCTTTGTTGTTGCTTGATGATTCTTCCAGTGTGGTGGAATGTAAACAGCTTTTTCTCTATGGGGAGTTTCTAACCTTGGATTGCGGTCACCTTTACTCTTTGGTGGATCAGAGGTGTGCTTTATTTTAGGCATATTCTTCGGCACCTACCCTAGGGGGACATAGTTAGCCTCAAAAATGACTTGGGGTCATTTTGCTAGCTTCTTTAGGGGAGACTTTATGCACATCTTGGGGCTAGGTTTTTGGTGAAATGATAGTGCATACTTAGTTTTCCTTTTAAGAAAAATTGGCTATGAAGTTTCACTTCATTTCCTTCTTCATATTGTCGCGATTGGATTTTTTTTTCTTGTTTTGCACCACTTGCCATCCTTCTTCTTTTTTGCAATTTTGCTTCGCAAGGATTTCCTCATTTCACTAGGTATGTTGTCTGACAAGGGTTTCAAAATTATTTTCACCAATGTTGCAATTATTTCTTTGGTTAGTATTCCACAATGAAAGGGCTTCAAACTTGTTGCTGGTGTTTAGGCGAGAGAATGATTTCTTCTGTTGTTGGAACGCATTAAAGCTTGATTTGGAATGTTTTGAATTTGCACGCAACTTCACTTTTTTTGCCATGTTTTGCAGAGCAAAAATTCTCATAGCCAAATTTAGACCACTTTTATCATTTTCTTTAATTTTATTATTATTTTAGCAATAAAAGAAAAAATATTTTCTTTAATCTAATTTTTTATTAATAAAAATAATCTTTTCAAAGTTTCTTTTTTTATTAAAAAATAATAATATCCTTGAGTGGATAAAATAGAAAAAATATAAATTTAATAATAATAGCTTCATATTATTAATTCAAGTTAAGATTAGCGAACACGAGGAATTAGACAAATTTTGTGAAAGACAGGCATGGCGAAGAGAGAATTAGCTTAACAAATCCCTGATCTGGAAGGTAAGGCTTTCATAGAAAATGTGTAAAACCAGGTGGTAAGTAGACCAAAACAATAGACAATGGAAAGCATTCATAGGAAACACCCAACATCCTGAACCTTTGTTCCTTAAAAACAACTTTGAACACTTATTTTGCAACATGAAGCATGAAAAACCAAGAGATTATGAAAAAAAAACCCTAAAAATCAAATATCTCAAATTCAAAACCCTAAGCCCCATCACCATCTTGATATTCAAAATTACAAATCATAGTTAGATATTCAAAATCGCAAGGGTTATTCGGATTTCAATGGTATGGAGGCAAGAGCTAGGGGAGGAGACATAAAAAGAAGGGAAAAGCAAGCAAAATTCTTTGAAAAAAAAATGTAGCCCAAAGCCCAAAGAAATTGATCACCATAAACCCTGTAGATCCTTTTGCTAATCCTCTCAATCTAAAACCTGAAGGATTTGAGCAATACACAAAACAAATCCACAAAGCCCTCGAATACCTGCATGTAAAAAACCTGTCACGAAGAAGAAAAAGACAAGAGTGTTGGAATTACAATAGGAAAGGTAAACTCTGAGATGGGGGGTGAATCAATGTTTTAAACTTTTACCCATAGAAACATTCACCATACATCCATCTCACACTTCAATAAGTAAACTAAAATATCATGTAAAGCATATATATCTAAAGTATGTAAACAAGTAAGCATTCACAAATATATGACATAAGATATGATTATCGATAAACCCTCTAATGAGAAGGTAAAAATGGGATATGGGGATGACACCCACAAATCTTCACTACTGCAATAATAAAGTGTATCCAATGAATGTTACAATGTTTGATCATGAAACATGATCTACCTTGTAAAAGGTTTGCCCTATTAAAAGCTTATAAAGACTGTTAGGTCTTACCCTATTAAAAGATTTTAACACCCTATTAGAAGTGTGCCTGATTCAAGGACTTCAACTCGAAATTAAGTAAGCACCTTGTTAGAGATTTCAATACAGCTTGTTAGGACTACCCTATTAAGATATTTGACTGATTCACCTGTTAGAATGTCTCAGCAATGATCATGCGATTAGCCCTCTATTGCTTGATGTCAAGTCACCTCTATACTGAGGTGTACTTGATCCTTCTTGATCAAATGTATCTCTACTATCCACTGTTTCCTTCCCCTGTTCTCCTTTAACTAATTCTACAATATAACTCAGATCATAATACCTTTTTCACCATGAATGTCCTTTTTACACATGCAAACTCTCCTTCTCTCTCACAGAACTTTTAGGGTTTTTTCCTCCTTAAGAAAACCTAGGTGACTTAGGATTAGGTATGAATCAACAACTGTGATTCACCCATATTGCCACTTAAACCTTGCCTTTTTTTGATTGGATACATGTAATACATAGGGATTCATACTTAAGATTCATCCTTATCAAAAAAATATTGTAAATCAATCCTTAAGTTAGCCCAAAAATGGTTTACATAATAGTTTGTGGCAATACAAACAACTATGTCAAAACTATGTTACTCGACATCTGAAGTCCCTAGTGCTCAACCCTAACTATGACTTCAATACTGTCACTTGGCATCTGAATGACTCAACATGTACTACCTACTTGACATCTAAATCACTTGACACATACTATCTGCTTGGCACTTGAGTGAATCAGCACATGAGTGGCTCAGCACTCGCTATTTACTCAGCATGCTCTAACTTATATGTTGCACTTGGCACATGTTACTTTTTAGGCATGAACTAAGTAAATGACTTGAGTATATAGACACTCACTTGTCAAAACCAATATGAGATTTAAAATCTCCCCCTTTGACATGAGTGTCAAAAACACTTGTTCATACATTAATAATCTTATTCTTACAAGCATAACATAGATGTCTATTCGGCTTCTATACAAAATCTCAAAATCTCAAAATTTCGCAACACATGACTTATACCTCAAAACTTCATAACTCCCCCTAAGTTGTTTATTCTATTCTATACTATACTCTATATCAAAATCTTTCTCCTGTTGAGTAGATATGCATCAATTAATACTCTTTCTCTATTCATGTTTGAACTATTTTTTGCATTTTGTTGTTCTCTTACTCATAGCTCTATTCTTTGTCTCTTACTCCCCCTCGAGTACAAATATCTCTTTGTTTTTCTTGTTTGCTCCCCTATTGCTCTTACTCTCCCTTTTTAACACTGATGTCAATGGGTTATATGCCTATAGTGTATTTGTCCAAAAAAGATTTATGGACCTCAAGTATAATCTTAAGAGTTGCATCCCAATTATCATAAGTTACCTCCAAAGACTTGATCTGGATGGCCAGCTCGGCAGCAAGGTGGACTAATCCATCTAATGTAGAAAGATTGAGGTCTTTCTTCATAAGTGTTTCTTCATAGCCTAGCTCCCTGTGTAAAATCTCCATGTGAGGAGTCAATGTCAACTAGATGTTGATCAGTTTAGCCCTAATGTTGGCTTCATCTACTTTTAATGATGCTAACTGACTTTGGGATTGCAAGAGGAACTTGAAATTTTTCTCACTTTGAGTTGGAGACTTGGGAAAAGTAGCACCGGATGACTGCATTTGGTTCTCCAAACTTAGGATGTGATTCCTTACTTCTTGTGTGAAGAGTGTAGGATTACACAGTTTGGTGTATAGAGAGAAAATGTTCTCTAGTACCTTCTTCACACTCTTTATCTTGGTTGCTAACTCAACCTGTGTCAATGCAATAGCACTAGATATCTTCTCATTTACCTTGTTTTGAAACTTCCTTTCAAACCATTCTAATAGTTTGACATTAGTATCCAAGTCTATGTCACTAACCCTTTCCACTATGTTGGTCAATTGTTCAATGATGGGCTTTGTTTCATTTGGAGTTGGCAGACTAAATGCATCTAAGAAGATCTCTTTGATATCAATTAGAACTTTCCACTACCTATGCTCCCTTCTCAACAGTTTTTTATTTTTCTTCTTTGTTAGGGCCTCTTATAGTATGCCCATCTGCTCAATAGTGATTGTTGCCAAATAAAATTTTGGTAATACAATCTCTTCATCTAGGCTAACATCTCCATAAGTAATTACCTCTTCTACCTTAGATGAGCTAGGACTCCACACTAAAAATTGCAATGGTGTTGGCTTTTTTCTCAAACTCTAAATAGCTTGACTAGAAGGAGTACCGAATTTTGATAATGTCACCAGTACTTGGATTGCTAGTAGCCCCTTTGGCTTGAGTGTCAAACTTGTCTCTTCAGACTTGTCCTTTTCTACCTCTGTGATTTTAGTTGCACCTTGATCTTGTGTTAGAGGTGTAGGTGTATCTACTAAACCTATTTGTCCTTTGCTGCCATCGTTGTTTGGTGTTTCAACCTTGTCTTCTCCAACCATCTCATCCTTTTCTTTTTTAACTTCATGTAAATTCACTAAGACTAGAGTGTCTTGCATAAGTGTACTAATAGTGAAACTTATTATCTCCTTCCTTTGATATACATCTATGGGTTGTGAAGGTTGTACACTTGTGACTTGAGGAGTGATTATAGATGTTTCTTGTATTTTTACTTCCTCCCCTAAAATTATTGTTTTTGTCTTCTAAATTTCATCCACACTCACCAGTACAGGGTTGTCACATAGTTTGGCCTAGAGAGAGGACTGGACAAGTATCCTTTTCAAATCATCATCTATAAGGGGATTGATGTTCTAATCAATAGTATTAGAAACATCCTTTACTTTGATAATTTTAGTATTTATACTTGTCACCTGTGGAGGGCTGACATCGGCACTTGTGTATCTTGTACACTATGTTTTGTTTGCTTCTCTTCCTTGGCTAGTGCCTGGTTATCAATATTCATATCAGTGCCTACCTCGATTTTTCCTTATTCATTATCATCTTCTTCATCCTCTCCTACCTTAGTAGGTGTCTAGTCAGCCTCTTTAGATGTTGACAATCCATATGTTATCTTCCACATTTGTTTAGACTTTTGTACAACATCCTCTATATTGTTTTGCAATATGTTAAATGCTCTATATTTTGGCACAAACCATATAGCATATTTCTTAATGGCTTTAGAAATTACAACCTTACTAAGTTATAGCATTACTTGAGCAACGGTTGTCTCCCTAATTTGTTTCTTTGTGTCTAAACAATAACACAATTTATGTTCAACTCTATCATATAAACTTTTAGGTATGGAGTTGGCAAGTTCTAGAGGAGTCTTTTTAAATATAGCCATCGTGGCATATACTACCTCTTCAACTTGGTTCTTCTCAATCTTTCCAAAATTATCAAACTCAATGTGAGAGAAACTTGATAAATCAACATTATTTCTGACATTCTCACATAAATTATCTAAATCTAAAGAGGAACTATGACTCACCACTTAAATTGGTTGTTTTCATCTAATTTAGTCATCTCTTCATCAAATTCAGCCTAGGCAACATACTTTCTCCTTGGTCTCTTCTATGCTCCAGCTTCCTTCTCTTTAGATTTGGCTACTTCTTTAGCCTTTTATGCAACGACTTTTGTACTAGCCCTTGTGGTAGGTGTTGTAGGATTGGGCTGATTAGGTTTTGCAACCTTCTTTGGTTTGTTCACTGCTTGAGTCTTTGTCTTTCTCTTCTTTTTCTCAGTAGTTATAGGTGCTTCACTGGTTTCTTCTTCCTTGGCACCTTCTGCAGTTTCTACTTTATCTTCTTGTTGGTCTTCTCCCTGACCTTGTGTCAATGCCCATTTTGCTTGAGCCTGTGCTTCCTCTTCTTCTTCATCATCTTCCTCTTCTTCTTCCTCAGCCCCTTCACCAATTTTTCTTTTAATTTCTTTACCAATTTTTTCTTCTTTCTTATCACAAATACAGTCTTCAATTCCATAGTGATCTTTGATTTGGCCAAGTCATAATTACCAAATGCGTTGGCTTCCTTATCCACTTCTTCTGCAAGTAATGTTGTGATTGTTGTACAAGCCTCATCAACATTTATTTCATATCCTAATGGCCTTAGCCATCTCACCTTGGGAATTGCTTAATCTTTCAAAACGTAGGAAGTGAACATCATCAAAATGTTTCTCCACTAGTGAGACTGGTATCCTTAATATTTTCTTCATTGATTGTTTGAAATCTTCAAAATAACTAGTCATTACTGACTCAAAGTCATCACCTAATTGCTCAATAAATTCTCCTATCTAAACTACAATAGATCTATTCACTTTCCATGCAACCTTACCAAATGTAGGAAAATTATTCTACTCATAAAAGAAAATACATACCAGAATAGATCTGAATTTACACTATGCACTCTTGGTTTTCCTTATAGCTCCCAAATTCTCAATCAATTGTTGCAACTACAACTTGGCAAGATCATAAGTATTATCCTTCTTCACAATTTTGTAGCCCATGTCAACTACAATGCAAGGTAGATTGTTTAATCTACTAGATTGATAAAACTTGTGTGTTATTACCCTCACTGCAAAAGCTATTAGGGGATCTGTGATAGTATCAATGGTCATTCCTCTTTTATTCCATACAGCCCCTGTGTTCTTTTCAATAACTTTCTTTGCTTCACTTCTCATGGTCTTTGGCCGATCTAGGGTTAGATACCCTATTACCCTATGAACAATCTTCTTAGAAAATTTTACTAGCCCATTCTCTAACCATACAGAGCTATCATGAATTCTACTTAAAACAATATTTATCACCTCTGTTTTGAAGATGTTGGGGAAATCTAGGGCATGAGTTAACCCTTTCTTCTCAAAAATTTTGAATTCTTCCTTCAACGCTCCATTTTTGCATAGATTTCCATATATTTCCCTAATTTCTATGTCTCCTATGCTTCCAATTTTGCATGTGTAACAATTTCTAACATCTTGAATCATCAAGACTTGTGGTGATATCATGGATAATGCATTGGAGGGATCCTGCTTGTAAGCTAAATTTGGAATAGCCTTGAAAATAGGTTGTTTTATTTCATTACTAATCAATTGAATATTCAAAACCTCTTTTCCCTCTACACTTTTTTCTTTTGAAGAACTAGATGCCATTACATGTATCTAGGGTTTGCAAAATTTGAAACTATGTAGCTTAGCACATGATAAATACCTTATAAATCCTATTGGAATGGTGTCAAACGACCATTTAAATCTCCTATAAATGCTCAGATCAAATTCTCCATATTCTCTTTAGCTCTTCATGCTATTCTTTGAATTCAAATGATGTTATATGATCAAAAATTGATCAAATAGCCCTCAAAACACTACATTTAATGCTAAGTGCTTACACAGTTATAAGCTCAGCTTTAATTGAATTTTTGTCTCACCTTGCATCCATGTGATTTTCTATATGCTCAGAAACCACTGTGAGCTTGGCCTTAACTAACTGATTTTCTAGCTCAACATTCACTAACATTTCACTCCACAACCATGTGAAACTTTTCATGCTTGACAGTAACATGAAAATTTGACAAAACCTAAAGATTTATTCTTGATTTCTAACAACACTTTGCATCTTTATTCATGCATATGTAATCTTTTCAAAACTAAATCCTTGGAATTGATGTATGGTATATCTTTTAAATATCAGTCTCACATACCTCTTGATTGCTTAATTTGATGAGGTGTGATTACCTAACCCATTGGGTGAAGTGATCCCCATCTAGACTTGATGTGTTGCAATCTTCCTTTCTCTTTCATGTCTTATTCATCTCATCTCTAACATTTTCAATATCTACCTTGCCTTTGCCTTTGTTGAACTCACAAGTTGGTGCCTTTGACCTTGTTGGACAATATCTAGTTATGTGACTAGTCTTCAAACAGCTAAAACATGTGGTTTGACTCAACCACCTTTTGTAATCACTTCTGAAATCTGTTCTAATACAATTCTCAGGAATATGTCCATACTCTTGATAGTAGTGATAATTATACCTTGTATTATAATCCCAATTATAAGAGTTACCATTGTTCTTTACCTTTGTCTTCTTATTTGATGACCAGTTGGGTTTGGATCTACACTCAAAAGCTCTATGTCCATATTTCTAATAGTTATAATAATATCCTTCAAATCTATGAGTGTGCATGGTCTTGGTTCTACATTTCTATTCTTGATGACATTGTTTGATGCACTTGTGGCAGTGATGCATGTTCTTATGCTTAACATTCCGATTTATAATCTTGCTCCTACAAACATTGGTAGTATGTCCTATCTTACAACAATTATGACAAGTAGGTTTAGAGTTCTTACCTTTGTTACTTCTTTCTTTAGCACTTTTGGATGATTCTCCTTCAGTACTAATGTATCCCAGTCCAGATGTATCATTGTTAGATCTAGGCGATCTCATCAGTTGTTCAAAGTACTTGATGGCTTCATAAGGTTTATTGAAACTTTCAACAAACTCTTTTTCCCTTTTCAAATCATTGCTCAACTATTCATTTTGCAACTTCAGTGTTGTGATCTCAATGTCCTTTGCATTCAGTTCATGATTTGCAATCATCATTTGACCCAAAGTTTCCAATTGCATGTTAGCAATCCTAGTTACCTCTGATGATTTCTCTTCTAGTATGCTGGTCAAAACTCTTTTGTCATCTTCAATCATGACTTTGTCTTCCATAGCTTTCTTTTTCTATTCGATCACCTCACATAGTAATATGGCTTGTGATTCTTGCTCTATTTTAAGATTTATGATCTCTTTTGCTAGGGTTCTATTCTTTTCCATTATATCTACAACTATTTTATCAAATTCATCTAGAGTTTATATCTACAAATAGTTTAGTAGTTTCCATCTCTTGGTATTGTGTGTCATTCTCCTCAATAGCAATTTCCTTCCTTCTTATCAATGATTTATTTAGATCTTCTCTTGCTTCATTCAACTGATGTAGAATGAGTTGTATTTCAATCTCCTGGTTCTCAATAATCAAGTTCACAACTTGTAGACTTTCATTTCCAAGATCTTTCCTCAAAGCTACAAAGTTTTACTTTTAGAGGACTTAGCTCTGATACCAATTGTTGGAATTACAATAGGAAAGATAAACTCTAAGAGGGGGGTTGAGTGGTGGGGGTGAATCAGTGCTTAAAAATTCTACTCATAAAAATATTCATCATACATCCATCTCACACTTCAATAAGTAAACTAAAATACCATGTAAGCATATACATCTAAAGTATGTAAACAAGTAAGCATTCACACATATAACAAAAGATATGATTACCCAGAAACCCTCCAAATGAGAAGGTAAATTTGGGGTGGGGATGACACCCATAAATCTTCACTACTGTAGTAATAAAGTGTATCCAATGAAGGTTACAATGTTTGATCATGAAACATGATCTACCTTGTGAAAGGTTTTCCTAGTTAAAAGCTTACAAAGACTGTTAGTTCTTACCTTGTTAAAGGATTCTAACACCCTATTAGAAGTTTTCCTAATTAAAGGACTTCAACTCACAATTAAGTAAGCACCTTGTTAGAGGATTTCAATACCACCTGTTAGGACTACTTTGTTAATAGATTTGACTAATTCACCTGTTAGAATGTCTCAGCAGTGATTTTGTGATTAACACTCTATTGCTTGATGTTAGATCACCTCTATACTGATGTGTACTTGATCCTTCTTGATCAGATGTCTCTTTGCTATCCATTGTTTCCTTCCTTTGTTCTCCTTTAATTGATTCAACAATATAACTCAGATCATAATACCTTGGTCACCATGAATGTCCTATTTGCACATGCAAACTCTCCTTCTCTCTCATAGAACATCTAGGGTTTTGTCCTCCTTGAGAAGACCTAGTTGACTTAGGATTAGGTATGAATCAAAGGCTGTGATTCACCCATATTGCTGCTTAAACCTTCCCTTTTTATGATTGTTTTCATGTAATACATAGGGATTCATACTTAAGATTTGTCCTTATCAACAAAAGATCATAAATGAATCCTTAAGTTGGCCAAAAAATGGTTTACATAGTAGTTTGTGCTAATACAAACAACTATGTCAAAACTATGTTACTCAGCATCTAAAATACTTGGTGCTCGACACTAACTATGACTTCAATACTATCACTCAGCATGCACTACCTTCTTGGCACCTGAATCACTTGGCACATACTATCTGCTTGCAAAATGAGTGGCTTGGCACTCACTATTTACTCAGCATGCTCTAACTTATATGTTATGCTCAACATATGTAAGTGTATAGACACTCACTTGTCAAAACCAATCTGAGATTAACAAAGAGGAGGTAAGGGTTTGCTCTAAAAAATATGCAAATGTATTCTCAAAAAAAGAAAAGATACAAGATACTTAGAAACGATCTATCCTTATAGAAGGAGAGTGAAACTCAAAAAGGGTAGCCTAAAAGGTACAAAGGGTAACCTAAAAGGTAAATGTTATTTAATAATTACTAATTAATTATTAAATATGAATGCAAATGGTGCATAAACTAAAATCTTAAGAAGGGATAAAAGGTAATTTAATTAATTAAATTTAATTAACCTTTTTCTCTAACACCACCCCCCTTCCCCCCCCCACCCACCCATTAAGATGAGCAACAATGCAACTACAAACAATGTAGAAAGAGCAAGGAAACTACAATGTAATGCTAAAAGAAAACTTGGTTCCTAGCAAC
Source organism: Cupressus sempervirens (assembly GCA_028749045.1). Lineage (NCBI taxonomy): Eukaryota > Viridiplantae > Streptophyta > Pinopsida > Cupressales > Cupressaceae > Cupressus > Cupressus sempervirens. The sequence goes on along the minus strand of CM053787.1, from coordinate 563,425,765 downwards.
AAGGCCTAATAAGGTACCCAATCATAGTCAAATCTCTATGAAATAGAGAAATAGAGAAAACCCAATGGGAAAAACTCTACTCCAAAAAGAGATAGTTGAAAACCTAGTGAAGGACTGCAAAAGCCTCTAACTAGAGGATTGTTCCAGAAAATAGGAACAAAGAGAGATCATGAAGAATCATCATTGAAGCATGAAGAAGTCACAAACTCTGTCAAAAATAAATTGTTGATCTGTAGAACCTCCACTAAAATAGAACCTAACTAGGTAGAGAAGACTATAGTTTGCATCGAATTAGGAGGCACACAAAGGCAAACAATTGAACTTGAAGATACACATGGCATGAAACACCAAAGCCTAAAGAGCTAATCAATCAAACAAAGGAAACATGAGAAACAAAAAAAGAACCCCCCCTAATATAGACAAGGGTAAGGTGATAGGCAACTAAGAAAGTGGGCCAATAACTCCTGCAAAAAAGAAAGAACCAAGAACATCGAGAGTGAGGAAGAGTTATAGACACCTATAAAGGCAATGTCATGAAACATCATGGGGCTAATGTCAAGGAATGGACACTCACTTGATAAAGGAAGATGGCACGAAAAGGCAAACAACTATCCCCCACGACACTTTATAATGTAGTGCAAGTACAATAAGTCACAATGATGAGAAAGATTCTGGAATGCAAGGAGTGACACTTTATCTTAGTGTGTTTGCATAAATGTACTTATAAATTATATCAATAATGATCAAAAAAAGGGAAAAGAGTTGTTACAATAGATAGTACAACCCAAAAGAAGAAATCCCATGCCATGAAAATGATCCTTGGACCTTAAACACCCAAGATATCCACCATAGTACAATAAAGAAAAAACCATAATAGAAAGACCTTAGAGTAGAATCAGGAAGACAAACCAACACTTTTGGAAAGAGAACTGAATGAGCTTTCCAAAAATATAACATTTTTGGAAAAAGAAGTTAAGATGCTCAAGATATGCCCTCCGAAGTGAAAAATAAACACCCAACTTTAACTTCCCAAATAGGCACCAAACTACACCAAAACCCAAAAATATTGTTCCATTGTCTCCATCTCAGAACTATCTTTCTGATGCTTCTTTCAGATCAAAAAAAGACCTCCATATGCTCAAGATACGGCCAAAAAACCAATGGTTGGTCTAAAAGGGGACCTGAAGGGCATACAGTTGGTATGATCTAGTGCTGAGGTCATGTTGATGTTAGCATGTCACTTCATTAAAATTGATAGCCTGGGGGCCATTGAAACAAAAAAGACTGCTATGTGACATCCACATGGCAGTGGGGGCCCAAATGTTGATGTGGCACCTGACACGTAGCAAGTGTTGACATGGTTTTAATGCCACGTGGTAGGTGCTAAAGGTGCCACGTGAGCAATGATGGGTAGGAGGTGGTTGAGCCACTGTGGTGGTAGAGTGATGGTCATAGGTGGTGCTATGGTGGCTGGAGCCATGATGGCAGAAGCCAGTAGAGCGGTGGCTGTAGGAAGGCTATTGTCACCAAGACTGGAATCTAATGCCAAGGCCGGAATATACCATCAGGTGTCTGAAGTTGGCAGCAGTGCCAGAAGGTGCCCTATCATGCCAAAAGGCAATAAATGGTGCCAAAAAAGGCCTATGGGCCATTTTTCCAAAAAAATAATTTTTTAAAAAAAAAATCACATCATAATGCATGCAAGAGGTCATATGGTCCTGCTGGGCAAAAAAAATTGCCTCCCAAATAAACATTGTCCAAAATAGATGAACTTTATATGAAAATGGGGGTTCTGACACCTTTTGGATCCAATTGTGAGGTCTATTTGGCCTCAAAGTGTTCCAAAAATCAAAGAACCCCTATTTTTGCAAAAAATACCTGAAAACTCCAAATTTGATCTTTCAAAGCCTCATTCTCCTATTTCTCCAAATATCAAACAAGCTACAATAGATCTGGCTCTAATACCATGAAGGATTTGAGCAATACGCAAAGCAAATCCACAAAGCCCTCGAATACCTATATGTTAAAAACCTGTTGCAGAGAAGAAAAAGACAAGAGGAGGCAAAGATTTGCTTTGAAAAATATGCAAATGTATTCTCCGAAAAAGAAAAGATATAAGATACTTACAAATGATCTATCCTTATAGAAGGATATTGAAACCCAAAAAGGGTAACCTAAAAAGTGAATGTTATTTAATAATTACTAATTATTAAATATGAATGCAAAAGGTGCATAAAGTGAAATCTTAAGAAGGGAGAAAAGGTAATTTAATTAATGAAATTAAATTACCCTTTTTCTATAACAAAACCCTCCAAAATCTCAAAAGCAAGCAATATCCCACTTAAACCTTCGTCCAATAATCGCATCCCTTCCAATTTTAGGTAGGATAATCCCCCATTTAAACCCTTATTTAAATTTTTGAATTTGATCTACCAAGAACTAGACAAAGCAAGCCCAAAACCATCCCCAAAAAAGGTAAATGAGGTAACCACCATCATCATTAGTAACAAGGTGAGTGAGGATCAATGGTTTGACTGCAAAAATAATGAAATCTATGTTATCTAGACTGGACCAAAGTCAGCTCATATAGATCTAGTAAATTGGTTCAAATCCATGAATAATGAATAGGTAGATATCACTTTTCTCTCTAATTATCTAACTTTCTTACATTGTAAAGATTCTAGGCATAAGAAATATTTATTGAAAAAACCTCTTAGTTTTGTTAAGGGGCATAGCTTAAATTTCTTAAAATGGTATCCTAACTGTAATGAAGAATCAATTACCTCTTTAAATATATCGGTATGGGTAACATTAAATAACATCCCTATTGAATTAGTTGACCTTAAGTTACTCATTCAAACTAGGGAATCCTTAGGAGGTCATAAAGGTTTTGAACCTCATCATAATGGATCCAACTCAGTAAATCTCTTGGTTAATCTCAAACCAAGCCTTTATCAACAAAATGGTATCAAAATTATTACCAATAGATCTATATATAGTGTCAATTACTCAATTTATAAAGGAAAAATCAAACATATCTTACTCCTTAAAGATAAGAAGAAGGTAGCAATTGATTCCTTAGGCTTTGAAGAAACAAAGTTGGAAACTAATACAGAGGAACGATATCCAGAAATAGTAGCTCAACCACAAAACTATTTCCACAAAAGGAAGGAGGCCAGTCAATTGCACAACACAACAAGAGTTTGAAGCTCTATTACTGCCACAAACAAGGATGCATTGGAAGAAGGGGAAATAATAGAGCTAGAAATCCTATAGAATGTTCTTGAGAGTATGAATAAGAGGCCCAAAATTACAGTAGAGGAAGATCTAAACCAAATCACGCAACTAAGATTTAAAGAAGGTATTGAATTAATTAATATCTTGGAGAAACAAGCCTTACTCTTGAAGGAAGGAAATGTGAAAATAAATGAAGAAATAATGGAAATTATGGATAAAATTTCTAGCATTAAAGTACTCAATGAGGAAATTACACTTAAGATCAATGATACTATTGATCAAATGGTATTAGCTCAACAAAAATTTCAAGAAAAGGAGGGGAAAGGAGATCTAAGGAAGATTATCAACCAGTAAATAGAAACCATCAGAAAAGGATACATAAGAAGAATAAGAAGGGTAAAAAAAAGAAGATAGAAAGAACCCACCAAGAAGAGGTATGCAATCAAAAACAATAGGCCAAGCTAACAAAGAAAATTACTAACAATTTGGAAATACCCCTCACTATAGAGGAGATAGAGAATGCTCGGTTACTTTTAGCAGTAGACCTAGTAAACAATGGGAAAAAGGCCTCTAATAGAGGCCAAATTAAGGAAGCACAATACAAAAACATCAATTTTGGAAATAAGAGACAAATTGGAACCAATAGACAAGACTAAAAAGCTAACAAAATTCTAGCAAATAGCATAGCAAAGAAAAGTGGAGGCAAGAGAACTAAATATAGTAAGGATCACTCAATAGGAAATTGAACAACTAGAGGAAAAGGTAAAGGATCATCTACAGGAAGATGAGATATCAAAGGAAGCAAAAGAAAAAATAGACTACTTAGAAAAATTGACAAAAGAAATCAATGATACATTCAACTAAGAAGCAGTTCAGGAAGGAGTGGATGAACATAGAGCTGAACTAGTCCAAAAATTATTGGAACTTGGAGGAAACAACTACACCTTTGAAGACCTAAGAAGAGATGTTGAATCTTTTGATCAGGAAACAAAGATGAGGTATAGAACAGTCAGATCAAGCCTTAATTACTCCAAATGTAACAAAGATACATAAAAAAAGAGGCAGAAAATCTCACAAGGAATTAAGAAGCAGAATTGCCACAGCAAAAGGGCAAACAAAGCTTACAAATTTTTATGATGCAATGAAGGGGAAGAACCTTCCCAAAAAGGTATGAAAATATTATCATGGGATGTTAGGGGCCTCAACACCCCTAGCAAGCAACAACTCTTAAAAAATTGTATTAATAAATATAAACCTGACATTTTATTAATTCAAGAAAAAAAGTAAAGTAACTTAGAATTAGAAAAGTTTAGGGAAAAAAATGGGATGTAGGAAGATCATAGGAGTACCTTTAGAAGGAGCGTCAGGCAGTCTAGCAATCATTTGGAATCCAAAAACTTACCAAGTCAAACCCTTAAGGAAGGAAAAAATTGGTTAAATGTGAAAGTACTTGATTTGAGTAATTCTTTAACCTTTAATTTGATTAATGTCTACCAACCAATAACCAACTCTGACAAAAAAGTAGTATGGGCAGACATCAATCTTCATACTCGGCAAGAAAAGATTTTCTCTTATATTGGGGGAGATTTCAATGCTATAACAACTCTAAAAGAGAAATTGGGAGGAGCATCTAAATTACCACAAGCAACAATTGACTAAAATAATTGTATCCAAATAGCTGAATTAAATGAGATCCCCTCCAAAGATAATTCCTTCACCTAGAATAATAGAAGATAGGGCATCTGCCAAGTTGCAGAAAAACTAGATGGTTTTTTTTACTTTTGGCCCCCTGCCAAGAGTAGTATCCTGGATTACTTCTAAAACTATTCCTTACTCTGGCTCTGACCACTTCCCTATTTGTCTAACAATAGAGATGGAAACCACCCCGAAGAGGAATCCATTTAGAGTCGAGCAAATGTGGTTCAAAGATAAAAACCTTTTGGACTTGCTAGAATAATGGTGGACCATAATTAAAGTGGAAGGCTCAAAGACATATAGAGTAGTATAGAAACTTAAACTTATTAAAATTAACTTAATAAAATGGAACAAACACCATTTTGGTAACATCTTCGACCTAAAAAGAGAAACTAAAGAAGCCTTAACAAATATCAATCAAACAGTAATGAACAAGGGTATGGATGAGAATTTATATACTCAAGAAAAAACCTAAGATTGAAGCTGGAAGACATTTTGGCAACAGAAGATATCTACTGGAGACAGAAATCCAGAAAGCATGGCTAAAAGAAGGGGACAAGAATACCAAATTCTTTCATAATTTTACCAAGGCCAAAAGATTGATCAATTGCATAACTAAAATTCACTCACAAGAGGGACAAATTCTAGAAGCAAAAGAGGAAATATCCAAGGAAGCCCTTGAATATTTTGAAACTATCCTAAATGAAGACTCATCTTGTTTAGATCAATCGAAGTTTCTAAAAACTATCCCTAAGATTATTAATGATAAGGAAAAAAAGATCCTACTTAACAAACTCTCAAAGGAAGAAATAATGAAGGTTTTTTTTAAATGAACCCGGATAAAGCCCCAGGGCTAGATGGCTTCCCAACTTTATTTTTTCAAAAATGTTGGCATTTCATGGGTGATGAAATTACAGAAGCCCTTGAGAGTATGAGAAACTCTAGGAGTATCCTAATAGAGATTAACCACACTTTCTTAGTGCTCATCCCTAAAACTAACCAATGTATAGGTTTTAAAGAGTTTAGACCTATAACCCTTTGTAATACTCTCTATAAACTCTTAGCCAAAACTTTGGCATCGTGGCTCCAACAGTTTCTTCCCCTTTTAATTAGTGAAGAACAATCTTGATTTTTCCAAGAAAGATCAATCTATGATGGTATTATTACTGCTCAAGAAACAATGCATTTATTGTAATTAAGTAATAATCTAGGGATGCTAATTAAACTAGATATTAGTAAGACCTACGTCAAAGTAAATTTGAGATTCTTGTGTAAATGCTTGTAAGCTTTTGGCTTTGCAAAAGCTTGGATTAATTTAATTTTTGAATGTATATCTACACCAAAATTCTTCATACTAATTAATGGTACTTAGGAAGGATTCTTTTCCCCCTCTAGAGGGATTAGGCAAGGATACCCTATCTACCCCTTCCTTTTTATTTTGCTCTTAGAAGTTTTGGACAAACACCTCAAACAACAAAAGATAGAATCATCCCTTAAAGGTCTCAAGATCTCCAATAACAGTAAACCTAAGACCCACCAACAATTTGTAGATGATACCTTACTCTATGGAGAAGCTAGTGTAAAGGAAGCTAATATACTTAATACCACACTTATAGACTATATGAAGGTATCTAGACAATAAATTAATAGAGGAATATCAAAAAAATTCTTCTTCAACACAGAGGAAGAAACTCAAAAGAGGATTAGCCTGACCCTTGACATTATCATTGGATCCCTACCTTGCAGGCATTTAGGATTCCAATCAAATGACTTCTCTAAACTAGGAAAACTCTAGGAACCACTATTAGGAAAAAATCAAGAAGAAAATCTAGTCATGGAAAGGAAAATGACTCTCTTTAGCAAGGAGAAAGACTATGCTTAAATCAATCTTAACTAGTATGCCTATCTACCAACTATCAATGCAAAAAACCCTAACCAATATAGAAAACTCACTGAATAAAATCCTTAAAGATTTTTTCTGGCAAGGAGCTGATAACAAAAAGAAATTCAACCTAATGGATTGGAATAAAATATCCCAAACTAATTAGGAGGAAGGCAATTTTGGTATTAGAAATATAAAGCTCCAAGCTCAAGCCCTAGGAGCAAAATTGATATGGAGAATGATTCATAATCCAAAACTATCTTGGGTTAGGACTCTTGTAGATAAATATCTGACCTCCATGGACCCCCTTAGCATCCTTAGAACCAAATCCCCTCCTCAAGGTTCAAATGGTCTAGAATTTCATGTTAAAATGCCAACATATTATATTCAACAAAGTAGCATGGCAAGTAGCAAATGGTAAGGAAGTTAGATTTTGGAAAAATTCTTGGGAATGATTCCCACCCCTATGTAAAATCTATAGGTTATCCAAGGCTATGAGTATTTCAATTCAATCATTAGGAACATTGTTAGTAGATTATTGGGAAGATGATGCATCTACAGCTAAAAGATGGAGATGGAAAAGCCTTAGAAATTTTGACAATCCCACAGAAGAACTATCTATCTTAGAATCAACCCTAGCCTCTTGATCCTTCACCCTCTCTTTGTCTAGGGACAAACTTGTATGGACTAGATCTCAAACTAGAGAACATAATTCTAAAGATAGTTATAGTTACTTATCCAGTCTTAAGTCACATACTTTGAAACTACTACCTACTAATTTTTGCTAGCACTCATTATGCCTACCAAAAGTAGGAACCTTCTCTTGGATGGCCATACAAATAGAATTATAACTACAAATAAATTCAAAAGAATGGGATATGAAGGCCCATCAAGATGCCCCTTGTGCAAGGAGGCAGAAGAAAACCAAAACCATATCCTTTTACATTGCAATTTCGCCCACACAATTTGGATTGGGTTTTATAAAAGGATGGGCATTTCCATGGTTTCACATGACCCAGTTTTAAAACACCTCTTAGCCTGGCCAAGATTCCACTACAACAATATTTTCAAAGGACTACGAATTATCTCACCATCAATCATCATATGGGAAATATGGAAGGAAATAAATAGACATATCTTTAAGAGTCAAGAAATGCCTACTAATCAAGTTATCCTTAAAGTAATAGCATCAATAATTGAAACCCTAAATAGAAAATTAAATTAGACTAATGATAAAATGACTTCTTGGGATGGTTCTATGAGAAATAGATGGATTGGACTTAGAATTCTTCCCTTCATTGGTAAAGGAGAAAGCTCAAGTCAATCCTTGAGGAAAAATTGTGTCTAGACCCCTCTGAAAGCCAGATGGGTCAAGCTCAATTTTGATGGAGCTTCAAAAGGCAACCTAGGCCCAACAGGGATTGGTTGTTGCATTAAAGACAATTTAAGAAAATTATTAGTAGAAATATCGATGCAAATTGAGCCAACCACAAACAATGTTGCAGAATTCAAAGCCTTGGTGGAAGGTCTTTGGCTACACATCCAATTCAATTTCAAAAAAATTTGCCATAGAAGGAGATTCTTCTATCAGCATCAACGCCTTAAGGAATAAAACTACCCCTAATTGGAAATTGACTAGTTTCCTTAATCATGCCCTTGACCTTAATAGGAAACTTAGAAATGTAACCTTCAACCACATTTATAAGGAATGAAATACCCTACATGATCAACTAGCTAACAAAGGTGTCAATGGTCTTGAAGTACTGCAAAGATTTTGCTAGAATCATAGAAATCTCCCTTGATCTGACTTGACAAGTTTTTCACATCCTTTCACTGCCATTGCCTTCTACTCTGTCCCAACACAAATACATTTTCAGATCTATTAGATTATTCCTCTTACAACCTCTTGAGTGAGTGATTCTCATGTGAGTTTGTAGTCTAATCAAGTAATTTGTTGACCAACAACACCCAAGAGTGATTAACCCACAGACCAAGGCCTTTTTTTTGCAAAAACTTCTCCAAGATTAGTAAGCGATAGATACCCTTATTAAACTATGTTGTAATTCAAGGCTGATGGCCTTTGATGAACCAATCAAGGTGGAGTGGGTAAGGTTGATGCTGAATAAAAACAATAAGGTTGTAATAAGAGTGGTCATGAGGGTTCTAGGTGATCAATACATCAATTGACCAAACTGATGGAGATCGAACTGTGACATAGTGATAATGTTTGCAGCCATAGCTCTCCATGTTTACAGTGATTTAGTTTTAAACTATTTATTAATAAATAAAATAATCAATATAAATTTTTTTATTAAATAAAAAACTAAAATTAAAATAAACAATAAGATATCAACATTTCTAGAATAATAAATAGAATAGTTTTTTATTAATAAAAATATTTGTGTTAATTGAAAAAATACATTTTCAATTTTAATTTTTACAATATAACAAAAAAATCTTATCAAATTTAGAATAATTAAATTGATTGATATAAATTATCTATTTTATTAAAAAATATTAAAATTGGAATAAATAATAATAAGATTACTAAATCTCAAAATTAATAAAGAAATAAATAAATAAATAAATTATTTATTGAGTATTTTAATGATGCCCAAAAAACAATGCATAAATCTTCTTATGTGTTGAACTTTTGTCTATAAATATAGGGTAAGACTATTTCAAAGAACCACAAATTTGAAGAGACTCACATACTGAAAGATATTTGATATATTCATATGAATGAGGTTTAAGTTGAATTTTAATTGTCTTTATTTTTTTAGTTGTCTATTTTGTACAATGTTAAGTGTTAATTATTCATTTAATATACTAACTACTATATTTCTTGACTTTTCTATAACAAGGGTTTCCTTTATTGTTTCAAAGTAAAGGAGATACATACACAAAGATGTCTTTTTCATTCAACCTTTAGAGAAAATATTTATTCTATCATCATGTTATTTCAATGACGCCCTCTATGTGTTATGGAATATTTACGTGTTTGTTATCCAATTCGCTCTAATTTCTCTTTGTTCATCTCTTATTTGTGTATTCCTTTTGATATTCTAATATTTCCAACTAAGTTCTTCAATATTTTTGTTGGTGTTAGAAAAGTATTTGACATTCCTTAATTGGTACTCTTAGACTAGAAATCCCTATTTTCAAGGTATAATGTACATTTGTTGCTTTACCCACTATCTTTTACCTTCATGTTATGGAAAACAATTAACTACCTCAGTCAATTGTAGACATTTCAAGCAATGACTCTGACAAGAATGTCCCAACACTAACTAAAAAATGTCAACATCTATGAATTAGAGGGGACATGACCAAAACAATATTATGATTTTGTCAAAAAACCTTTTAGCAACTTGTGCTACTATATATGTGACAATATCATTCAAGTTATTGAGAATGTAAATCATATACAAGATGTTAATATTATCACTATCAACACGACTAACATCAATAATCACTAAAGTTAATACAGTTGATTTCATTGATGAAAGCAACTACATCCTAAATGAGATTCATACTCTGTATAAAGCTTCCATGACTTAATATTTCAATGTATTCAACTATCTTTAAAGTGTTTTTCGGTTAGAATATAAGTTGTACTTTGGGCCATGTCATGCATCAAACATTTTTTTCCTCCGCAACAGGGTTCCAAGGTCCCTTCAAAATTTGTTGTCTACTTTTTAAAATAGCATTTTTTATATTATTATTGCAATGTGATTTATGATATATATTATTTTAGATATAAAATTTCAATTTAGGATTTATATCTTTTATACACCAAACTGTGATTGCTCTTTTCTCAAATTCGTTAATGTACAAAATAGGCTTACAATATGATAGAGTTGATTCATTACAATCTGGAAGGAGGAAACTTAGTTGTAGGGACTAACCTTGGAGGGACATGGAATTAGAAAGCGGGAATTTTGATAGGTTTTGCAAGGTCTAATGGATCCCTAGAAGAAAAAGACAAACTGTCAAGATCCTGCTCCACAAGATGTGGGGACAGGAATATTCTTTCTGTTCCCCTACTCGACTATCACGTGCTCAAAAGGGACCCATTGCAAGAAAGGAATTTTTTGGAGAATGTGGATAAGGATAAAAATGAGGACTAGATGAAGGAGAAGTTGGCAGGTGATCAACGAAAGTGGTATGCTTTGTTTGGGAGAAGACCTAGAGGAAAATCATCTTTTTGTCTAGTTACACCGAAATCCTACTGGGAGAAAGGTGAGTTTCAAATCTTTATTCTAGGTTTGATTGTTGATTTTTCTGTCTCGACTATGGATTTTACTCTAGTTGGAAAATTCCTAGGGGCTAGGCCTGATATTGATGCTTTGAGAAATATGATCAAAAGAAAATGGGTTGTTTGTGGTCAAATAGACATCTCACCTATGATGAATGGTTTCTTTTCCTTTGTTTTTACCTATAAGGAAGATTTAAACATGGTGTTGTGTGGTGGACCTTGGTGATTTGGTACTCTCATGATTAAAAAATGGGAGCCAAATATGGATCTATCTAATGCCTTCTTCCTTACCACTCTGGTTTGGGTAAGACTTCCTAGTTTACCCTTGGAGTTTTGGCATGAAGATATCTTCAAAGGAATAGCTGGATCTTTTGGTGAGCTTGTTGCTATTGATAATGTCATGGCTTCAAAATCAAAACTTCAGTGTGCTAGAATCTATGTGAAAGTTTCTCATTTGAAGAACCTTCCCCGGAAGGTGGAATTGAATTCAAAACTTGGTAAAAGGATGTAAAAAATAGGGCCATTGGGCGAAAAACTACCCTTTGAAAAGTTAAAATCAGCCTAAGTTGGCTAATGTGGAGAAAAAGAAAGAATCTAAGATCCAAAAAAGGGTATGGAAACCTAAAGCAATGCATGAGGAGGTGATTGAGGATAAAGATATCCTTGATAATCAAGATTCAAGTAAGTAGATGGAACTAGAAGAGATTTCTAGTGTGCAGGTTAAAGAGAATATTGTAGATCCAATGAATCGGTTCGTTATCTATCAAAAAAATAAGTTAGAATGGGAAGATTTACAAGATTTAGAAGAGACAGAGGAAGGAGAAATTCTTGAGGAAAGGAGTCGTACTCTGGCTTTAGAGAATAAACAGGTTGATGAACCTTAGTTTCAAGAGCCTCCCCTTTGTCAAGAGATTATTTCCTTTGAGAATGCCCTTGAATCCAAAGGAGTGGATGTGAGTTCAAATAAGAAGGAACCTAAATAGAAACAGACTCAAAGAAACAAAACAAAGAAGAAAGGTAACACTTTATCTAAAGGAGTGGAGACTCGAAGTAGTAAATTGGAAATGTGTTTTCCAAAACTGAAACCAAATGTTGATACTCCAGAGAAACTTGGAAGGAAAACATCTAAAAAAATAGAGAAAATGAAAGTTTACAAAATATTGTTGATGGGAAACAGGAAACTATTATGGATTTTACCCCTAAAAATTTATGATGAATATAATTACTTGGAATATTATGGGGTTGAATAGTATTCATAAATTAGATATTGTTCAAAATTTTGTTATAGAGCACAGACTGGATATTTTAGTGCTCCAAGAAACCAAAATGGATAAAGAGAAAGTTGAAAAGCTTAAATCTTTTAATAATTATTGTATTATGGCTAGTGGCTCAGAAGGAGCCTCAAGGGGAATAGTGATTATGTGGAAGCTATCATTGTTCTCAAGTACCTTGTTGAATGCTAATAAACATTTTATGGTGGTCAAGATAAAGAGTATTGCCCCAAATAATGAATGGTATATTGTTAATGTGTATGTACCTAACATCAAGAGTGCAAGAAAAAAGTTGTGGGCTACTCTTTCTAACATTAAGAGTAATGATCAATATGGTTGATGGATTTTTTTGGGGGATTTTAATGTTCCACTTTATGAGCATAAAAAGGTGGGGGGGAATGTTAGTCAGTTGGATGGTAGACTAGATTTTATGGATTTTATAAATAAGTAAGGTTTAATGAATGTTGATCTTCTTGGGATTGATTTCACTTGGAGTAACAAAAGGGTTGGTGATGAATGTATCCAAGCTTTCTTGGATAGAGTTCTTATATCTCTAGATTGGACTAAAGATTTTGTGTGTAATCTTAAGGTTATCTAGAAGATTGGTTCGAACCATTTTCTTTTTATTTTTATAGTTGAGACTATCCATAATAGAAAGAATTTTCCTTTTAGATTTGAGAAAATGTGGTTGCAGCATCCATAGTTTGAAGATCGGTTGGCTGAATGGTGGAACATAAATATTGAAGGAACAACACTATTTTGTGTGGCTTCAAAACTCATAAATGTTAAAAAGAAAGTTAAAGTTTGGAATAAAAGATGTTTTGGAAACATTTTTTTATAACAAATCTAAATTAAAGAGGATTTGCAAATGATCCAAGATAGAATTCAGTGGGAAGGGTACTCTATGGATTTAGTGATGGAAGAAAATGAGAAGATGGTGGAGTACCATGATATTGTTATTAAAGAAGAGATTTATTGGAGGCAAAGATCTAGATCTATTTGGCTAGAGGAATGTGACATGAATAAAAAAAAAAAATCATTTATCTACTTTAAAACATAGAGCCAAAACTCAAATTTCTAGTCTTAATAAAGGAAGTACAAAGTTAACTAAGGAAAAGGAAATTTTGAAGGAAATGATCTCCTTTTTATCTTCTTTGATATCCTCATATCCTAGAATTGATTTGACTCATCAAGCTGAGTTGTTGGATGTTATTCCTTCTTTGGTTACTAAAGATCAGAATAGAATATTGTGTGCTATTCCTAAGGAAGGGGAAATTTATAAAGTTGTTTGCTTGTTAGGAGGGGATAAGTCACCAGGGTCGGATGGTTTTCCTATGTTGTTTTTTTAAAAAGAATGGAATATGGTTGGGAAAGATGTGTGTGATGTTGTTAAAGAATTATTTGGGGCTAAAAGGATGTTGAAGGAAATTAGTCAACTTTCCTTTGCCTTATTCTAAAGATGCTTGGTGCAGATTCTCTGGATCAATTCAAACCAATTAGTCTCTGCAATTTATTTTATAATTTATTTTGAAAGTCCTAACTTTGAGGTTGTTGCTTCTTCTTTCTTCTCTTATTTTTTAGCAATAGAATGGTTTTATTCCTAGTAGACAAATCCTTAATTCTATTATCTCTATGCACGAGAATATCCATTCTTTATCTCTTTCTAATAATCAGGGCTTTATAATGAAAGTTGATATTGCTAAAGCCTATGATAGAGTAGAATGGTCCTTTCTTCATAAGATCTTTTGGTTTTAGTGTCAATGTGGTTAAGTTAATTATGTAGATAATCTCTACTACTACGGTTGTTGTTCTGGTTAATGGGTGTTCCTCTAATTTCTTTAAACCATCTAGGGAGTTGAGACAGGGAGATCCTTTATCTCCTATCATCTTCACTATTATGGCCGATTGCTTGGGTTGATATATTGGGAAATTGGTTTCTTTGGGGGATATCAAAGGTTTGCAGCCCTCTTCTCATCTTATTATCTGTTCCCAGGAACAATTTGTGGACAATACAATTTTCTTGGGAAAAGTTGAGGTCAGGGAAGCGAGGAACCTCAAAAAGACTCTTAAATTATATTCTTCTGCTTCAAGTCAATTGATTAACTAGAATAAGAGTTCATTATATTTTATCAATACCCTTGTTTTGAGATAGAATAAGATTGCTGGCAGAATAAGATTGTTAATATTCTTGGTTGCTCTATAGGGTCTTTTCCTTGTATTTATTTAGGACTCCCTCTAGGCCCAAATCCTTCGAATTCTTTTTGGGAAGATCTTATTAAGAAATTCAACAAGAAATTGGTAGATTGGAAAGGTAATTTATTGAGTCAAGGTAGAAAAATTACTCTTCTTAAGGCTTGTCTCCAAAGTATTCCTACGTATGCTTTGAGTCTCTTTAGGATTCTAGCTAAATATGTTGATACTATTGAAAAAATTGAAAGGAACTTCCTCTAGTCTAGTTCTGAGGATAAGAAGAGAATGGATTTAATTGCTTCGGATCAAATTTGTAAGCCTAGGCTAGATGGTAGTTTGGAGATCACGTCTATCAAGAGTATGAATAAAGCTCTTCTTGCTAAGTAGGGTTGGAGAGTTTATCATGACAATAAGGAGTGGAGTTCTATCTGGAAACATAAATACCTCTTTGATGCTCCTTCTTTGGCTGTTTTTCTTTCTTATTCTAATGTTTTATCTCCCTCTGCTATTTGGGGAGTTGTTTAGGGAGCTAAAAATATTTTAATCAAAGGTTGTATATGGAAAGTGGGTAATGGGTAGAACATTAGGTTTTGCAATGGTCTGTGGCTTCCGAATCATCCTCTGATTGAGGAATTTGAGGATAGAACTCTTGTTGATAGATGTAAACAAACTTTTGGTATTTTTGTGGAGAATTACTAGATTAATAATGAATGGGTTAATCTAGCTAAAAGTAATATGACTTTTTATAGTATCCAGTTAATCTTGAATGCTTTTAGCCTATATCCTCATATTGAAGATAAAATGGTTTGGGGATTTGAACCAAGAGATTGTTTTAAAGTCTCTTATATTTCTATAACTGAGGAAAATGGAATTAGACCTTTATGGACTAAAGGCTAGATTAAAGTTCTTATTCCTAAAATTAACATTTTTTCTAGGTCTTGCTTCAAAACAAAATTTTAACCTTGGACAATTTGCAAAAAAGAGGGATTTATGTGGTTAATAGATGTTGCCTATGTAAAAGGTATTCTGAAGATAGGAATCATCTTTTCTTAAATTGCAATTATAGTAAAAAAAGTGTGGATTTATATCCTTATCTATTGGAATTTATATTGGGTTTAGTAGAATAATATTGATCAATGCTTCCAGAGTTGGACATGTCCTTCTAAGGAGGTTAATATTGGTTTTCTGTGGAAAATTACTCTACCCAATCTCTGGTGGGGAATCTAGAAAGAAAGAAATAATAGAATTTTTAGAGACAAAGAAATTCCTAAGTGGGTTCTTGGTCATAGTATAATTAGAGCTATCAAGGAAAACTTCAATTCTCACAGAAAACTAAGTGATGATATCCAAATCAATAACCCTATGCAAACTAAAGGCTATTAAATCAAAATTGATGATCAGAGGCAGAATGTAAAATGGGAATATCCTCTTATGGGTTGAATTAAAGGTAACTTCAATGGTTTTGCTAAAGGAAATCTTGGCAAAGCTAGTTGTGGAGGGATTTTGAGGGACCGTACTAGTAGAATTATTGATGCTATTGTCATCCCTACTGGGATTTCTACTAGCCATAAAGCTAAAGCTACAACAACGTGGTATACTATGAGACTAGTAGTGGATTCTACTTATCAAAATATTTGGATGGAAGGAGATTCACTTAACATTATTAACATGCTTAATAACAAGAGTCTGGTTACTTGGACTATTGAGGGAAGTATAATGGAAATCAAAACCTTATTAATAAATTTGATAATGTTATATTCTCTCATATTTTTTGGGAGGGTAATTCAGTTGTTGATTAGGTTGCCAACCAAGCGTCTATAGGGAAAGCAAGTTGAGGTGGCAAGCTAACCTATGCAAGGATGTGGAGTTGACAATGATAGTTAATTATGACAGGGCACATCCTAGAGAAGGAAATATTTCCTAAGATTGGAAAATTTATGAAGAGAAGTGATGGGTTTATGGAGGATAGTTTGAGATCCCCTGGGAAGTACCTTTGCACTATTATGACTTGTGTTTGGCACATAAGTAAGGTTAATAGCTCCTTGATAATCTTTAACACTTTATTACTTTTTTTGGTTTTCGCTACTCTGGAAATTTACAAGGGAAAACAAGTTTTCGAGATGGGAAGGGAACCTAGAAAGCAAGAGCCGAGAAATTGCAGGGTTTGGAAGGCAAAGGCCTCTGTGTGGGCAATTTTGTAGAAAGGAAAAGTGACGACCTACATTGAGAGACTCCATGGGTATAAACCTCACATTATAGACACCTGCTTTAAAAACTAGTTTGAAGATAGGGTCACTTTGCATGGAGTCATGGTGAAATTGACTAAGAATTTGTTGCTAAAATTACGGGGCTTCCTATGGAAGGGATTAAATTTAGCAAGGAGACTAGTACCTCCAATGCAACTTTTAAGAAATTTCCAAAGATGAAAGATAAAGAGAAGAATTTGGAGAAAAATGGCAACTTTTATGAACTGAATCAAATAAAGGTTATCTGGAGGGATGTGTTCTCATGTATCCGCAAGTATTTTATTCTAGATGGTAGGGCTAAGAGAGTCCATAAATTTCTCTTTGTTTTCCTAAATCATTTTAGGCACAAAGATAGGATTTCATTTCCGTTTTTTCTTAAATACTATCTACTTCAAAGCCTTTATGCTCATAGGAAGATAGAGTATCATCTTGTGCTTCATAAAGGTTTAATATTACTTATTAAAAACTTTTATAAAAGTAAGGTTATAAAGCCCTCTCTAGTTCTGGACAAGAGGAAAGGGTTTGGTAATGATCTCCACTCTAAGAGAATAAAGATTGGAGAAGGGACTAGTGATAGCAAGAAGGTTTTCAAACAGGAGATGACTAAGAAAAATGTTGAGGAAATCACAGAATGATGAGATAATGGAAATGGGGGATCATAGTTCTAACTTGGACAGTTACTCTAGGAGAAAAGGGGTGTTGACTGGTAAAGATAATAGAGTGAACACCCTTCTCACATGAAGAGTAATGCCAGTGAGGAGAAAATGGAGGAGGAAATTGGTAAGGAAATTGATAAAGGCCCTACTAGTACGGACAACAACCAGAGTAAAGAAGAAAAGGATGGAGAAGTTGGATATCAATACTGATACCTTTATCAATATTGTAACTACCGTGATTGATTATGTGCCTAGGGTTGTGGTTGACAGGAGGGATGACTCTCAGGATGTTAAACTTTCCTTTCTTCACACTGCTAAGCTTAAAGTGGAGACTTCCCTTCAAGGTGATTCTTGGTTGTATAATGAAATAATGATTCTCAAGAAGAAAATGGGGGTTATGCAGAAAGAGTTGGACATTGAATGAACTAAGAGAGCTTAGATGGAAGTGCAAATTGGTAGCATACCTAAAAAGCTTAAAGAATATGAGTACAAGCTTCATTACTTAATTAAAGAAAGTGGTAAAAAATTGGAACAAGTCACTTCTAGTCTTTGTGCTGTGGTGACCAGTCTGGGTAAGAAGAGTAATGAGGAGATAATGTCCCCTGGTAATGTAGGGATGGGAAGTCCAGGAGGACCTAGTAAGAGAACTAGGTAGAGCATGCTAAAAAAGGTTGTTGAAGCTCTTGAGGCTCCTATTCCTACTCTGGCTGACATAATCCAGAGTACTACAGAAGCAGGTAAAGAGGTGGTGAACATTATCAAAGAGATGTTGTAGGTGTTGGTTGTGGATTAGGTGTATTGGTTGCTAGTTTGGGTAGTTTTTTTAATTTTTACTTTTTGCTTTCCAGCTTGCTTAAACTCTAGGTTCTAGGTCCTTGTAAAACCCAGTTGTTTTTTATGGTTTAAACTTTTGGTTTCAGGCCCTTGTAAAACTTGGTTTCGATGTTTAAAACTTTAGGTTTTAGGTCCTTGTCAGACCTAGTGGTACTTTAATGCTTATCTTTAGTTTTTTGTAAAGGTTTTCGGGTCCCTTCAAAACTTATTTTTACCTTAATCTAAAACAAATATCATAAATCAATAAACTAGTAGTCCTAAAGAAACAAGTTCACGAACACAAATAATTGAAAATGACAACACAATTCACAACATAACAATCTACAAGTCAAGTTCAACTTTATAAAGACAACAATTTTTTTAAGAAAAATTATTGAGGCACTATTAAAGTTAGAAACATGTAGCATATGTAATGAACACTACCCTGGTATGCAAATGCTTGTTCAACAAATAATACTACTACTTATAGAAGATGCATTTATGAAAAAGGAATACATTGATTATCCACAACTAAGAATATGAACTCATTTAAACAACCATTAGTGTTACAAAACCTTAGTCAAGTAGAAGAGATGCTCATTTCTCATGTCAATATGATATTACAAGTTACCCATACTTATGGAGATCAATACAAATATAGTAGTCACACAAATAGTTTCCTTCGAGATATCAAGACAATAACAAAAACTCTTCCAAGAAGAGTTGAAGATATTGATGTAGTAATAGTTCAAAGGATAAATATAGATGGAAAATATTATTATTGTTACATTTGTAGAAGTTTCTTTGAAAATGCACTAGCGTACAATATAATAAATGACCCCTACTATGAGGATGTCAAACTCAACATTGATGCTTTATTACCATTGCCTAACTCTAATACAAACATTGCATAAATGCTTCATATAGTTAAAAGTGATACCGAGCAACCTATGACAATAAATTGTGACATTGATAATAGGTAAGGTGAAGAGGATGCTGAAATATAGTACTCATGTCTTTTATGGAAAGAGTACCCAAAAAAAGATGTGAACTACAAATTATTAAAGAATCTCTACAAATAAAAAATGAGATTGACCTCATTATTGATTGGCCAACAAATATGCTCCACCCTCATTAATGAAGACACTACTAAGGGCACATTTGATATGGTATTTCTCACTCTCTTTCTAGATGGAACTACCATTGCAAGCTAGACTTGGGGAAGTACAACTTCATAAATATACATTGCACCTTATGTGCTTCTATGACAATAGATTTAGTCAACATCTACATTTCTGATACTTGATTCTTAATCTTATGATCCACCACCATAGGCCAATTTTGGAAGTAATCTTCCTCAAAAAAAAGTTAGACAAAAAAATACCAACAATTATTGAAGACCTGTGAACACACTTAAAAAATCTATCAGACACTCGATTAACAGAGGAACTAATGCACTTTGGGAGTGCATTATGAGGAACAAGATCACATTGGAATAAATGTCACTATTATTTGACAACTACAATCGACCAAATTGGTTTCCCAACATTGTTCTTCACTTCTAGTACAATAGACACAAAATGGCCTGAACTGCATAAGTTCTTTTAAAGAAACACTACACCAACAATGTTAAGTAACAACTAACATATTGATGAAAAGGGACCTGGTAAGAAGGATATCTTTCAGTAAAACTTTTTGCTGCGAAGCTTCTATTTCGGATGGAGCTTCAATAATGATTCTTGGATTATCCTTAACCTGTATTCCCCCAATACCAAGAAAGAAAGGAATTGCTTCTGGACTAAGCTCCTTGGCATCTTATCTAATTATAACTTGAATAAAGGGATTATAATGGGGGACTTCAACTTGCCTCTAACTGATGTAGACAAAAGGGGGGGTCAGGCCCCGGATCAGGATAGCAAACGCGACCTTGCTTCTTTCATTTAGAATCTTGCTTTCCTGGATTTGGACCTTCAAGGTGGCAGCTTCACTTGGTCTAATAGAAGAATTGGGGTGATAGTATCTAGGTTCATCTTGATAGAGCCCTCATTTCCCCCGACTGGCTCCTCTCCCATTCCTATAGATTATCCCTCCTCCCTAGGGTGGGCTCTGATCAATCCCCAATTTCCCTTTCTGCCTCCCCCCTTTCCA
This sequence comes from Cupressus sempervirens, assembly GCA_028749045.1. NCBI lineage: Eukaryota > Viridiplantae > Streptophyta > Pinopsida > Cupressales > Cupressaceae > Cupressus > Cupressus sempervirens. The sequence goes on along the minus strand of CM053787.1, from coordinate 563,405,369 downwards.
GCAACAAGGCCTTCCCTTTCCGCTTTGAGAAAATGTGGCTCTCACACCCTGCGCTGGAAGACAATATTTCCCATTGGTGGAGCATTGAGGTTGAAGGCACTGCTATGTACAGAGTTGCCCAGAAGCTGAAAAATGTGAAAAGAAACATCACATCATGGAATAGAACTGACTTTGGCCACATTTTACAGGAGAAAGATGAGGTTCCTGATCAACTCTCTTCTATTCAGGACGAAATCCAACATTCAGGATACAATGTACATAATAGCCATCAAGAAAAGGCCATCCTTTCGGATCTGCACAACATCATATCTAAGGAAGAGCTTTTCTGGAAACAGAGATCAAGAGTCAATTGGTTGAAGGAAGGAGATCGCAATACCAGATTTTTTCACCTGACCACCCTCAAGCACCGGGCTAATAATAGAATATCCAACATTGTAAAGGGCCAGGCTCAGATTACCAAAGAGGATGAAATTGAGAAGGAAGTTGTCTGCTACTTCTCATCTCTCCTCTCTGTTGATCCTTCCCTCTCTGCGTCTAAACAAGAGGAAATCCTTGTGACCATTCCCCCAATTCTTCAAGACTACCATAACTCCATGCTGAAAGCTATCCCCTCCTTGGAGGAAATCCATCAGGCCCTTTTCTCTCTCCCGGGGGATAAAGCTCCTGGCCTAGATGGCTTCCCTACTTTCTTCTTTCAAATCTTTTGGAATGTTGTGAAATTGGATGTGGTTAAAGTAGTTTAGGAGTTCTTTGGAGCCAGGAATTTGCTTAAAGAACTTAATGCTACCTTTCTGGTTCTCATCCCTAAAATCTCGGGTGCTGATTCTCTAGATAAATTCAGGCCCATTAGCCTCTGCAATTCCTTCTATAAGATCATTGCCAAGGTTCTCACTTCCAGGCTCCTAAGAGTTCTCCCTTTGATTATCTCTCCTTAGCAAACCAGCTTTGTTCCAGGCAGGTAGATCCTTCATTCAATTGTTTTGGTTCATGAGGTCATCCACTCTCTTGAGGCGAGAAAAAAGGAAGGATTCCTTCTTAAGCTGGACCTATCAAAAGCTTATGATAGGGTTGACTGGAAGTTTCTCTTTGTTTTTCTTCGCGCCTTTGGCCTCGATGATTAGGTTTGCAAACTCATATCTTAGCTTGTGTCTTCTCCCTCTTTTTCGGTTCTGGTCAATGGCCACCCCTCTCCTTTTTTCTCCCCCTCTAGGGGTCTAAGGCAAGGAGACCCCATCTCTCTAGTCCTATTTGTTATCATGGCAGAATGCCTTGGTAGACTCATTCAGAAGAAGATCAGGGACAGGTGTTTAGTGGGTTTGAGGCCTTCTTCGGGTCCTTCCTCTTTCACTCATCAACAATTTGTGGATGACACTATTTTGGGGGGAGAAGCTTCAATTTGGGAGGCCAGAACCTTCAAAATCATCCTTAATTCTGGCCAACCTATTAACTTAGACAAAAGCTCTATCTTTTTCCTCAACACTCCTCTGGAGAGGCAGAGGAAAATTGCTCGAATTTTGGGTTGTGGCATTGGGTCCCTATCGGCGACTTATCTTGGGCTTCCTCTAGGCTCCAAACCCCCGCAATCCTTTTGGACTAGCATTATTGACAACTTCAACAAGAAACTTGCTGACTGGAAAGGGGCCACCCTCAGTTAAGCAAGTAAATGCACCCTGGTTAACTCGATTCTCCAAAACCTTCCCACCTATGCCCTCAGTCTCTTTGGAATTTTGGCTAAGTTCGCGGACAAAATGGAGAGGATTCAGAGGGACTTTCTCTGGACTGGAACTAATGACCACAAGAGATATCACCTGGTAGCCTGGGACCAGGTTTGCTTGCCCAAAAGCTAGGGAGGTCTTGGAATCAGGAAAATTTCTCACCTCAATCAATCCCTCTTAGCTAAACTCCCTTGGCACATCTTCCAAGGCATAGGGGTCTGGAGGGACATCTTGGCTGAGAAATACCTGCGAGGCCTGTCTCTCTCCTCCATTTTCCAAGGGGCCGAGCTGCCGTTGGGTTCTTAGATTTGGAAAGGTATTCTGAAGGCCCTTCCCCTTACCAAATCCAGGGCCAAATGGAAAGCTGGAATGGGAGACAAAATCCTTTTCTGGCAGGACAGCTGGGTTTTTCAGGAACCTCTCATTAACCATCCTTCATTTGGCAGATGGGCTAATCAGGCAATAGGAAGATATGGCTTGCTGGTTAGGAACTACATAAATGGGAATGATTGGCACAATCTGGCAGAATTTTTGTAGGATCTCGAGCCTTTGGTGGCCTCTTTGAATTCTATTAACATCAACCAGATAGGCGACGCCTTAGTCTGGGGAGACTCTTCTGGATGCCATTATATTGTTGCTTCAGGCTATCTTTCCCTTGTGGGAACAGGGGAGAAACCTATTTGGGCCAAGGCTTGGACCCCTGGATTAATGCCCAAAATCAACATTTTCTTTTGGCTCCTCTTACAAGACAAGATCCTTACCTTGGATAATTTAGCCAAAAGAGGCCAAATTATTCCCAACAGATGTTGCCTCTGTAAAAATGACCTGGAAATGGTTAATCACATTTTCATTCACTGCCCCTTCTCCTCTAGAGTGTGGAGTCTTCTAACTTCCAATATGAACTCCTACTGGTGCCTCCTAGCTAGCATCCAGAATTTCTTCATTCAGTGGAGAAGCAACCTCAAAGGCCTGGAATCCCAAATTTTGAGTTCTTGGATTATCCCACACTTTTGCTGGGGAATCTGGAAGGAGCGCAACAACAGGATTTTCAGAGACAAAGAAGCTCCTGAGGGTATAATAGCAAAGAAAATTGATAGCCTCATGAAAGAGAACTATGCCACAACTAGAGATGGAAACATAAAGGACAGAGGGAAAATTAAGACCAGGAAAGAAGACAAGATCAAAAGAAGATAGCAGGCTTCTTGGTCCTTCCCCCCCCCCCCCCCCCCGAAAATTGGCATAAAGCCAATTTAGATGGAGCAGCTAAGGGGAACCCAGGCCCCGCTGGATGCGGTGGAATCATAAGAAACAGCTTGGGAGGGGGCATTGCTGCTATTTCCTCCCCTATTGGTCACCAAACCAACCATATGGCTGAAGCCAGTGCGGCCAGACTCACTGTTAAGCTGGCCCTGGACTCAAGAATCGAACAATTGTGGCTTGAAGGTGACTCCTTAAATATAATTAATTGTATTTTAGGAGTTACCAAACCATCATGGACCATTGAAAGCATAATTGAGGACCTAAAAATGGACTTGAGCAAATTTAAAAATTACCATGTTAGCCATGTCTATCGTGAAGCTAATGTGGTTGCTGATTGGTTCGCCAACTCAGTGGTTACTTTAAACTCGGTAATGACGTGGGGCAACAATACTCATTTTTCGACGACGGCTATTGAGCTCATCCAAAAGGACAAAATTCAAGGTACCAACTCAAAATATTTTTATGATGATGACACATGCTAAATCATGTTTTAAAAAGGGAATTAATAGGAGTTATGCGGAACCCCCACCGCTTCATAATAATGTGTACGGATTACACGAGTAGAAGAAAGCCAGAGTTAAACCCAAAAACATGCGCATTAATGCTCTCGTCCTTAGCGATTTGTCCATCTTTGAGCTCTGCAATTTTGTACAGGGTTTAGGGTTAGAACGGCATAATTTTGCTATGGTGGGAGAAAGGATTCGAAGAGAGCCATGGGGAGAAATGGAGAGCTGGAAAGAAAAAGGGAAGGTTTGGAAAAAACTCCAAAAGGGCAGCATAACCAGCTTCATGGAGAGGCTTCGTGGTTTCGACGTGGGGGTTACCAAGATTATGGTTGAAACCTAGCACAACGAAAAGGTCATAATAGATGGCGTCTCCCACCAAATCACAGAGGGTATCATTGCGAAAGTGACAGGCTTCTCCGAGGAAGGCATTAGCTTCTTCAGGGATAAGAAGATGTCTGCCAATGCTGTCAACGCTTTCGTCAAGAACGATAAGGAGAAAAGCAAACTAGTGAAGATTGACACCTTTTATGACATAGAGTCCATCAAGAAGTTCTGGGGGCTTGTTCTGAGGATCATCATAGAGTATGTCACTTTGGAGCCCAGGTTTGATCGAGTCAGAACCCATCATTTTGTTCTGCTTAATCATTTTAGACATAAAGTGAAAATCTCCTTTCCTTTCTATATTTTTACTTCTATGACTAAGAATATAGAGAGTTATAAAAAATGTCCTGTCAAGAATCCCACCCTTCATGAAGATCTTCTACTCCTCATTTTTGAATTTCTAAAAACCCAAACAAGAGTCAAGCCCATTGGGGCTTCGGGTGGCTCCTCGGAGGACACTGCTAACTCTGAATCAGGGGAAGTGCGCGTTGTGAAATCTGTCAAGTCTAAAACCCCAAAAGCCAAACCCTCTCCCTGCTTCCCTAGCAGGAAGAGCCCCAGGTGCCCTCCCCCTAACCCCCCTACCCCTCTTCCTAAGGAGTCTAGTGAGGAGTCGGAGGAAGCGAATTCGGTGGCAGAGAAGGAAAGTGAGTTGGAAGACGATAAGGAAAAAGATAATGACAAGGAGGTGACCCCCTTGGTAACCCAGGATAACCCCAAAAAAAGAAAATTGGACCAAACCTCTACCCATGATCATCTCAGCGATAACGTTGATTTGCCCCCCAGCCCCACTGCACCCACCTCCCCCTTGGAGATCCCCATTTCGCCCCTAGAAGAGATGATAGAAATTATGGTTGAAAAGGGAGGAGAGGCCATCAGGAAAAATAAGATAAGAGCTTGGCAAAATTTCAATATGGATAGTGTTAGTATGGGCATTGTTAGAGAACCTGCTAAAATCATGGTGTTGGGGGATCTCGATAGTAGCACCCACTATGATGAGCTCCTTGACCCGACTCTTTTGGTTCTCTCTAACAATGCTTGTGAAATAGGTTTCAACTTCCTTAACAATGCAAAGAACAACTTGATTGATAATTTTCGCTCCATCAAGTGGCTTTTTCAGGAAATTGAGACTCTGAAGGACAGGTCTAACTAGACCAACAACAGGAGGGAATTCAAGGATCATGAGGCCAGAGGAAGTAAAGACCAGGTGGGCAGCCAGGAAAAAGACAGAAGCAAGGACCCCAGTGACAATCAGGAGGATAGAATCACTCGGCTTGAGCAGAAGGTCCAAAGGCTGGACTTCGTCCACCAGGTTGTGACTAAACAGATTATGGATACCCTCCACACATTGAATGAAAACATTGTCAATCTGGGGGACTATCTGACCAATACCGATCTCCTGGGGAATGTGGAGCAGAGCACAGAGAACGAAACTAGCTGGGAGGATCCTCAGAAAGAGTCTGGATTCCAGGAAAGCCAAGGGGATCAGTTGCATTTCTCCCCTGCGAACCAGGAGGAGGAGGCCATCCAAAAGGAAAGCGACGCTGCAGAAATCCTGCAGGCAATGGAGAAGAAGGGACACTAGTCTGCCCACTAGGCTCGTTTTCTGGCCTTTGTTTCCCTGGCTTCAGGCCTTTTTTATTCTAGCCTTTTGGGGCTGTTTATGTTTTTTCTGACTTTTTATGCTTTAAAGTTGTTTAATGCTGTAAAACTTTGGGTTTCAGGATCCCTGTAAAACCTGTTTTCCAAATCAAAAACAACCAACATATTGATAATGTAATGAAAAACATACACCACAACACTCTACCTACATAAATATTTTGCAATATTCCATGAAGACATAATTGAGAAACACTTACATGTAATAAATTATTGGTATTGCTTTTAATGGAAACATCAAGGATTTGAACATATACATAGATTCACTTGGCTACCTAATGCACTGACATGGATGCACTCAATTGGGGAAATAGAGCCAAAGTTATCAAAGTAAAAGGATTTATTTGAAAAGTATGTTACTGCCTGGAAACCCTATTTAAAAATATCAAGAGAAAATATGATACATAGATCTCCTATAGATGACCCGTGCCTACTCAACACATTTAAAATATTTACAATAGACCCCAACGATGATTATGAGGAGTTAGTAAATCATATCCAAAGATACAGAAAATGCACATAATGAAGTTGCCTCTGCAAAAAAAGGAACCAAGTAGAATGTTTCTATAAAGCTCCAAGGAAAGAATGCATGGAAACTGCTAGAATGGGGTTGTCGTTGCACCAAAAGACTAATATATCAATACTTGACACAACCACTCAACTTATAGTACACAAGAGGTGATTAAGCCCTTATCATGACTCCTGAGGGGAGCACTGAACAAATTTCTAATAATTTCCCCCTTAGTGTTACCCAAGGGTCTGAGGATTCAAACCAGTGACCAAGTTCTAATACCAATTGTTAGAGTGGGGTTTTTTTTGCACCAAAATACCAATGTTTCAATGTTTGATACAACCACTTAACTTATAGTACACAAGAGGCGGTTAAGACCTTGTCGTGAATCTTGAGGGGAGCACTGAACAAATTTCCAACACGAATCCACCTTAACATGTGATGAATTAGGATGAAAAGCATACAAACCACCAAGAGATGATGATAGGCTCAATATCTATAATCATGAGATGCTCTTAATATGGAGAGCTAACATAGATTATAAACCAATAATATTGCACCATATTGTTCTTAATACATTGCCAAGTACACATCAAAAAAGGAAAGAGAATAGAGACCCCCATTAATATGTTGACAAGGATTTTCTCACATGAAACATTACAACACCCATTCCTTAAAGCATTCCAAAATTTCATGGTAGGGATTGTTTCAAAGAGAGATATAGGAGCAGGAGAAATGTGTCATATACTTCAAAACTTACCATTTGTGATATGCAATGAAAAAAAATTATCACTAGATGTAGGTAAAAAGGTTCTCCAACACCTAAAGAAAAATAATTATGGAAGTTATATACAATCAAACTTTACCCAATCCTGCATGCAATGACTCAATCAACTAAAAAGGGTAACACTAATTGACTCAACAAGATCTTACATATATCTTCCTTCTTACAAAGAATGCAAACAAAAGAAAATAAATGAACATGTGGTAGTACCAGTGTTTCCACAATTTTATACCACTCCAAAAGAAGACTCAAAACATTTTGAGACATTTTGTTGGATTGAGTTACTATTGTAAAAGCTTTTCTAAATAATTGATGAAAGAAAAGAATAAATTATAAAAAATTGGAAGAAAATGAAAGCACAAAAATACATTGCATAGCATGTTCATAGAATAGATGGAACTAAAGTTGATATAGATGATAATACCTCATCTGATAAAGAAATGAACAATCAAGATGGTGTACAAATGAATGAATGGGCACTACTATCTCAAATGAGACTTGCTAGTAGTTTCAACTTAAATGATCTTGCAATTCTAGGTCGACATGATTTTGACAAAAACAACAATTGGGAAAACCACAATGTCCCACTACCCTTGCGTGAAACTACACCTATCTTTGTAAGCACAAACACTACCTACAAACAACCATAGATGTGCAAATTCAGAACAACACTTTGTCTTTAGCAAAAGAAGTTGCACTTACTATCATTAGAAATCATTTTTTGGCTATCTCTTCCAATCGACCATTATATATGGTCATACAAGGAACAAGGGGAACAGGGACATCCTATCTCATCAGCTACATAAGATACATACTACAAAGACAAAGACAACAAGAAGTAAACCCACTCCTTGTTCTTTATCCAACAAGAATAGTTGAATTAATATACAAGCCTCAACAATACATGCAACCCTAAAGATTCCAATCAAAGACATGCAACCTCTCCAAGCACAATCATTAACATCTCTGCAAGAAGAGATAAAAAACATAAGATACATTCTCACCAATGAGATAAGCTTCATTGGGATAAGGATGGTTCTAAAAATTGCTAACAGGCTCCATGAAACAATACCCCAAAATCAACATATTTGCTTCAAGGGCATTAGTATCATACTTGTAGGTAACTTTGCACAACTACTACCTATGATGGAAAAACCTATCTATACATCTCATACAACTACAAAAAATGTATGGTACAAATTCAATATAGTTGTAACATTGCAAAAAAAAGTTACAGATAAGAGGGTGACAATCAAATGCAAGTACAATTTTGAGAAACCTTACAAAATATGTGTAGTGCAAAACCAAAACAACAAGATTGATAATTATTAATGATACACACCAATAGAACCTAACAAAAAATAAACAAGAAGGATTTGACCTATCCATACACTTATTCCCAACAAATGAACTTGTAACAATACACAACAGAAAAAGGTTGCAACAATTAAATGTACATATTACACTAAGCCTTACAGTAAACACTTAACGTAAATAAGTTAATACTAATAATGATGAGTAACTAACCCCAAAAAGTATTACTAAGAAAATTACAAGGTATAATTCTAATGACAACTATATGGATCCATGTTGGCCTTGTAAATGGGTCACTTAGAGAAGTCAAAGACATTGTCTACTACGCATGATCAAATCCACTAGAATTACCAACATATGTGACTGTAACATTTGATAACTATTATGGTCCACCATAGGATGGAAAATCTCCACACACCACCCCCCCCCCCAACAAAAAAAAAACCAATAACATGAAAAATTCCTCTATTAATGACATGGGTTGTCACTGTACACAAATCAGAAGGCTTGCCACTCAAGAAGGCAATGATTGATATTGGTAAAGTCAAATGCCAAGGCCTCACCTTTATTGTAGTATCTTAAGTGAAAAACATACAAGGGCTTCAAATATAACCACATTCTCTTTTGCTCGCTATTCCAAAATGAAAAAGAATAATACAATTACTAAAACAAATTATTTTGATAAGTTGACAGTTATCAAAATCATCACCTCAGAAGTTACCTATGGGCTATTCTCTTGCACCTCCTATGGCATAAGTGCTAGTCATATTCCAACCTTTATACCTTTATATTACTTGTAAGAAGATTTATTTTCTATAATTTAGCCGATGGGCTACTTGTGGGAACTTTGTTCTCGGAAATTGAATTTTTGACAAAAAAGTTGTTAGTTTGACCGAAAATTTGTAAATATTTCTTATTATTATTTACCGGCTAGTTTTTATCTCACTCTACTTTTAACTCTTGTTTTGATATTTATTAGTTGGTATCACCACTTTTAACTATTGTTTTTCTTTTTCTATTTATTTAAAAATAATTACTTGTGATCTCCACATTAGTTCATACTGTGATGTCTATTTATTTAATTTTAATTTTTTTTAATTGATTTAGATTTTAGTTTTAAAATTATTTTAAATTTTTTAATATTAGAGTTTAGTTTTTCCTTTAAATATATTTTTTAGTTTCTATAATTTATTTAGTGAATAGAATATTTGTTACAGACTTTTTTTTCTTTTTTTTTGTATTTCTCTTATTAAATTTTCATAATAGATTTTTTGATGAGGTTTTTTTAAACGATCTTTTTTTTCATGTTTGATAAATTGAATTTAAATAAATAATATTTATTAATCTATTTAAAAGATTTTAGTAAATATTATGTTATTTAAATTGAAAATTATTAATAATCTAATGTATTCACATAAGATTATATTTTAAATCTCCACTTTTAAATATTGTTTTTATTTTCCCATATATTTTAAAAAATAATTACTTACGATCTAGCTCATGTGAATTTATTTATTTAACTTTTGATTTTTAAAATTGATTTAGTTTTTTTGTATTAAGTATAAGGAGTTCAAAAATACAACAAAACCGCGAAGTATCAAAGCATCAGAGGACAAGCCTCACACCAAAAGAAAGGAGTTACATATAATTCGAGAGGAAGAGAGAGAGAAGGAGCATAAAATAGTAGTTAGTGAGAGAGAAGGAGCATAAAATAGCAGTTAGTGTAGCACATCTTCAACAGTGTCCACCCATGTTGTCCAACCCATAGAACCTTCCATCCAAACCAAGTTCTTTTGATCTTGAGTTTTCTTTGGCATGCAGATCATATCGTCGGTAAAGCTATGAGGGGTCCTCTTGATTTCCTTGTTGATGAGCTTGAGAGTTTGATTGAAAGTGTGGATATTGTCCAAATGCAGCCTCCAGAAGTACTCATTCTTCACCTCATTAGCAAAGAAAGTGGCATGACCATCTTTAAGTAGCCTTTTGAACTTAGACTTGTTAGTTTTCATGGTGAATTGAACCTGCGAAAAGATTTTTGAAAAGGTGAGACTTTGAAAAGACTCAGTAAGCAACCTAGGGATATTTTGAAACCTTTCTTTGTTTTTGCACTTCCAAATTTGCCACAAAATGTTGCTAAGAGAATGTCCCAAAACATGTTAACATCTTTCTTTGCATTACAAATAAAACTAGTAATAATTTCAAAAATATTGAAGTTAGAGGGGATAGATATACCAAACATTAAACAAACCTCTTTAGCAAAACTGCATTTAAAAAAATATGCCTTTCCGTTTCCAGGGTTTTGCAAATGCTGTAATAATTAATATTAGAGAGAGTGCTTCTAATAGGGAGCTGGTTGAGAATAAAACGATTAATTTTAGGATCAATAGAACTTTTCCAAAGATAATTAAAAAGCTTATTCCAGGTAGGAACATCCAGATCAATATTCCAAGTACTATTAATATGACTAATAATCTCTTCACTGTGATTGATAACAGTGTAAATATTCTTAGCTTTAAGTTTGGAGAAGATAATTCCACCAGGCCATTTACTTTTCAGATAGCTGTTAGAATCAATATGGCATAAAGTAGGGATATCCTTAATAGCCTTGGCTATCATACGATAAGTCTTCTTGTGAGAGTCAGGAAGATTAAATTTATTTTGATCCCATAGTTGGCCCAAAACTTAGCAGAGTAGCCTTGGGTAAGAGCAAGGGGTTTATTACCCAGCTTAAGGTTCCCCCAAATGGATCTTTCACCATGGAGGGTCTTATCATCAAAGAAATTCTTGTTTTTGATGAAATGTCTAACATGGTTCCAGGCTTTCCAAATGGACTTAAAAACAATAGAGTCTTGAATAATGATAGGAAAATCACCACAAATGAGATCAGTGAGAGGAAGATTCTTCCAAAATTTGGCACTTTTAGGATATCCTCTCTCAATATTATTACAAATCAGGCCTTTCTAGGGATCATCTCCCTCCAAACCATGAAAGATCCATTTAGAGGCCAGGGCAAGACCACTAAGTTTTAGGTCCTTACGCCTCAAGCCCCCAAGGAGCTTATCAAAATGGCACCAATTCCACTTGATAGAGTGAGTCTTGTTATTCCCTTTACCATTCAACCAGAGATAATTTCTGATGACTTTCTGTATTTCTAGCACTTGGTAATCATTAAACATCCAAGAAGAGGCATAGTATATATTGTAAGAAGAGAGAATTTTCTGACACACTTGGATTCTACTAGCAAGAGACAGAGATCTATTATGCCATTTGTTAAGTTTATTATGGATCTTATCCTTGATCCAGCTCCACATCTCTTTCAAAGAGGGCTCAATAGAGAAGGGGATACCGAGATATTTAACAACTTTAGAGGGGCCACCCCATTAGAAGCCAAACTTCTCAAACCAATCAGGGGGTTGATTTTTCCATCCAAGACAAATAGATTTAGAATGAGATAACTGAGCTCCTGATATTTTACAAAAAAAGTTCAGTTTATTGATCATGGCTTCAAAATTAGCTTCAGAGGCTTCATGATAAAGAGAAGTGTCATCAACAAACTGACAATTGATAATTTCCTTATTATCAAGAATGGCGATACCTTTAACCGCAGGGGAAAGAGTGTTGTCCCTAAGAATATAGAAGAGAGCTTCAGAGGCAATAACAAAAGGGTTGGGGCAAGCATGCAACCTTGTCTAATTGATCTTCCCAAGGGGAAAGGGGCTGAAAGAGATCCATTAATATCGACTTGAGCAAAAGCATCTTTGAGGAGCATTTTAACAATGTTACAAAAGAAAGAGGGGAACACAAAAGCATCAAGTATCATATTGATAAAGTTCCACTCAATTCTATCATAAGCCTTTTCAAAGTCCAGAAAAAACATAGACACATTTTGACTAGTATGCTTAGCCTAGTTAAGAGCCTCCCATCCAGTGATCAGATTCTCTAAGATATATCTACCTTTAACAATTTGGATAGGACAAATGACTTTAGGAAGGATGGTTTCCAGCCTACGAGACATAATCTTAGCGACGATTTTATAAGAGACATTTAATAGAGTTATGGGTCTCCAATTTTTAATAAGGGATTTATCACCCTCCTTGGGGATGAGTTTGATAGTTCCAGAGTTAATATCTTTACCCAAAGTCCTAGTATTAATGGCTTCATTGTAAATATTAAGTAAATCTTAACAAATCCATTTTCTATTGACTTTGTAGAACTCCACAGGCAAACCACCAAGGCCAGGGACTTTATCATTATTAAAGGAGTTAATGGACTTTTCAATTCTCCAAAGTTATAAGTTGTTCAAGGAAGGAGGCATCATTATCTGAGATTCTCTTCGGGATAAGATTCTTGCATTGGTCTCTAAGAGCCTTAGCATCCTGAGAATCCTCAGAAGTGAAAAGATCCTCATAAAACTTAACAAACTCTTTTTTAATGATTTCCATATCCATAATCAGCTGGTTGTTAATGAACAGCTTATCAATAGTTTCCTTAGCCTACTTTGGTTTAATAAGATTGAAGAAAAATTTACTACCTCTGTCCCCAGACTATAACCAATGAGCTCTTGATCAAATTTTAGCTCCCAGAGCTATATAATGTTGATGCTTCCTAAGAGCATTCTTAGCATGAGCAAGTTGATGACAAAGATGTGTTGGAAATAGAGATGGAGTAACTGAGAGGGGAGGGGTGAATCAGTTACCACAAAAATAAATCCACAGATCCTTGGATGTCTTAAAATAAAGTTGTTGTTGACACTCAGTAACCACACAAATAAATGTTGAAACTTGATAGATGTTCTATTAACTTATTAAGCATTTAAAGTGGTTAACATGCATGCATAAAGAAATAATCGTGAACACAAGAGACACCAGATTTAACGTGGAAACCCAATTTGGGAAAAACCACCAAGTAACTAGTTACCAATTTTCACTCTTCTAAAGTGAGCCCTGTTAGGAGCCAACCCTTTTAAAGGTTACAAAACACACTGTTAGGTGTGACCCTGTTAGAGGATTTAATCACCCTGTTAGAAGTGGCCTTGTCAGAGGTCTTTAAAACAATTCAACTGAATTGTCACCTTGTTAGAGGATTTACAAAATGGCTGTCAAACCAACTCTGTTAAGAGGTTTTGAATCACTATTACAATGATTAGAAAGCAACAATGAAGTGATCTGAAATATATGCAACTTATCTTTGCTGAATATAGATACCTGTTCTGCTTCGCTAGATCCTTATTGATCGAACACAACTTTGCAGCTTCATAAGGATATCTAATCTTTCCTCAACATTCGCTCATATATCCGCTCATTCATAAATTCGCACTCTTATGCATCCATACTCTTACATCTTATGAATTCACAACTTGACCTTTCATATATACCTTTTAGATTGTCAAGTCAGCTCAATTACAAGTTACAAAAATTGAAAAACATTAAATCAGTCAGCTCCACAAGACAATTAAACTTAATTCTTTAGAACAATAAAATTCTTTGCTGCCCGACCCAGCTCGGTGACCATTGCTCCAAAATGGTATCCCCAGTGTTAACCAAGTGAAGCTCAGTAAATATTGCAAACCTTGCAACTTTCTTCGGAGACCGAGTTAACTCGATAAACACTAACCTTCCTTCATTTACCGAGTGAGCTTAGTAAAAGCTAACCTTCCTTCGCTTACCAAGTGAGCTTGATAAAAGCTAACTTTCTCTTTGATGACCGAGTGAACTCGGTAGACATTGAACTCGGTAAACATTGACTTTCTCTTTGTTAACCTTGGGAGCTCGATTAACATTAACTTTCTGCTACAAGATCCTTTGATGCCCGAGTGAACTCGGTAAGAGCTAACTTACTGTGTAATGTACAGGAATGTTCGGTAGACACTGTAAATTGCTTTGCCGACCGTTTGAGCTCAACAGACTCTGTCTGATGGCTGATATGACATTTGTGTAACATCAAAGACAATACACAATTAACAATTGTATCCAACAATCTCCCTCTTTGGCATTGATGGCAACGCAACATGTCATAGCAGAAATGAAATTTGAAAACAAGTCTTTCTCTTATATGGAAACACAACATGTCATCATAACAATTCTCCCTCTAAGATAGAAAACTCTCCTTATAGTAATCTCCCTCTATGAAGGAATTACATAACAAATTCTTTATATTTTGAACAAATTTCAGAGAGATATGACAGTAAAACTCTCCCTCTTTGACAACACATGCCAAAGACAACTCAACTCAAATGAATTTTAGTGTACCTTTAGTACTGATTCATATGCAGTATTTTCTGGTTATGCTGCATCAACTGATAGATCTTCAATCTGGTATGAGTTGATGCATCACTAAAACTTTATTTTAGTGAACTTTAGATAGGGGAGTGACCCCTAACTTACCTCTTAGATACAGGAATGCATCCTTGGGTAATGGTTTAGTGAATATGTCAGCAATTTGTTCCTTTGTATGAACATATTCCAATCTGATCTTTTTATCTTGCACCAATTCTCTGACAAAATGATATTTTATTGCAATGTGCTTGATTTTGGAATGCATCATTGGATTCTTAGATATGTTGATTGCACTTGTATTATCACATAACATAACAACTGGTTCTTTGATTTCTATCTTCATGCCTTCCAACAACTGTTTAAACCAAACAATATTAGAACAGTTTACTGCTGCAGCAACATACTCTGCCTCTGCTGTAGATTGAGATGTACAATTCTGCTTTTTGCTTGTCCAAGAAACCAACCTCTTTCCAAGAAAGAATGCACCTCCACTTGTACTTTTTCTGTCATCAAGGTTTCCTGCCCAATCAGCACTAGTAAATACTTTCAAATCCAAATTTCCTCCAAACTTATACCATAAACCATACTCTTCAGATCCTTTCAAATATCTCATTATTCTTTTGATCACCATCATGTGATTTTCTCTTGGTTTTGCTAAAAATCTTACTACAATACCAACTGCAAGGGCAATATCTGGCCTAGTATGAACTACATACTGCAACTTTCCAATCATAGATCTATACACTGTTTGATCTACTTCTTTTGATTCATCTTCCTTGGTAAGTTTTAATCCGGTACACATAGGAGTCACGACTGGTTTACAATCTTCCATTCCAAAAAATTTCAATATCTCTTTGATGTATTTTGATTGAGTAATGTAGATACCATTTATATTCTATTGAATTTGAAGACCAACAAAAAATTTGATCTCACCAAACATAGACATTTCAAATTCCTTGTTCATTTGTTCTAAAAATTCTTTGCACAGATCATCATTCCCTATGAAAACAATATCATCTACAAATATTTTTGCCAAGATAATCTTATTATCTGGTCCTTCCTTAATATACAAGCTACTATTATCATTTGTTCTTTGAAAACCAATCTGAATAAGATAGTTATGCAATCTTTCATACCATGCTCTAGGGGCTTGTTTCTGACCGTACAATGCCTTGTGTAATTTGTAGACCATGTTCTTCTTATCTAGATCAACAAAACCTTCAGGTTGTTTAATGTAAACCTCTTCATCCAGTATACCATTGAGGAATGCTGACTTGACATCCATCTAATAAAATTTGAATCCTTTTTGAGCAGCATATGCTAGTAAGGTTCTGACTCCTTCCAATCTTGCAACAGGAGCAAAAGTTTCTCCATAGTCTATTTCTTCTTCTTGAGCATATCCTTTGCATACTAGTTTAGCTTTGTTTCTTGATACCTTACCATCTTCATCCAACTTATTTCTGAATAGCCACTTAGTTCCAATCACATTTTTGTCTTTAGGTCTTGTATGTTTTGGCTCGGTAGATATTTGCTCGGGTTCTTCAGACTTGATAGACACTTGCTCGGTTTGTTGTGGCTCGGTTTGAACTTCTTGTAACTTGGTTACAGATGACTCAGGAGTAGACGATTCCTGATTCTCTGATGTAACTGGTACTGTATCAGGTTCACTGAAGGCAAACCTTTTATAATCTTCTGGTTCCCTTTTGCTTTCTTCTTCAATCCTTTCTGCAAACTCATCAACTTTCACATGTGCACTTTCTATAACTTTGTGAGTAGACAAGTTCAAACACCTATATGCCTTACTTTTGCATGAGTATCCAAAGAATATACCTTCATCACCTTTCACATCAAATTTACCTTTTCTAGATTCTTTCAAAATGTAACATTTACTTCCAAATACTTTAAGGTAACTTACATTAGGTTTATAGCCATACAATAACTCATAGGGGGTTTTGAATGAGTCTTTCTTCAGTTGTACTCGGTTCAAGGTATAAATTGCAGTGCTGATAGCTTCCTTCCAGTATTTGATAACAATGCTCTTTTCAATCATTAAAGTTATTGCACAATCCATGATGGATCTGTTTCTTCTTTTAGCTATTCCATTTTGTTGGGGTGTTCCAGGGGCTGATACCTGTCTTTTGATTCCTCTTTCAATGCAAAAGTTATTAAAATCATGTGAAATGAATTCTCCACCTTTGTCTGACCTCAAGCATTTTAATCTTTTCCCTGTTTCCTTTTCTACTCTGGCCAAATACCATTTGAACTTTTCAAATGCTTCTGATTTGTTTCTTAGATACATGACTATCATCATTCTTGAGTAATCATCAACAAAAAGAATGAAGAACTTTTCTCTAGTATAGCTTTCAATTCCAATGGGTCCACATAAATCAGTATGCACAATTTCTAATATATCTTCAAACTGATAGTTTTTACTTTTAAAACTAGTCTTTCCCATCTTTCCTATCTGACAATTTTTGCATAGACCGACCTCAGATTTCTTTATGTTAGGAATGCCTCTTACTTTCTTGAATTTGCTTATCTTTACCAGATTATCAAAGTTTACATGACACAACCTTTTATGCCATAACCAAATTTCTTCAACTTGAGCAATGAAACATGAACATTCACCTAGTTCAAGATGGAACAAGTTACCTTTAGTTTGAATACCTGATCCAATCAGCTTTCCTTTGCCATCCAACAGTCTTGCTTTACCATGCATGAATTCTACTTTGAATCCATTATTGAGTAGTTGTGCCACACTTAACAAATTATGCTTTAGTCCTTTTACCCAATAGACATTATCACATATAAGTTCCTTGGTTAGAGAGATTCTTTCTCTCCCTTTTATACAACAAGGTTCATTGTTACCAAATCTTACACTACCACCATCGTAGTCTTCAAAGTATTCAAACTTAGTTTTGTCACCATTCATGTGATGAGAATAACCACTATCTATGATCCATGTATCATTTTTGCTCATATGAGAAATGAGTGCCATTTCCTCATCATTATCAGATTCATCTTTCATAGTAATGTAGACAATTTCATCTTCTTCTTCATCATTAGAATCATTAGAATCTTTAGCCATAAAACATGTTTTCTTACCTTTATCCTTGAATGATTTGAAATCTTTCTTGCCATTCCATTTGTGATCTTTCTCTTCATCTTTATTCTACTTGTTTGGACACCTAGCAGCAATATGACCAACTTCTTCACATGAAAAATAGATTAGGGGTACTTTACTTTTGTATTTTCCTCTACCTCTAGAATATTTCCTTGCTAGAAGGGCTTCAATTACTTCAAGATCACTGTCTGAACTTTGGTTTGATTCATCTTCACTTTTTGACTAAGATTTCTTTTTGTCTTTCTCCTTGAGTGAAAGTTTGGCTTCAAATGTTGATTCAATGTTCTTGGAAGCTGGAACATAGTTATCAAAGTTGTCCAGTTCAAATGTAGTCAATCTTCCAACTATAGCCTCTAGATTTATCTTGTGATTTGCTTCACGTCTTTTTTCTTGAATTGCAGAAACTCTGATTGCATAAATGGGAAGTAGAGTTCTGAGAACTTTACTTATAACTGTCTCTTCACTGATATCTCCTCCAGAAGCTTTGATTGCACTGACACATGCTTTAACTCTTACAACATATTTTGCAATCTTTTCATCCTCTCTCATCCTCATTTGATCAAATTGTCCTCTCAGACTTTCTGCTTTGGCTCTTCTAACATTATCATCTCCTCCATAGATCTCTTTCAGTTTTTCCCACATTTCAAAGGCAGATTTGCAGTCCTTAATATCATCGAATTCTTCATAACTCAGAGTAGATGCTATATCTATCATCATAATGTTGTGAGTCTTCTTTTTAGCAATATCATTGACAGATAGTGTACCAGCTGGTTCTGCATATTTTTCATCAAGGTATTTTAGTCCTGTATCTCCAATAGAAGCTAGATGAAGTCTCATCAACCCTTGCCATGCTGAGAAGTTATTCCTGTTAAGCCTTGGAATTTCCCTCTTGTAAGACATCCTGATCTTTGGCTTAGATCCTTGAAATCTTTCCTGCAAGCACCAAAAGCTCTGATACCAATTGTTGGAAATAGAGATGGAGTAACTGAGAGGGGAGGGGTGAATCAGTTACCACAAAAATAAATCCACAGATCCTTGGATGTCTTAAAATAAAGTTGTTGCTGACACTCAGTAACCACACAAATAAATGTTGAAACTTAATAGATGTTCTGTTAACTTATTAAGCATTTAAAGTGGTTAACATGCATGCATAAAGAAATAATCATAAACACACGAAACACCAGATTTAACGTGGAAATTCAATTTGGGAAAAACCACCAAGTAACTAGTTACCAACTTTCACTCTTCTGAAGTGAGCCCTATTAGGAGCCAACCCTGTTAAAGGTTACAAAACACACTGTTAGGTGTGACCCTGTTAGAGGATTTAATCACCCTATTAGAAGTGGCCTTGTCAGAGGTATTTAAAACAATTCAACTGAATTGTCACCTTGTTAGAGGATTTACAAAATGGTTGTCAAACCAACTCTATTAAGAGGTTTTGAATCATTGTTACAATAATTAGAAAGCAACAATGAAGTGATCTGAAATATATGCAACTTATCTTTGCTAAATACAAATCTCTGTTCTGCTTCACTAGATCCTTACTGATCGAACACAACTTTGCAGCTTCATAAGGGTATCTAATCCTTCCTCAACATTCGCTCATATATCCGCTCATTCATACATTCGCACTCTTATGCATCCATACTCTTACATCTTATGAATTCACAACTTGACCTTTCATATATACCTTTCAAATTATCAAGTCGGCTCAATTACAAGTTACAACAACTGAAAAACATTAAATCAGTCAGCTCCACAAGACAATTAAACTTAACTCTTTAGAACAATAAAATTCTTTGTTGCCCGACCCAGCTCGGTGACCATTGCTCCAGAATGGTATCCCCAGTGTTAACCAAGTGAAGCTCAGTAAATATTGCAAACCTTGCAACTTTCTTCCGAGATCGAGTTAACTCGGTAAACACTGACCTTCCTTCATTTACCAAGTGAGCTCGGTAAAAGCTAACCTTCCTTCACTTACCGAGCGAGCTCAATAAAAGCTACCTTTCTCTTTGATGACCGAGTGAACTCAGTAGACATTGAACTCGGTAAACATTGACTTTCTCTTTGTTAACCTTGGGAGCTCGGTTAACATTAACTTTCTGCTACAAGATCCTTTGATGCCCGAGTGAGCTCGGTAAGAGCTAACTTACTGTGTAATGTATAGGAATGTTTGGTAGACATTGTAAATTAATTTGCCGACCGTCTGAGCTCAGTAGACTCTGTCTGATGGCTGATATGACATTTGTGTAACATCAAAGACAATATACAATTAACAATTGTATCCAACAAGATGAGGGTCATCAGAATTGTTTTGGATAGCCGCTTCAACATTGTAAAGGTTATTGTTAAGCCAAGATTCCTTATATCTATAGTCCTTGGCCTTTTTTTGACCAATAGTCTTAAGTAAATTCTGCCAAGCAGAGATATTCAAGTTCCATTTGCTAATGTAAGATAAGGAGGGACAATGAGTCTTATAATAGAGATAACAGTAAGGATATCCAGAAGACTAGTATTAAGGATGAATTTGTGGTTGTTTTGATTGCTCAAGATAGGGGAACAACCTAAATTAACAAAGATAGAAATGGGGTGGTGATTTGAGAGAGTGGTAGGGGAGATAATCACCATGTTATTATGAATGTTCAGAATCATAAAGAAGAAATTGATATTGAGATAGAAGCGATCGAGCCTGGAATAGATTCTAGACTGACCTTTCTGAAAATTACACCAAGTATACCAGAGCCCAGGGTTACTATTTTTGTTCCCACTTAATGGGTCAAAAAGAGACTTAGTAGTTTTAAACTTATTCCAAGCAAGTTTTTCCTAATCTTTCTAGGAAAAGAGAAGACCTCCCACTTTATATTCTTGGTCTTCAATCATATTAAAATCACCTTCAAACGTCCAAGGGATATTTGGAAGTAAACTAAGCCAAGACCAAATCATAATCCTTTCAGCATAGTCATTGGCAACATAAATAGAACATATACCAAATTCAAAATCATTATAATTTAAAATCAACCAAATAGCTCTATTGCAAGGAGAGAAACCAAAACTCTTAATCCTAGGACCCCACTTGGGGCTAAGAAGGATAGCCACACCTCCCCATCCCTGAGGGTAATTAGTGTAAAATCTAATATCATCTTTCCAAATAAAATTAAAATTGGATTCCAAAATGAATCCAGTAGACTTAATCTCTTGCAACATGATCAGATCGATATTCTTCCTAGAGCTAAGAAAGCTTTTAACCACAAAATTTCTATCAGGACATTCAAGTCCTCTAATATTCCATGAAACACAATTCATTGAGACATAATTTTAGAGTTAGGCGCTTCAGGATCCACAATATCCTCCATAAGAGAGACATCGCTAGAGACTATGAGGGTTTGATTTTTATTGTTCTTATTTTTGTTTTTGGAACCAAGAGGTCTCCCTTTCCTTTTTGAAGTGAGAATATCCTCACTATCAGACAGGGAGTGAGAGGAACTATCCAACATCGAAGGCTGGTTATTAGCATTTGATGAGATCGTAGGTACGACTTCAAAAATAGAATCATCAGAGATTTCTTAGAAATTTTTAACAGGGGGCTTCGAATTTTTGAAGTGGAAGAGGTGGGGATAGAAGACTTATTAGAATCCTGAGCAATGACAATCGAATTAACAACTAGGGGAAGGGGAAAGTTTGGTACATTTGGGGCCAAAATATTTTTATTTGATCGATTTTTCTTCTTTTTGGTAACAACTTGGAAATCGTCAGCATCCACGATGCTTATAATGGAAGCATTACGAGGGGATTGTGTCTGTAGAGAGGAGGGAAAAGATTGCAAGGAGGCAAAAAGTGGAGGCGAAGGAATGGTTTTAGTAGAGGGGGAAGAATTCAACTGGGTAGAAGAAGGGGTAGGGTTTTTGGGAGTTTTATTTTTTATAATAAGACAATCTTTCTTGAGATGCCCTTCTTTCTTGCATAAAAAACACACATTTAGCCCTCCTAGGGTTTTGACAAGGCAAGAAAGGTTCTCATTATCAGTGGTGATTGTGAGTTCTTTTGGTAAATCATGGCCAAGTTTCAAAGCAAGAAGAACCCTAGCATCAAGATGAGGGATCAGCCGGGCAAAATTGTCCATGCGTAGGAATTTACCAAGGGGTTCAACAAGTTGAGGGATAAATTTCCACAAGAAGGGAGGAATGTGCTTAATAAGGACCCATTTGGGGGCCGAGAGAGCAACAATATCATCTAAATTAGCCTCAACATTCCATGCCAGCCCTCAGAAAGTTGTGTTCCCAACAATCCAATATTCTTTTTTAAGGACAACTAGCTGCAACTCATTATTGTTAAAGAAAACAAAAAACAAACCTTTCTGTATTTGCCTACAAAAGGAAATTTGGTAGCCAAGTTTCAAATTCCAATAATTATAAAACCAATCATCTAAGAATTTTCTTGCAAGAACCTTATCAATTTCAATTGCAGAGAAGAAAATGGCGGTGTTCCTTAACCTTTCCTTTTCTTTTATGATCTTAGCTAACATTTCAGAATTAGGAGTAACATGAAATGCAGAAGGATCCCCAGATTGCTTACCTTGGGCTGGGTTTTCATTGTGTGAGGGTGTGGTGAAGCGAGCACTAGAGACAATTATAGGAGCCAAATTTGCGACTACCTCCAAAAAGGATCTCGGCTTGCCACTAGCATTACCATTAGCTCTGGTAGCATTGCTACCAGTATTAAGCATGACATTGGGTTTGGACATGGGTGGATTAATGTTACATGGTACAGAGCCAGCCGAAAGATTAAATGGCATATTAAATTCAAGGTTAAGGGGAAAGGATAGATCGCACCTGGGGGAGTTCTTATCTGCCAAGCCATGAACGGTATTACCTTTAACTCTCTCCACCTTTCTATTGCCTTGGAAGTCAAAGTTGTTAGTGATGCCAACAACATCTGCCAGCGGATTGTGGTCAAACATGGAGAAATCAAGTGGATTTGCCAACCTTCATGCAAGATCCACTAAAAAAGATCACTAAAATTCATTGGAAAAGTTCGCTAAGAAACACAAAGTAAAGTGTTTCCTCTTTTTGGAAAATAAATTGATTTAGTTTTTAGTTTTTAAATTATTTTTTATATTAGTTTAGTTTTTGCTTTAAATAGTGTTTTTTAGTTTATATAATTTATTTAGTCAATAGAATATTTGTTAGAGACGTCGTTTTTTCATATTATTTTTTGGTATTTCTCTTATTAATTTTTCATAATAGAATTTTTGATGAAATTTTTTAAAATGATTTTTTATATATATTTGATAAATTGAATTTAAGTAAATAATATTTATTAATCTATTTAAAAGATTTTAGTAAATATTATGTTATTTAAATTGAAAATTACTAGTAATCTAATTTGTTCACATAAGATTGTATTTTTAAAAATAATTTTATTATCGAGATCCTATCCGCTTATCATTGCAAGCACAAAAGTGTGTCTAGTCTTACTTAATTTCTATAATCTCTTATTGTACTTGCATTCACTTGCACCAATAAGCTAATTAATTACCACCAATCATGATGCTTTATTTTTTTGTTTAAAAATAAGCATAATTTTTGTAAAGTTAAATTTCTATTTTTTTAAAATTTCAATAAAAAATACCATTTATTTGTAATCTCATCCTTTCAAAATAATTTGCTAATATTTACATCCTTTTTTAAAATTAAATTTAAATTAAAAATTAAAAATTAAAACAAGAATAATTACATTTTTTTCATTTTATTAAAGATATCTTTATAATTTTAAACATTTTTATTTACATTCTAATTATTATTCTTCATATGGACAAATAAAATTGTGATATTTAAATATAAAGATTTGATATAAGATTATAATTTTATTTTAATAAACTAATTTTTAAATTTATTTTTGATCAGTAAACGACCAAGGCCATAATAATTGATTATTAAAATACAATTAAAAGCAATATGTTCCACCGTTCAAACGGGCACTAGTAGGAAATAACGGGGAAAGAAAACCTCCAGTCTAGCCTAGGACCATGGTCCTTTATTATTACAACATAAAAGGGGCATACCCCAGTCAAAATATCTTTATTTCAAATTACAATGTAAAGATCTGATTTGAATGAAAATATTTAAGTACATAGCTCTTTGACGCTACCAAAGACCTCTTGGCGAGGATTCAATACTTCTCTTTCCATTCATGCATAGAGGCCAAATGCGATCATCCTTGTCTAGCTATCTTTTAATCAAAT
Source organism: Cupressus sempervirens (assembly GCA_028749045.1). Taxonomy (NCBI): domain Eukaryota; kingdom Viridiplantae; phylum Streptophyta; class Pinopsida; order Cupressales; family Cupressaceae; genus Cupressus; species Cupressus sempervirens. Next base: position 563,381,599 of record CM053787.1, on the reverse strand, counting down.
TGGTTAATAATAGAATTACATATCTAAAGACAAAGGACAGACTAACACATAATTAATATTTTTAGAACCTTTATAATTAGTATGTCTATAGGAGAATCCAAGAGATGAATGAACACTCTCCTCAACTTAGCAAAGATTAAAAATTAGGCCTGAAGTGAACAACACATTAAAGAGGAATATGAAAACCTACCTATATTGCCCCACATAGAAATAAAAAATGATGCTAAAACTAAATACATATTTAAAACTCAACACCTAAATTCCAACAAGAACAACTGAAGCTACTAACAAAATCAGTCAATCATAATAACTGATAAACTACCCCAACAAAAAGGCACCAAAAACCAAAAAAGGGAGGCTCATATCCACCACCCATTTACAAATTTCCAGACTCAGACCATCGAAATGAAATTGAATACTAACCTAAAGCTATCTAGCACAGAACGAGGCTTAACCGAATACATTAAATATAGTACATTATAAGCTAAGAGTTTATGCAGGATTTGTCAAAAAAAATAGAAGATAAAATTAGTCCATAGAGCCTAATAAAGATCATAAACCATATCACGAAGACTAAAATATATCTATTGAATACCATTTTAAAAGGGGGCAATTCTACAACTTCCCTCAAACTAAAACCATCTGCCAAATAAAAGGAATGTCAAAAACCAGATAGGGAGAGATTCGCAGCTACCCACACTGTTAACTTCCAGAACACAGACCAAGTGTAAATAATATCATACAAAACAAAGTACCCACCTCTAACCATAAGCGGAGGAACAACCTACAAACTGCCATAGAATTCCAATTAATTAATGATTATAAATAATAAAATCTAAGACATAGGACCAAGAGACGGGCTAAAAGAACAAAACAACCATCAACCAAACACTAAACAAAGAATAAAGGAAAGCAAATAACCATAAAGCACAATTTGAGATTTCAAACAGAGCCCCATTAATAATAGAAAAATTGGGTGCCCAAATCATATGAGAGCATTCCTCAAACTAGATGATAATCATGAATTAAATCCAAAAATAGGCTTCCATGATGCCAGTATTAAGTATATCTCTACAAAGATAAATCAAACATGCATAATAAACACAAGCCACGAAGATCTTCAGAATCGAATCCACCAAATGGGAATGTAATAACATCATATATTACCATATACAAATTAAAGGAGTTATCAAAATTCTCCATACGAAAGTGTCAAAGTATTGCAAACAAAACTAGAGCACAATCTAATTGCTATAGTCAACAAAAATTATATAGTTTTAAGTCCAATACAAAAACCCATTACAGGGTTACTTAATTACCAATTTGGAAAGCAAAAACCAAATACATACCGGTCTAACTGATTACCAGAAACAGGATAGATTATCTAGTTGAGCACTTGAGAAAACCTTATTTCCAATATACCATAATGACTTCAGAGATGTCATTTGGGTTTTCCACATGAAAATTTGGAGGAAATTCAAAATCAAACTTAACCCTACTAGTCTTCTCCGAATTTGGAGTATATAACTTTAGGGCATCCAGATTGTCAAAGGCTACCTTGGGCTGTATATATGGATTAAAAGCATTGAGATAATTTGTTAGCCATACTCTATTCTCCTCCTTCAAAATACCCCTCCATCTGAGAAGGAATTCGATACTAGCCTCCATCTTAGCCATTCCCTATAGAAGGCAAGGTTTTCACGAATGATCAAAGAGGGGTGGTGATAGGAAACCTCCAAATTTGGAGACCCCAGCAAAAGATCTATATATTTCTCTGGCATAGGAATGCGTAGCTCATCATCAATGTTCTTGACCGCTTGCTCGAGACCCTTCCTCTAGGTTGGGTTAAATACGTTGTAGCAAAGTCGGATGATGGCCCAAGGCTCCACCCTAGCTCTTGCCATACATCCAATAAAGAGGCCTATTATGTCACTATTCATCCTCCACATATATTTTTAATTGAAGACTCCTTCTCCAATTTCTCTACTCATAGCAATCCTAGTCATATTGTCCACCAATTTCAGAATTCTGCTCCAATGCTCCCTTTTGATATTGCCGCGAAATGCCATGGTACAGGATTTTGTTGTATGGAAGACATAGATGTTGGAATCCATTGCAGAGAATAACAAACCAAATAGTGGGCAAAGAAAATGACATTACAGAATAAAACAAAACCAATCGAAGAGTCTACAGGCCCCGTCTGGCATGACCTCATGTAATGATGACACTCATAGAACGAAACACAAGCATGTCATAAAAGGTTATAATGAGAAAGCAAAAAACAAAATCATGATAACAAGGCCAAAGATAGACAAAAATGGAAATGGTGTCACCTATCACAATGATTAGCGAAAGTGGAGGGCAATTAAAAAAAAACCATATGCGAAAACTTATAATAATAATACCAACACAATTGGCAGACAATAACATAAATAAAGACAACTCTCTGAGAGATGAACGATCAAAATAGCAATAAACTAAAAGGATAGAAAGAAAATCCTAAAAAGAAAAAAAAACTAAATAGAATTAAAGGGAGGAATATTAATGACAAGAACCTAGGAATATGATAATGACTAAGAAAAATGTATAAACTATACATCATAGAAGACCTAGAAATTAACACCATCAACTCCTTTATTCGCTAAAATGCCTTCCGATTGCCTTCTTGGAATATATGATATATTTGACTATCAACGAACTGATCAAGAAGATCGAGAACTTCTCCTAGCTTAGAATTGAGAACCCAATTAGGGGTAACACATTTCCTAACTGCATTTAAGATGATTTGAGAGTCACCTTCTATGATAACTCTTGTCAACCCTAATTCATGACATAGAAGTAGACCTTTTTCCAAAGCCTCCAATTTAGCCAAATTGTTGGAGGTAAGCTGAATTGACATGGCTTTTTTAGCTATCCATTTTCTTGTATCGTCATTAATGATACAACCAATTCCTGTCGTACTTGGATTGCCTCTAGCTACACCGTCAAAATTGAGTTTATACCATCCATTCAGGGGGGGAGTCCATTTACAACTTTCCCTAGCCTCCTTGCTTTTCTTAAAGTATACTAGAGGAGGATTAATCAAGTTGATCCTATTCTTCTTCATGAGACTATCCCACATAGAGAAAGATCCTTCTTCTTTCCTGGAATTTTTGAGGTGAGAATTAGTTACTTCCACTATGCTAGTCTCAATTTTTAATAATAACTCTTCTAGTTTCAATTCAAAGTCTTGGAAAATGTGTTTGTTTATCTCCTTCCAGATTTCCCATGATACAATTGATGGACATATGTTCCAGAGTTTATTGTAAATACCCTTAACCATGTTTGTGGACCATCCTTTGAGGAGATCAAGAAAAGATTTCGGCAGAGGAGTTGACCACCCTAACCTGAGTCTAAGCCATTCCCAACAAGCTTGGGAAAATGGATAGTTATATAATAGGTGATCTGAATCCTCAATGTTGTGTTTACATAACACACACCTGGATGGACCTTGAAAGCCAAGTTTATATAACCTGTCTATTGTCGATATTCTATTCTAGAAAGTCAACCATAAAAAGAATCCTGCCTTAGGTAGACAAGCAACATCCTAACAAAGATTGAGTGGAATTTCTACTTTATCCCATCTTTGTGAGTGTAATAGAGTATTTTATCCATTTCTTACATTGTACTTTCTATCATTCGAAGCTGCCCAAACAAGTACATCTTTCCTCTCAGTTTGTTTAATTTTCCTATCTAACAAATTTTTTTCGTAAGCCTTTCTAGCCAAAGAGTCTACTCCCACCCCATCCAAAGATTTCCAAATCCATCCAAAAGTTCCTTCTAATTTTTTTTTTTATCTTATAGTTACTAACTTTGACTCCCCAAAGAGAGACTAATTTATCTTTGAGATCCTTAGCGAAGGACCCAAAGTTAATTGGAGGGTGTCCATCCCAGGAGTCTTCCCAAACTAAGGCCTCATCACCCAAATCGACATCCCAGGTTAGAAACTTGCAGATTAAATAACGACACTTTACCATGAAATTCCAACTTTCAAACCCTCTGGGAAGGTTCTTCATTCTAAAAATTGACAGAGGATCATCCACATTGAGATATTTATTGTATAATATCTTAGCCCACTTTTGGTCTCTTTCTTTAAAAATACACCAAATTAGTTTTGCACCCAAGGCTTTGTTTTTCCACTGTAAATTCTTAATCCCAAGTTCGCCCGTGTCCTTAGGTTTACAAATATTCTTCCATTTGATAAGCGCCAATTTTTTTTATCTTCTTCACAATCCTTCCAAAGAAAATTCCTAAGTTTGTCTTTGAACTTATGGAGAGAACTCTTAGATAGAGGAAGACAAAAAAGAGGAAAAGTAGGAATGGCTGATAAAATAGATCTTATTTTTGTACTTTTTCCAACCTTTGAGAGCCATTTATCTTTTCGACTCTTGATCTTAGCGTCCAATTTTTCAAAGGTGTTATACCAAACCTTGCTGGACTTCAATCCCTTCTCTAAGGCAATGCCCAAATATTTACAAGGAAACTGACCTTTTTTGTAACCCATGATCTTACAAATATGATTTTCCACTTCTTTTTTCATATTTAAGAAATAAATCTCAGATTTGAGCTCATTTACTTTTTGATCGGATGCAACCATATAAGATTTAATGATGGCTTTTAGACCCAATGCCTCTGTAATTGTACTTTTTCCAGGCAAAATAGTATCATTTGCATATTGTTGATGCATGATATTGGGCATGTTTCTAGTAAAAAAGCACAAACCTGTGTCACCTTTTATAAAGAAAAGTGATATCAGAATGTGACAATTCAACATTAATGACAAAAAAAATGGTATTTGCGTTTAAAATATGAAGATGATGTAAACTGATGAAATGTGTAGAATTGTATGAATTTTATGCCTACAATTTTTATTATTTTTTTGACTAAGAATTTATTCATTTTATTTTATTTGAAGTCCCTTTTTTAACTGTAAAAAATATAGGATGTAGTTCCCGTCAAACAAGTATGTGCAAATCATCTTTTTTTGTTATGATTTGAAAATATTTTATAGATGACATGTATAGCTAGTGCACAAAAAAAGAAATAATTATTTTTTATGTATATTTTCTTTGTTATAAGTACTCAAGTTCGACCTTGTCAGAATCCAACAGTTTTTTCCTCCCGTCAAAACTTCCCTATCAAATCTATACCTTCTTGAAAAAAAATTACATATTCATGAAGAGGATTCTCTCCTCTAGTGATAAATATTTATTTTTTATTTTTTTGATATGATTTACTATTTTTTTTCATTTTTTGATAGAGCATCTTCTGAAATGTTGAAATATCGACTTATAATATTTTTAGATTATAACATATTATAACTAATCAAAACACTCAAAAATTTATATAATGATGATATTGAATCTGAAATCTATAAAAGGGTATTTTTAGTTTTTTTTTAAAATTGAGTTTTGATAGAGAAATGAGATTTGACCAAAACAGGTTTTTGTATCGCAAACGGTGACACAGATCTATGCTTTTACAGATAGTAACCGTTATACTAGAGATTTTCTGATTGTTGTAGGCATTCGACACAACTCTCCGAAAGGCCTTTGCCATAAAAATATAGAGGGAAGGAGATATGGATCTCCTTGTTTGATGCCCCTTGATATTTCAAAAAAGCCTTCTAGCGTCCCATTGATAAGTACTAAAATTTTGGGAGTAGAAATGAATTTAAAAATGAGATTAATCCATTAATGAGAGGATCCAAAATCTTCAAGAACCTTACAAAGGAACTACCAATCAACCATGTCATAAGCTTTTTGAATGTCTAGTTTCATGAACATGCATGGCTCTTTGCTCTTGCAAGCAGAGTGAATAGTTTCTTGAATAGTAAGAATGCCATCGAGAATGGATCTACCTGGGACAAAACCTGTTTGTTCCTTAGAGATTAACTTTGAGAGGAAACCCTTAAGTCTATTTGCTAAAATCTTGGAAAAAATATGATAGATCGTGTTGTAGAGAGCGATAGGTCAGAAATCCCTACCAGTCTCCGGTTCAGTCTTTTTGGGGATCAAAGTAAGAAAGGAGTGATTGATTTCTGATAACAGAGCTCCACCATTCCTCGAGGCTTCAATGGCTTTCCAAAGGTCTTCTCCAATAATATCCCAACATTTCTAAAAAAAGAAGGCTTGAAAACCATCAAGACCTGTGGATTTATTAGAATTCATATTAAAAACTACCGTTTTAACCTCTTCCAAAGTAATAGGTTTATTTAAAACCTTATTATCCTCGGGTGTAATTAATTTAGGGATAAATTTGAGTAATTTAGTTTGCTCCTCTCTATTATAACCTTCGTAATTATTTAATATTTCCTGGAAGTGTGCTACAAAGGTCTCCGCAATATCACTTGGATTCTCAGTCAGGATACCCAAGTGGTTTTTGATACTGGTTATTTTGCTCTTTGATCTATTGTATAGGGTGGAATTGTGGAAGAATTTTGTATTTTGATCCCCTTCATCTAACCACTTCTCTCTTGATTTCTATCTCCAAAAAATTTCCTCTTTGGATAATATATCCTCCTATTTAGCAAGTAGTTCTTTTTCTAACAGATAACAATCATTGTTCACACCTTTCTTAATTACTTCTAAATTTAGGTCCCTTAATTTCTCTTCAATATCTATTTTTTCTTTAAAAATATTGTTGAAGTGTTATTTATTCCTTCTGAGAATCTGTTCTTTCAGCATCTTCATTTTAGAAACAAAAATAAACATCTTGGAGCCTTCAAAATTAGCTTGCATCCACCATTCTTTTATATTTTTGATAAAATTAGGGTCTAGGAACCACATTTTTTCACATTTAAATGGATTCCTAGCAGGTTTTGTTGGCTTTACAAATTCTAATCGAACTGGGTAATAATTAGACCCAGTGATTGGCAAAATGGAAGAATGAATATTAAAATTGTTTACATCCAAATCAACTTTAATGAAAAACCTATCTAATTTTTCAGCAATGTACACAAAATCTTTCCTCCTATTATTCCATGTGAAATTCCTATTATTGATTGGAATATCAATCATGTTATGGTTATCACACCATACTTTAAAATCCAAAGACGATTGCAAGAGATGTCGAATGCCACCTACTTTTTCAGATAGATTTAAAACAGTATCAAAATCACCACCTACTAAGAAAGGATTATCCTTAAAATTATTCATAAAAGTGCTAATTTCTTCCCAAACAAATTTTTTCCCTAAATAACTAATCGGACCATATACATTAATTAACATGAACTGAAGATTTGATTTCAGACTCTAAACACTAACACTAATCCAATTATTACTACATTTAAGATAATCTATGGAGACTTTCCTAGAGTTCCAAAAAATTCCTAGACCCCCTGAAGCACCTATTGACTCCTAAAAGATGGAACCCCATAGTCCTAGCATCTTATTTAATTTCATTCCTTCTGCCTTATTCAACTTTGTTTCCTGTACTAAAATGATTTTCGACTCAAATGATTTAAGGTTATGTTTTAATAACCTTTTTTTTTCTAGGGGCATTTAAGCCCCTAGGATTCCAAGTAGTAATCTTCATGACTCCTTGGGAAGGCACTTCCCCTTCCCAAAGTTAAGTAAATGATCTATCTTTTGTTGTTCTCTGCTAAGACCATCTGCTTCCCTAAGTTTGTTGAAAGATCTTCTACCTCTTTTGCCTTTCACTTTGTCGTATTTGGGTGAGCTCAAACCTTTGTAATTCATCTAAATCCCTAGATGCTCTATGTCTTTTTCAAAATTCTAAGCATCAATAATCTTATTGTAGACCTTTCCTTTTGTATTATCAGTTTCAAGTTCTCTTATGGTCTAATTTATTATGCTTGGTTGGTCTCCATATTCTGAATCTAAACCTTCTGTGTTATCCTTACCAACCCTTTTATCTTTTTGCTCTATGACCATTGCATATTCACTTGTCTGAATCTGACTCTTGTTATTATCCTTAGCCTTAATGTTCTATAGATCTCATCTTAGGTCTTCACATGTGTAGTTGTTACCACCTAATTTAAGAATTTTCTGAATCAAATCTTCCTTTTGAGTTTCTACGTTGTTATCAATATTCTCAACGCAGAATACATGAACTAATTCATCAATTAATTGATCAAGACACTCATCTTCTGATTTTTGAATTACCAATTCTATATCCATAACAATATCCTTATTTTAAAAATTCTAAAACTCTTTTACCAAGGAACTTTCTGCTCTCTCCGCATTGCAATCCACATCTTTTTGATTGCCAACTAGAGTAAATGGTGAACTACCGGAAGCTGTTGGAGTCTACCAAAACTTGGATAATCTATTAGGGATGTCTTTGATAGGTGTTATATTTCTGTCCTTTGAAACCTGCAACTGACATTGCTCCATTTTAATCACTTCCTCTGAAGTTTTGTGTTTTTCTCCTCTATTTGAATTTGATTCAAATAATAAGGAATTCTCTATATCTTCTATATTCTCTTTTACAATATCCCATGAAGCCTTGGTTTGTTGAGATGTGATATCATTCTGTCTAGGGCTTCCTCACCTATAAGATTTAAATTTTTATCCATAGAAACTCTGCTAAGAGGAATATTTGATTCTTGTTGTTTATTGTCAATGGAACTTGATAAATTCACTCCCCTTTCACAGGATGCCAACTGATCTTGAGCATGTTGTGGATTAATCACATTGGTTTCTATGTCTTTACCTTCTTATGATGACTTACTCTGCCCTGAAATGCTCTTTGAAACATCTTGCTTTCCTTTAGATCTCTATTTTACTATTGAATTACTTCTTTGTGTCATTTCTGGGCTCTTCTTATGATCAGCCACTATGATTGATTCGAGCCTTACTTTAGCTTCTGAAACATTCTTACTCTTTTCAATGTCATTCCTTTCAGTATGCAGAAGATCTGTTTGTATCTCATTCTTTTGATAAAACGGTGTAGAAGTATTCTAATTTGAGGTCCTTTGTCTCACTCTCTTTTTCTGAATTCTTATCCAAGGGAACTTGTTGTGAGAGTCTGAAGTGAGCAACAAGGTTTTGAATCCGATTTTCTTGTTATCATCTAAATTTATAATTTTTGATATTTTCCCCTCAAATGTTTGAAGATTTAAATCATAAGACGCTCTGTTTGTTATCACTTTCCTATGCATTTGAAATGGTTGATTAAACTTGGTTCTAATGAGCAATTTTACATTATTGCATCACTAAAAGGGGGAATTAGTACTTATGAGTTCTCCCAAAGCAGACCCTAACAACCTAAGAATCTCTATTTGGATTAGCTTTGGCGGTAAAGATTGAATACTAAACCAAGTTGGACACATAATATCTAACCCTTCTACTCTAAAATTCGGGAGCCATTCTACAAAATTAACAGCATGATCATAGAAAAAGCATTTAGATACAAAAATAAACTCTTTTTTAATAGATTCATCCATACAATGCAAATATAGGATTCTATCTGAAAAGTGAGAAATACTTACCTGTTCTTCGCAGTTGTCTTCTAACCAATTTGAAAGGTGAAATAAATCTTTCTTAGGGCCACTCTATACCACAAAGATTCCAACTTTTTAACAAGCACACCACAATTCTTTGATTTCCTTATTGGAGATAAAGATGGAATTATCTTCAATATTTGGAGATACCTAAGAGCCTAGATGACCCCTGGGGTTTGGTGGATCCACAGGAACCTCAACCGTGGGTCGACGATGTGGGGGAATATATAAGTACAAATATGAATTAGCAGGGGATGCATTAGATCTTAGCCTAATGGAGTGCAAAGGAGTGGGAGGTGCTGACATATCATACCCTACTATAAATGGGGGAGGCTTACACAAGTTGGGGTGAGAGCATACTTAGTTAGGTTAAAAACCCTAAATTAATTATCCAAACTATCAATGGTGAAAATTAGCTGAGGTTGTAGGTTACCTATCATTCCTGAGACATTGTGAGTGGATTCAATTTGGGGCAATTCTAACTGTCCATTTGACGCTTTCTACTAGGAAATTGCCTCATGATGGTTATGTTGATTCTGCCTTTCCTTCTCCTCCAAATTCTCCAAGATAGAAAATATATTCGTCATCTTGATTGCATAGTCATGATTCCTCAAATCTTGATTGGCCGAAGGCAATGATTTGATTCGATTCTTTGAGTTAATCTTTGGCTTTCTACCTTCCCCCTATAATGTCCTAGGGTTTTTGTTTATGTGATCAAATGATTGCTCTGCCTTTTTCCCATTATTGCCGAAGTTTGCCAATTTTTCCAAATTTGATATATTTTAATAAACTAAATTATTTTATAAATTTAGTAATATATTATTTTAACTAATATACAATTATAATTAATTGAAATAATTTAGCCAATAGGCTATATGTGGGAACTTTGTTCCCGTAAAATTACTTTTTTGGCTGAAAAATTGTTAGCCTTCGATCAAAAAACTTTCAGCCCTTTAATTATTTTGAGACCAATTTTATCTCACTCGAAATTTAACTCTTATTTTTTTCCTATTCATTTAATTTAATTAGCTATTATTTACACTGTTAACTCTTTTTTTTTCTTATTTATTTATTTATCTCCATTTTTAACTCTTGTATTTAATTTATAAATTAATTTATCTATACTTTTACTCTTGTTTTTTTATATTTATTTAGAAAATTAATTAGTTGTTATCTCCACTTTTAATTCATGTTTTGCTTTATTTTTATTTAATTTTAATTTTTAAAATTGATTGAAATTTTAGTTTTTCAATTATTTCAATTGGTTTAGTTTTTTACTTTAAATATTAATTATTAGTTTAGCCAATAGGATATTTGTGGGAGGAGTTCCTATTTTTTTATGATATTTTTTAATATTTCTCATATTAATTTTTGAAGATTTTTTTTAAATAATTGTTTTGTTAAGCCGAGTGGCTTTTTAAGCTGGAAGCATTCATCAATGTAAACTTTTTCTACTTTTTAAAAAAATTGACATCCATTTAAGTGTCATATATTTTATAATTATTTTTACATCTGTTCATTGCAAATGTAACTGATAATAATGCATGCAATCAAAATGTAATAGCAAAGATTAAAGAGTTACCTGCTGCAAACAATAACCCCCATGCTTTAAGAATTTTTATTAATATTTAATGAGAATGGAGGAGAGTGGATGGAGTAGTAGATTAAGTTTATTCATAACGAGAAAAGATGACTAGAGAGTATTATTCAGCTCTGCAATAGATTTTATTACATATTTTGGGCAAAGATATCCTTCTCAAGGCACCTATTGTCATGAATTATATCAGTACAACAACGCTTGAGAAGGATATCTCTCTCAGCTTAACATACATACATATAAGCTAGTTCATATATTTAAGCGAATAGACTTTAAATTAGTTAGGTTTTCTATTTTTATAATTATTTTAAAAAGATTTAGTTTTTAATTTATCTTTTAAATTAGTTTAGTGTTTCACTTTAAATATTGATTTTTAGTTTAGCCAATATGATATTTGTGGAAGTTGCTATTTTTTTAATATATTTTTTATATTTCTCATATTAATTTTCATAATAGGTTTTTTTTTATGGAGATTGTTTTTAAATGATTTTTTTTATTCATATATTTGAGTTGGTAGATTTTAAATTAGTATAGTTTTTAATTTTTTAAAATGATTTTATTCATATATTTAAGCTAATAGACATTAAATTAATAAGTAGGAGATATTTTTCCACAAGTTAAATTGTGATATTGTTATCAGGGTTTAACTATGTAGTTTTTGAGTCTAACTGATTGACTCGTGTTTAATGAGTAGCAATTTACAAGAATCCATATCTCATGATAATAAATATAACACTTAGCAATCATTAGATCTAGGTGATGCTCACAAAGGTGAAGCACTGAGATTCCCTTAGTTTAGGTTTTAGTTTTTATAATTATTTTAGTTTATATTTTTTGCTTCACTTTATACATGTTATTTTTTCATATTATTTTCTTATTAGTTTTTCATAATAGATTTTTATGGGAATATTTTTTAGATGATAATTTATTAGTATATAATAAATTAAATAAATAAATATTATTTATTTGATTTATTACAAAATTAAATTAAATTTTACTTAAAGTAAACACTTATTAGCTCATTGTTGCAAGCACAAAAGCTTGCGACTGCTAGTTTATTATTATTTTAACTTAAATGCATTAGTATATTTACTTAAATTGTGTAAGAACTATTTTTATTACAGTTCATTAAAATACAAGTACACCCACTACATAGAATTTGTTTCAATATTTCCAACGATAGAATATGTTGAAAAAAGGTGTAAAAAATTATTCAATCAAATTCAAAGTACAGAGCAAAGGCCAGAGGCCCACACCAACACTACATATTCTTGTCTCCCAGTAACAGGTGCTCAACAATCCCACAATACTCAGAAGGTAACTCATCCCTTCCACTAATATCCCAACCATCCACGTTCTCTGAAGCCCACATTGTTCCATTCTCTAGGGATATGACAAAAGGAGACAGAGTCTAAGGAACGACAAAGACTTAAAGTTTGTTTGATCAAAGAGGCCAATTGCCAACTAACATCCTCCAAACTTTGCTTATTCAACATATCCACAACAATATGAGAATTAGACTCACAAATGATCCTCTTCTAACCCAAAGAACGTCCTCTCTCAACAACATTCCTAATAGCAAGGTCTCCATCAGATTATTAGAGTGTTGGCCTTTGTAAATAGAGAAGAGAAAAACCACACCACCACCATTGCCTCTACCTATACCCCCAATACTAGCATGAGCAGGGTTCCCACGAGAAGAACCATCTATATTAATCTTCAAGGTCCCAGTCGAGGGAGGAGTCCACCTCCCATCCTGACAAATTCGTTGCTTGACATGGCAAGGTCCTTTTCCAAGGGTGCATCCTCATCTACTATCACCCAGGTTCAAATTCCTCACAATAGCATGATCACCAGGATTAATACTTTCAAACATATCACACTTAGCAAAAACAATCTCTTGAAGTCTACTAAGAATCATCTTCCACAATTGAAAACTTCCAAATTTGGAGTCACAAAATTTTTTGTAGTTCCTCTCCAACCAAAGGTTCCTAAGAATGAGAGTCAGCTTGACCATCTAGGCTACTCGTACGAAAGAAGTCTTCGTTGGAGGTCTGCCCGAACTCTCCCAAAAATCAATTAGAGAGGTAGCATGAATACAACCATGTCGCTAAGCCTCCCACCAGTTGTGCCATATCTCTCTCAAAAAAGGGCAGAGAAAAAACAAGTGAGAGGTACATTCCTCATTGTTCGAATAGAGAAAACAAACAGAAGGTCCCTGAAAACTTCATTTGTGAAGATTCTCCCAAGTGAGGCATTTTTCCTGAGCTAGCAACCATAATAAGAAATTACATTTGGGCCAAGAAAAATTAATCCAAACCTTCTTCCACTAGTGCACCTTAGTTGGAACATGTAGGTTCCTATCAAGTATAGCATAGCCTTATGCCACAGTAAATTTTCCTTTTGGGCTAGGACTCCAAGCCAAAGCATCTTGTTCATTAAGGGAGCATCAAAACCTACTTTTGAAAGCTTTAGTAAGAACAACACAATCCTCATCAAAGCCAACCAAGGGCCAGTCCTAAGGGTCCTTCTAGCAAGTCACTTCCACTTGACCCATACACTTAACCATCTTAAAATGCTCCACCTTAAACCATTAAGCATTAGTAAATGTATGGCAAAGAGGCTGAAGCTGAGGGAAGCTAGAAAGAATGAGAGGGTGGTTGTCCCAAGAGTCCTACCAAAACAAGGCATCAGAGCCTCTGTTACAAATCCATAAGAGACCCTCCTTAATAAGTTGAGCTCCCTTCTTAAGAGTGTCCCAAATATAAGAACCTTTACCCACCAGAGTAAGTTGTGGCACATCAAGGCATTCAGCATTAGAAATATGCTTCAACCTACACACAAACTCCCACTTGACAAGGCTCCACTTCGAGGATAGAAGGCTGCCAGACCAAAGGAATTGTCGAGATAAAGCATCAAAATCCCTCACAAAGTTGGAAGGGGGAACCTGAACACAACACCTATAAATGGGGAGATTGCACCACAGTCTTTAGGAGAATCACTCTCCCAATAGAAGGTAACCATTTGTAAGTCCAATGACTGACCTTACTCTAGAATTTATCCAAAATCCCCTACTGGTAGTCTCTACGCTAAGATCCCAAGGCCAAAGGAACCCCAAGGTACATCAAAGGAAGGGAGCCGATTTGAAATCTAAGAATCCTTGCAATCCTGCTTTGAATAAGTCGAGGAGTGTTAAAGAAAAAAATGGAAGACTTATCATCATTAATCTTCTGACCTAAGGCTTTCAAATAGATATCAAAAGCTGGCCTGAAATTCACTATCTCATTGATTCTAGCCATGCCCAATAACCTAGTGTCATCCACAAACTAAAGATGAGGGTAGGAAGGAAGATTTTTTTTCTAGCCCAACCTCATATAAGACCCTACCTCACTTGAGCTTTTATAAATCTGCCAAGACCCTCTACCATGATAATGAATAAATAAGGAGATAAAGGATCCCCTTGCCGAAGTCCCCGAGAAGCACCAAACAATTCTAAAGGTTCCCCATTAATGATAACTGAGAAGGAGGATGAGGTCACATAGCTAAGAACCCAATCCACCTGGTCCTCATCAAAACCAAAAGCCAAAAGAATTTTCTATAAGAATTCCCAACTCAGCCGATCATAAGCTTTAGCCATGTTGAGTTTAATGAACACAACTTTCTCCTTCACTCCATTGCTATCACAACCCCATCCAGAATCTATCTTCCTTCAACAAAGCCACTCTGTTCAGCAGAGTTCAAAGAACCAAGGAGTGGTTTGAGTCTCTCAGTAATCAATTTGGTGATGATCTTATAGACAACATTACATAACGCTATAGGCCTAAATTGATCCAACCGATTAGCCTCATCCTTCTTAGGTATGAGAGCCAAGAAGGTAGAATTCAAAGACTTCAATATCTGCTTGTTTCTATGAGATTCCTGAACCACTTCTAGGAGATCAAACATTATTATTTCCCATGATTCTTGAAAAAATTCAATCAAAAATCCATTTGGGCCAGGAGCCTTACCTTTTTTCATATTAAACACAACTTTCTCCAATTCAGGTAATAAGATAGGACTTAAGAGGGCCCCATTCATCTCAATAGGGACTAGGTGGGGAATATAGTCCAAGATGGCTTGCTCCTTGGTCCCAGTAGGAAGATCCTCCCTGGTAAAAAGATTATAAAAGTAATTGATAGCTTCCCTAGAAATTTCTTCACAAGAAGAGATCTAATCTCCATCAGTTGAGACAAGAGAGGAGATAGAATTCCCCTTTCTCCAAGCCTTAACGAAGTTATGGAAGAAAGCAATGTTCCTTTCACCCTCCTATAGCTAATCAACACGAGATTTCTACTTCCAAAAAATCTCCTCCCGAAGCTCCCATTCTTCCAGTCCATTAAGAGCCGAGGACTCAACTTTACTCAGATCAAAGGTCAACCCTTGGTCTCGAATTTGACATGTAATATTATCAAACTTGGTTTGAGCAACAATCTTCTGAAATGTAGATTCCCAAAATACTATTTATTCCATCTCTTAAGCCTGTACTTCACATGTTGAAGCCTCTTACTGAAAGTAAACATGGCCGTTCCATGGGTAGGCATCCCCTCATACCACCAATCTAACATAAGATCTAGTAGATACAGTTTCTTAACCACATCAACTAAAATTTGAAAGAGGGATTTTTGATGACTCTATAAGAGGTGATGGAGAGCTTAATAGGCCAGTGGTCAAAGCCCCTCCAATCAAGAATTTCATAACTGGTGATCCACCTATTGTTCATCCAATAGCAGGAAACCAAAAATCTGTCAAGTCTTTCTGAGATAGCCTCATCACCACATCTCCAATTATTCCATGTAAAGACACCATTGGTTGGCTTCACATTATTGAGATTCAAGGAGCTAATCATATCCCTAAGCAGATTTGAAGACGGGTCCAATCTAGCTAGCCCTCCTCATTTTTCATCCAAACTAGTAACAACATTAAAATCTTCAACCATAATCCATGGGAGAAATGGGTCCAAGGACCAGATGAATCTGATATGAGCCCATAAATGGGATTTACCTGAAAATCAGCAGAAGCATAAATATTGGATAAAAGACACCTTTATCTAGTCTCAAAACTAGAGGCAACCAACGAAATGGAGGACTGACTAGAAATCCATCATAAGGGGGAAACTTTCCTTGGGTTCCAGAAGCAAGCCACCCCCCCCGAACTATTCAAAGCCCCCACCCCCTGCCAAGAGCCCTGGGGCCAGATCCGCGAAGCACAGTTAGCCAAACCATCCATTGTAAGCTTAGTTTCCTGAATAAAGACCACATTAGGAGACTGAGACTCAATTAATCTGTGAACAACCTTTTGTTTAGGGATGCTATTCAACTCCCTTACGTTCCATGACAAAACAATCATTTATGGGGGTGGGATAAATGAGAATCAATGGGTCTCACAGATCCAGACTCAACCAAATTTTCACCCATTATCTTCACCTTCTCTTGATTAGTCTTCCTACAACTCTTTGACGGTTTATCTAAAGGCCCCTTTTTGAAGGATTTCTGCTATATGCTCAAGACAGGAGGATCCTTATTACACTTTACAAAAATTGAGGTCCCCTTTGGCATAAGGGGATTAGGAGCCACCAAGACTGAGCCCTTCAAACCTTGTGACCCTTGAAGGTCTCCAATATCTTGAATAAGAGGAGGCAAATAAATATCCAACTATCCAGCCTATTGGTCCCTTAGAGATAGAATCTGATCCTCCTTCTGCATATCTTCAACTTGAATCTCATGCTGACCTTTGGCCCTAGAAGAGAGCTCAATTGGAGTACCTTCCTCTTGGACCAAGTCCCCAAGAGCATTAAACTTGTTAAAGGTGCCATTAGTCCGCCTGTCCATCTAGGTTCTCTTCTTACCTTTGCCTTTGTTACGAGACTTAACCTGAATAAATCCCTCGCTATCAACAGGTCCATTAGATAAAGGAGCCTTCCCCTTGTCCTCCCTATAGGGATCGGGGTAGCTAGGGGTGGGGGGGACTTATTCTTGGGACATCTGCGATGTAAATGAACATATTCATGGCAAATTTTGCATCTAAATGGAAGGGTCTTGTAATCCAACTATTGGATCTAGGAAGATGATCCCATGCAAATCTCCATAGAATCTGGCAACAAATTATTTAAATCAACTTCTACACAAATACAGGCAAAAGAAATTACCTTACGATCTTGAGTCTGTATAGCCGAACCCACAAGTTTTCCAAGAAGCAATGAGATTGAGTGAAGAATATCTTCCCTCCAGAATTCCAAAGGAAGCCTTGGCAAGCAAACCCACACCAAAACTCATGAGGGGATCTCCTTATCAGAGTTGAAACCCATGTGCCAAGGCTTGATGAAGAGCCCCACTTGGTTAAAGAAATAAGGGCCTCCTTCCAATGCCTTATTCCTGTCTGTCATGCTTGAAAAGATAAAAATAAAATAGTTATTAGCCGCTAACAAAATCTCCATATCTCCTTCTGGGTTCCACATCCGGTGTGCCCAAGATTCCAGCATAGGCAAAGAAAGGCGAAGGCCTAGAAATTTTCAAATAAGAGCATGATTGCTCCAGTATTTGACATCCTCCAAAACTTGCTCAAGTTGAATAACCAAAACTGGCCAGTCCTCGGATCTTTGCAAACATCCGTTTACTTTTCTTAATCGAATCGTCCCTTTTGGAGAGGAATCACCTTCCCCTGATTGAGGTTTACCATTCATTTCCTTATCATTGACATGCAGTAAAGAAGACGACTCACCCATCTCCATATCTCTGACAGAAAGCTGTGTAGAGGCTATACTTCGGTCCCCCATTCAACAATGAATTGGGACGCAACAAGAAAGAGAGAAAGGTGGGCCAGGAGCCCTACAATCTCATAGCACCGCAACCCCCCATCGAGAACGCACCCAAGGCGGTGTTCGATCCGAAAATGCCCACCCACAGGTTGGAAAGAGGCCAGGCCACCCACCCAACCAGCACACACCCTAGATAGAAGATCATTGACCCCCAAAGTAGTAGAGAAGCTCGCCCAAGAGCCCAAAAAACTCATCGCAGGTCGGGCTAGGGCACGCAGGCCCTAGCATAGAATAGACTTTCGCTTGCCATCCTACAAAACTTAGTCTTTTATCCGTTTCATCCGCAAACAAATATTCAAATAAAGTTCATATCTATAAATTTTGGCTCAACACTAGAATATGGAATCACAATTTATAACTTAATTTTTTTGCCAAAATAAATAGGAGAACCTCAAGTTACAATGATAAAAAGTGAAAAGATAAAAGAGGATGTAAGAGTAGATACAATCATTTATATGAAGACTAATTAATTTTATACACTACGTGATAAATATTCCCTTTTAAGCATTCATAAGGGATTTGCATGATTTTAAAATTTGTACAAGGTGCATTAGGTTTAATTCCCCCGCAAAAGTTCCCTTCTTAAAAAAAATGAAAAACACAAAAATCATGCTTTCTAAGCTTTTATCCCGGTCCATAATTAAGGCGACAAAACCACTGCCAAATTCCCCGATATATTAAGTGCATGCAATCTTCAAAACATCAACGACGCAGATTCGTCTATTTAAATATAGAGGTGTTGGATGCTGTAATGAAATTAAGCGGATCCAATACCCCGTGCATATTTGCTCGGAAATTAAGCTGGGCTTAATATTCGCCACAAAGTTAACAAGATGCCAAATACGCTGTTCACTGTCTTCGATATTTTAACTATTTTAGTTTCAGTCAACTGACAGTCGCGCCAAGGGTTTCATCAACTCAAGGGTTTTTGGCGGAATCGCCAGAGTATTGAGGATCTGTGTGTTTTTCGGCTGAATTTACAGGTTAGTAAAATTCTCTGTATATTGTGAGCTCATGTCTGTACGTCCCAAGAAATTTTAAGTTTGCTCGAATGAATTTTTAGGCGCCAAAATTTTGTGCCATTTAAAAAAAATGCTAATAGGGATGAATTTCTGAAGGTATACAGAAACACTTGGTAGATTTATGGATAAATTTTGCAGTATTGTAGGTAAACTTTGTACGTTTACAATCAATTTTTCGTAGGTGTCTGGACACAATTTTCGTAGGGTTTTTTATTCATGTTGAGCGCGTGGTGCGCTGTTCCGATCGCCTGTAGGTTTCAGTTGAACGCAGAGAATTAAGAAGATAGATTTGATTTAGGGACCAGTTTCTAATTCGGGAAGTGCGGCTGTAGAGCTGGAATCTTTTGCAATATACACCTGGTATTTTCGGGTGCTTTAATTGATCACGAGAATTGGGGAGGGGCCGAGGCAGATTTGTGTACACAGCATTATTTAATTACGACTATTTCCGACTTTAAAACTTGAAGAGTAAAATGAGGGGTACGTAAGAACCTAAGAAGAATTTGAGCTGAAATTTGAAATTTGAATTTTGAATTTTGAAGTTTAAGATTAAGATTTTTGTTTATTTGTGCATAACATGGACGTATGGAATTCAATAAATAGAGTAATACCTGAAGGGAGAAATCTTCACGCCAATACTGTCAAAATTTTATTCTATTGGTATCTGTCATTTTGAAAATTGAAGGTGAGAAGTCAGTGAGGAAGACTAAATACTAAATAGACATGTTTATAGTCAATTATAACAAGTAGACTTTTAAATAGTGAAGTGTAAATGCAAAATATTTCAGAGAATATATGAGTTGAAATCTGGGTTTAGAAGTTTTATTATAATTTTCATAATTCCTCATTTGAGTAGGATGTGTGGAGAAGAACATGAAGAAGACAATTTTGACATCCCGAGGTTAAGCACATCCTATCGAACAGCCTGCTTCATCAAGCTGATTTTAGTAAATAAATTTGTTTCTTAAGCAAGTTGAGTTGATGATGAGTGCCCCCAACTTCTCAAGGTACTCCTTGCTAAATAAGTTATTTCATGAGTTAGTGGATAAGATAGTCTCAATTTCTCCGTGCTGCCCTTGTGGGCATCACACTTTACAATAAAATGCATTTCACTTTCCAATTTCTTGGAATTGCAAAAAATGCAAACTCTCTCTACCCAAGCCTTTTTTGGGATTTTTGTCATTGGTAGAAATTGTGTATCAGCCGATGGGTCCTTTCGGAAAGGTTCTTGTAATGTAGCCGATGGGTCCTTTCGGAAAGGTTTTTGTTATGTAGCGACATGTTGTATGTGGCCGACGAACTCCGTCTGGAAAGTTCTTTGGAAAGTATTTATAACCCCTTCGGGAAGCATTGTATTGATCTTATCATGGAAGCATAATGTAATGTTCTGGCATATGTGAATAATAATAAGAAGAGTTCTGTTGTTCGTGTTCACTATCTGTGTGTGTTTCTTAATTAATCTATGTGGTAAACATTTTCATCCCCCCCAAAAAGAAAAGTCGTCTCCTGAGGACTATTACAAAATCTCTGAGACAAATCAACAACCAAAATACATTGACTGACTAACTGGTTTTCAACACTGTCACCTTAGCCAATCTGACATCTGACCCTGATAGCCACCTGTGCCGCTTTCTGCATTCCAATTCCGAGTACACTGAACCAAGTGTCGCTGTACTGCCTTCAACTGGATGATCAACTCCTCCTGAGCTCTCCCTGCATCTACTAAGACAGCTTCACGGCCAACACCTACTCCAAGTGTAACACCCCTCTCAAAATGCTTGTTCCATAGATCTTTTCACCTTTGGCACACTATGCCTGCAACAGCTCCAAGTCTTCTCGACTGGTCAGGCTCCCACGACTGATATCCGCAACGACTGGGGGTCCAAGGGGCAACGCCCCCGGCGGGGTCGAGGGGCAGCGCCCTCGCAGGGTCCTGGGGTAGCTCGCAGTACAGGGCGGGGTTGAGGGGCAGTGCCCCTCGCCGCCAAGACCAAATTAGCACTCTGGAACCCACACAAAACTGCACGGAACACACCATTTTTGTCATTTCCTGCCGATTCTGCACTCTTTTTGGCAATCGCCGATGCTTCCCTTCCCTTTGGTATCCTCCGTCACTCATTCTAAGCATGCTTGATTTGTTGGCTTTTTTTTTTCTTTTTTTATAGAAAACCTCCTGTCACTCTTTTGTGCTACCAATGTACAGCTACACCATACATCCTGCCATTGTATCGACTCCTTCCTTATGCAATATTATGTAATGTCTTCCAAAGTCTGAATGCAATAATAGGTAAAAGCCGTATGCCAAAACCTATAGAATCAATTCGCCACATTATGCAAAAACCGTACGCAACTGGAAGCTTTAAATTTGTAAATTCATATTGAAGCACACAAGGAGCTTATCCATTGAAATGCGTACTGTAGCAATATCCTTCTTCATCCCCAACTCTGTGAAAATCCGTACTATAACTACATGAAAGAAGCCGTACTCTGCTTGCTAAAATTCATGTGCTGGCCACTCGTTTAAAAATTCGTACATTACATTCCAAACTGCAATTTCCGTACGCTGCCTTTACTTCCAACTTCCTCCAAATTCCATATGCCGTACGGACAAAGTCCGTACCGTGCCAGTGGCTCTCCTAAAAAATCCGTATAGCACATGTAGAAATCCGTACTAATCAAACCCCCAAAAAATCCGTACAATCACTATACTAAAAATCCATACCATAACTTTTGTTGAAAATCCGTACTGGGATACCGTACGGTGATTTCAATAAAGTTCGTACGATGCATGGATAAAATAGCTTAAAAAATCGTACATTCATGTGTGAAGGAAACAGTACAATTTTATGCTAATTCCAGACTTAATATAAAATTCCGTACACTCTTGCCAAACTGAAAAATCTGTATGGCAACCTTTACTTAAAAAATCGTACACAGCATCATCATTTTAAAATCCGTACGGTACATATCAGACTTGATGCTTTTCCGTACACTGCTCAAAACCTCCAAAAAATCCGTAACAAGATGCAAAACCTGGCGAAATCCGTACGGCACAAAAATCCGTACACTGGGCTGGAAAATCTGTACACTTCCTTCAAAACTGTACGGTGCTTTGTTTCCAAAAATTCGTATAGTAGCTTTTTCATCACTTTTTTTTTTTTTGAACAACTATGTACAATATTTACATATATATAGCACTTACAGTCTTCTTCTCTCAGTTTTCTGTCCACGGAGGTGCGTTACTTCTTTCATGGCAGACATTCAACTTTGACCTATTCCCTACATCGAACACTTCCCTTCCGTCTAGCATTCATTGTTTTACTGCTCCGTTAACACCCACTTCCCGAATTTGATATGGTCCAACCCACTTAACTTTGAACTTTCCTGGCGTGATCTCATTCTGGCCATCATACTTTAACACCCATTTCCCCGTCTGAAACCTGTTCCGTTTCAAGTGCTTATCGTGCCATGCTCTACACCTGTTCTGTGTCACCTCAATAGCCCACTCCTGCAACTGTTGCTCATCAAGTTTATTTAAGGTACACGATCTCTCCATTCGATTTTCCATATCGCCTGGTTTGTTCCCGAAGCTCCGTACCATGGACTCCATTAGTTGCCCCTTCTGGCCATCAATAACACGTCCACTCCGTACTGCTGCAACTTTTATGAAACCCTTCCACTTTGTTTCCTGTGCAGACCGTATCGTGTGTCTTCCTTGCTGCTGGCACCTTTCTACTATATTTGTGGTTCGACGTAATACTTTCTTCTTGCGCGGTCATATAGTGGAATCTTTCCTCCTTTCGGGTTCGTACTGTATGTTCTTTCCTTCAGCTTCAGTCATATCCGCGTTCCCTTCTTCGGCTTCTCTGTGTTGTTTCGAACATTCATTTCCTCCTTCGGCTTCTCCATATTCCTTCGAACATTCATTTCCTTCTGCGGCTTCTCTGTGTTCCTTCGGACCTTTGTCGATGCTTAGCATATTACAACTTGAAAAGAGCTCGTAATCCTCTATTTGCCAGTGGTAAAGACCATTTACTGAATCCAGATTGTCATCTGCTTCCATTCGTAGGACTCCCTTTTGATCGGGTTCCATACTCTGCCTCCTCTCATCCTCTTCTCCTTCGGAATCCGACGATACAGCTTCGTCTCCAACCATTTGAGTGTGTAGATCGATGACATACTTTCGGCCTTTGCTTTCAAGTGATAAAGTATTTTTCTTCCAATCGTGTTTTGCCTTGGCTTGTATCAACCACCCCCGGCCCAGAATGGCATCATATCCTCTCCACTTCAGTGGGATCACGACAAAGTCCAACAGGAATGGTTGTGTTCCAATCGTCACTGGTTGCGCTGTGAGTACTCCCAATGGCTTGACTCCATGTTGATCGGTTGTTAACAACTGGAAGGTAGGTGGCCACAATGTTGGTTGTCCCAACTTT
Source organism: Cupressus sempervirens (assembly GCA_028749045.1). NCBI lineage: Eukaryota > Viridiplantae > Streptophyta > Pinopsida > Cupressales > Cupressaceae > Cupressus > Cupressus sempervirens. Next base: position 563,358,186 of record CM053787.1, on the reverse strand, counting down.
TTCCAAGTATCCTCTGGCAGCACATTGACACTGGACCCTCCGTCCACGATCGTGTCCGTTAGCATAGTCCCGAGAATGCCCATTTCAACAACCGCCGGATAGCATCTGGATGAAAGAGCTAATAGCATCGGATCTTCTGCACTTGCGCCACTTTCCTTCTCCTTGTTGTCCACTGTACTTGCTCCACTTTCCTGCTTCCTTCCATGTTCTCCTGGTAGTTGAGCAGCGGGAAGGATCTTTGTGAGTGCCGATCGGAGCTGAGGCATAGTGAGCAACAGATCACTTATCCTGATGGGTATCTCGGCTTGCAATATTTGCCGTACAATATTCTGTTCTGCGCAGTTCCATATGGAGGTACTCGGCGTGTCCTTCAAGTGTGTCGTTTCTATCTGCGTTGCTCTCTGGATCTCTGCCCGTGCTTCCTCCAGTCTCTTCTTTTCCTTCGTCGGATCGGGGTATAGCTTTGCTTGCTTCCGAGTGATTGCCAGAACTTCTTCCTCATCCATCCCGACAGTAATCAAGTTTACTCCAGACTTCGGGCACTTAGCATCGTCATGATCACTAGGTCCACACCATCGGCATAGCAACTTAGGTGTGTTCGCCGTTGTGCACTCTTGGGCAAAGTGACCCCACAGATTGCATGTGTGGCATTGAACTATCGGCCGGCCATTGGCATCATACTGGATTCGACTCCTCTCGCCATTATTGTTGTTGTTTTGACCGCGCTAATTGTTACTATATCCTCCCGATGTGGCACCTTCCGTACTGGTATTCCCGTTCCCTCCTGACGGGGATGCCTCCTGTGTCAGGAACACTTGTTGCGGTGTTCTTGCTTTCAAATTGAAAGGGCATTCCTTTACCGAGTGTCCCATAATCTGGCAAATCTCACAAAATTGATCTTTCGGGCAGGATCCCTTCGTATAGCCTTCTTTCTTGCACTCTGTGCACCATAGGTCATTGCCCTTAGTCTCCTTGTTCACGTCCTTGAACTCCTTCATCATTCGAATCATGTCCTTTTGGAGGGCACGGACCTTCTTGTTGCTTCCCTCGTCATCGTTGCTATCTTCTCCTGAAGATGCATTGTCATCTAAATCGGACGAGCTATTCTTCTTCTTCTTTTTTGTTTTCTAGTCACTTTCGAGGTTCATTGCCCGATCGTATGCTTCAGTATATGTTGATGGTGGCACGATCTTCATCTTTTTCCACAGTTTCGGGTGAAGGCCTTCAATGAACCATCTTTTCTAGAGCCCATCTGTCGGCTTATTCTCCATTTTACTGATTAAGTCCTTCAACGTCTTGGCGAAGACCCGTACTGTTTCATTCTTCTTTTGTTTGGTATTGAATATCTCCGCTAAAATTTCATTATCGTCGCGCAGAAGTTGAAATTCTGCGATGAACTCCTTAATGTTATCCCAACTGTTTAACTTTTGTGGATCAGTATCAGTAAACCAATCAATCGCAACACCCCGTAGGGTAGTGAGAAATTGTCGGATCCATTCGTTTGTATCTGTTATGCCATTTGCCCTCCAGATTGTTTCACATGTTTTACAATGTCGAATGGGATCAGTTGCTTCATCACCATCAAATTTAGGCAACTTTTCTGTCGGACCTGCCATTATCACTGTATGTTGGGGGTTTTATTGTGTACCTGCACTGTTTTGCACTTCCGCGCTGTTTTGAGCACCCGCGCTATTTTGAGATCCCGCGTTGTTTTGAACACCCGCGCTATTCTGCACACCCACGCTGTTTCCAACACTCGCGCTGTTGTGGACACTCGCGCTGTTCTGCACACCCGTGGTGTTCCGCACACCCGTGCTGTTTTCGGTTTCTGCACTATTTTCAACACCTGTGTTGTTTGCAACACCCGCGCTGTTTTCGACTTTCGCATTGTTTTCAACACCCGCACTGTTTTCAACTTCCGCGTTGTTTGGTGAAGAAAAGAGTTCGTCAACTGAAGCTGTTCGTTCCGGAAGTATATCTCGGACGAAGAGGTCACTCCACGCTTGTGCTCCTTCAGCACTTCGAGCCGTGCGAGTCGATCTCCTTCCGTCAGGATTCTCTTCCCATGGCGTATGCAAGTTTAGAAACTCCTCCCTCGCTTCTTCCACCAAAACGAGCCATTGTCGAGTCTCCTTCAACAATCCTTCCGCGCTCTTGTTTCCGTCGACAATCTTCTGAAATCTCATTCGACGCTCTGTCTGCTAAGCCAAAATTAAATTTTCGCGCGCAATGCGAATGTCATCCTTTTCTTTCAACTTATTCTTATTCTTGTTCAACTGATTCGACATTTAATTCATATCCGCCTGCCTGCATACTAAGTCCATCGGGCAACGTCGCCAAATGTTTACCACATAAATTAATTAAGAAACGCACACAGATAGTGAACACAAACATGAACAGCAGAACTCTTCTTATTATTATTCGCATATGTCAGAACATTACATTATGCTTCCATGATAAGATCAATACAATGCTTCCCGAAGGGGTTATAAATACTTTCCGAAGAACTTTCTCGAAGGAGTCCGTTGGCCACATACAACATGTCGCTACATAACAAAAACCTTTACGAAGGGACCCGTCGACTACATAACAAGAACCTTTCCGAAGGAACCCGTCGGCTGATACACAATTTCCTTTTCCGAAAGGACCCGTCGGCTGATACACAATTTCTACCGATGACATTTTTAATGCCTGGTTTCACATCTGAGTTGGTGAGAGTTCTTTACTAAACCGAGCAATAATAATTTTAGCTCTCCATGAGATATTGTCTCTGTGTAATCTTTTTGAATTTGATCAGATGTGGGATTGAACTCGTTGATATATTATTTTTTCTTCCTTCCTAGCCTAATACCCCAATTACTCTTTTAGAACTTATCTATAGCAAAAACCTTTATTTAATTGTTATTTGTGGGGCACATATTGAAATGAACATTCCTTTACTCATCCATTTGATGTTTTTCCACATCAAGGTCTTTTTCCTTTTGCTCAATATATCTCTGAATACAACCTTAGGCCATCTACTTACTTCCATTTGTTCCATTCTTTTTAGATAGCTTATGAGACGTACCATAGCAATTGCTTCAATAGGGGCAGCTCTCATATCTCCTAACATGATATCACATGGAACTGTAGTCTTAAATATGAACTTGCTTGTAATCAAACATTTTTGGATTCCCTTGTTTTGCTTTCATTGTGAGATTAGTCGTACTGGTCCATAATTCACACCCATAGAGAACAATCGGCAAAACTAAAAGACGTGTCTGAATAGTTTTCCAACCCCAAACCTTTGCCTACACCTATTTTGAAGAGCATAAATTGCCTTCCAACCCTAAAGTTATTTACTTTCTGCAGCCTTCCAAGTTTAGTTTTCTGTTGAATTCAATGCTGAGATATTTGTAATCTGTAACCTTCTGAAGAATATTGCTTAAAAAATAAAACTTGTGCTGGTTTTGTTTTCTACTATTAGTGAAATTCATGACTTCAGCTGATATTAACTTGCATCCCCACTGTACTAAAAAAATGCTCAAGAGAAAATAAATGTTCTTGCAAACCAAGGAAGAATTTGAGAATCAAAATGGGATCATTTGCATAAATGAGCAAACTTATAACAAATTCTCCCAATTGGATACTCTTGCCATTTTACATGTTTAACCACTCTTCAAGGTTGTTGATATATAAGCCAAACAAGGTAGGTGATAAGGGGCACCCTTTCTTGACTCCAGTATCACTCCTAAACATTCTAAAATGCTGGTTGAAGTTCTGATTTCTGACTTTGACCTCTTCATACATCTGATGGACAGTAGCCTCTTAGATGCATAGGAATCCCAAGTTCTTCCATTTTGTCCCAGAGCCTGTTCTTGGGATTATGTCAAAAGCCTGTTTAAAATCAACAAAGCAACAAAAAGCTTCACCCTTTTTCTCTCAACTGTTTTCAATAATGTCTCAAAGTAATATCATGGTTAATTGTCGAATGCTTAGGTGTGAAACTAACTTGCCCTTCTGCACATTTTTTTCTTCTATCAATTTGCTGATTCTATTTTCTTTATGTTGTAAAATAATTTTGCAAACAAAGGATTTATCATTACATCCTGTAATTAGAGGGGTTATTGACATCACTCCTTTTTAAAAGAGGTATTGCTAGACAGTTTGTCCAATCTTTAGGGAACTCTTGTTGGATGATTTTATTGAAGATTTTTGTAATGTGAGGTGCAAGGGTTTTTATGTTCCACTCAAGATACTCTGTATGAAGCTTAACCTATTCTTTTGCTTTACCAACACCCAACTTCTTAATGCTCATCTAAATCCCTTGCACGATGAAAATATTTGTTGTATTGTTAACCAAGGATGGTAGGTCAATGTCACAATTTTTTTTGTTTTGCTCAGTAAATATTTTTAGTTTAATCATGTGATAAAGTATACATATCTATAATCAAAGTAAACCACCTGCCCTTATTAAGTGGTAGCCACATATGCCCATTTTCAATTAGTACATTAAAATTTCCATATCTACTATCCCCTTATCCCTATACACCAATTGGCCTTCCACCATTATAGTCCCATTTACATTTATCAGAGTATCATGTATATCAATACAAAATAGGGCATTCAAATGTCAACCCTTTAAATAGAACATGGACATATGTGTCTATATCAAAAAATTTAACATTGGGCACAACAACTGGAAATTGGAAAATAAAATTCCAAACCCGAAGGAACACCACCACCCAGTCTTAACTCTATATTTCTTCTTGGCCTCTCATGGCCTCACATAGCGTTGCCCTGCCCATGATAGATGATGGCAGACTAGGTACTCATTTAGACATCTTCTATCAGAGTGGCTACTATTATTCTCACTTTCCATCTGATCTGGGTATTCAAGTTTGAGGCAGAAAAATAAAAGATTTTTAGAACAGTTGGAGCTATTAAAGTTCATTTGATGTGCTATTGGTTTCATAAATGCATGTTTGCAATAATAGGATTAGTAAATTTACTAAATTATCATCTTACATGTTGATATCAAGTTGCTTGTAATTTTTGTTCCTTGGTAGCTATACATTATGTTTCTGGGGCATGGTTAACAGATTTGTGATCTCTGCCATTAACAGGTATGGAAAATTTATGTCTCTTTGTTGAAGGTGAACACCAGGCTGTGGCAGTTGCACTGATATCCTTTAATTATAGCTTTTTATCATTTATAACTAAATGCGTTTCATAAATATCAATCTCTTTTATTTTGCATTAAAATTATCCTTTCTGAGTGCAAGAATTGGTATTTGTGCAGACACTGAAGTGAATCTAGGCTATATAAGAGTCATTTTTGAAGGATCACATGAGCTGGAATGTTACAAGTTTGGCCTATGGTTGTCATATGGGCTGTAAAAATAGCTGGGATCAAGCTATAAGGATGCAAGAAGGGAACAGATGATTTTGCAGCCTTGCATGAAACTTTTAGCTCTGTTATTACATCATAAGATAAATTTTAGACTCATGTTGTAAGAGGATGACAGGAATAATTACCAGGTCTCACAGGGTAAATCATGCTACATGGAAACATGTGCCGAAAGAAAGGTCTTGCTGCAATGTTGTTAGGCATCTAAATTCTGCAACAAATTTGCATAAACAATCTGCCAAATCCTGTACAGGGGGTGTATACAATGAAAAAGAAACAAAATCCTCGGGAAGTAAAAAGAAGGGATTTCGTCAAGAACTAGACAAAAAGACAGTTTCGAAGGCAAAACATGTGCAAACTTCTGTCAGTTTAGAGAATGAAGATTCAAGAGAAAGGCCAGCAGTATCTGTTTACAGCAGGATCACCAGAGCTAAGAGCAAGTTTATATCAGGAACAGAAATGGCTACCAATGACAGTAGGGGTGATTTTGCATGCAGAGATGCAGAAAATACCATAGAGCAAGAAAAGAGTAAGATGGGGTCGAAAGGCCATAAAATACGTACACAGGAAAATATTCCTCGGACTGATGCCGAGTTTGTTGAGCAAACACAATATAGAATGATAGAAGGGCGAATGACCAGGTCAAAAAATAACACACTTCGTCAAATCCAGGCTGACAAAGTCGAAGGAGCTGGGTACCCAAATGACCACACGAATGAAGAAAATTGCATTGGCAAACCTGGCAAGAACCCAATTTTAACATATGATCATACGCTGCAAAGGAAAAGGAAGAGGATGTCTGCAGTGATGTATGGTGAAGAACTTGATTATTCATATGGCTTTACAGGAAATAATCTTGCTTCTGAGCCCCTAACAAAGAAAGACTTACCAGTTGGTGTTACTACTCGAAGTGCTATACATAAGCAAAATGCTTCCACTACTGTAAATAATGAGATAACCAACAGACAATCAAATGGTGAATTTCAAGATGAATGTAAAAAGGCTGATGTTACAGAACAAGAGCAGCTAGAGTTTGCAGATCATCTGGAGTCACAAGAAAAATCTAAGTCATGCAAATGGAAAGATATTAAAAGAAATGTGAGCAGTTCTGAAGCATTAATAAAACCGTATGAAAGTAGTGAGCAAAAGGATGGAACCCTCTTATGTACCAAGCATTCACAATTGAGTAGAAACTTGAGAAATACAAGAAGCACTGTTGGCAGGGGCATAGTAGATTCTGTTCAGATCAGTGAGCCTTCTCCACAGAAAAATCCTGGAGAAAAGGTTCTGGTGCATGGTATAAAAGGTTCAAGAAAAGACAAGGTGATTGCTATGGCATCCATTCCAAAAAGAACGACAAGGAGTATGCAGAAGGATTCATCGAACTTGGAACTGGTGCAGATAAATGAGAAGACTTTCATCAGCCACAAGCGAAAGCGCTCAGAAGGAGGTCAGTCCCTAGTAGCAAGAAAACATCTCAGGATAAAAAAGCAACCAAGTTCTTTCACTTTGGCTTGCACAGAAGAAACACAGTCAAGGGATGAGCAATGTGTAAAAAATGATAATAAGGTTAAAATGAAATCAGAGGAACCTGAATTGAATAGTTGTGGAAAATTAGAGGATAAAGATCAATGCAAAAGTGGTTCAAATTATGCTTCAGGTTTTCCGCTTCTTTCCTGATTATTTTTGCTGATTATTTGAGGTCATTTCTGATTTTTTTTATAGTTGGAGTAAGGAATTTAAGTTTGATTAGCTCATTTTTGGTTCTGCTTCTCTTGGCAAAAGAGACGGGGATTCTTTTCCCAAGTATGTGTTGGAATTTTGGAATGACCTAATCATAGTTTCTGATATAGGCACAAAAAAATGTTGGGTGTTTTGTTTTGCAATGGTAAATTTATAATAGGTGCATGCTGGAGGATACAATTTTTGAAGGTAATATATAGTTTAAAAAAAAAAGTGTAATTCAGATGCAAGTATAGAAACAAAGCTTTAACAATGATTACAATTAAATATACACTTGTAGGAATTCATTTTAAGATGAACTATATCAATGTACAGGCTTTTCAGGATTGATTGTCACTCTTTTGGTGCCTGGTTTCAGTTTATCTTGTCACTGAGGGCATGTTCTATGCAATCTTTCAACCAAGCTGCAAAGATTACTGAGAGCATCTGTTACCATATGAAAATTACTTGCTTCAGTTTCTTTATTTGCATGCATTTGTTGAGATGTCTATATATGCACATGTCTATAAATAGGTTGTAAAAAAATAATTTGAAAACATAGTTGATATTGAAAAGATAATTGACAATTCAATGGAAAATGTCAAATGATAACAAAATACAATTAGTAATTATCATCTTGCTCGTTATAGGGAATATCAAAGCAATCACTTGGTTTGTTTGAATCACAAGCAACTATATTGCTACTCCCACTAACTTCATTTTGAATATGTGTAGCATTCTTTGAAGATATTGTGGCAAGTTGTGCCACATATACATCTATGTCAGCACACTCGGGAGTTACACTCCAATTCTTAATTGCTCATTGTAGTTGACTTGCTTGTTTGATAGAAGGCACTAGTTCGAGTTAACATAGATTGACTTTTGCATTTTTTGTGGCCAATTGGTTGCTTTTAACTAAGTAAATAAAAGAGTTTGTAGTCTAGTTTAGATTAGTTGAAGAGCAACTTGAAACTTGTTGAAATTAGAACCCAAGTCGAAACAATATTGTAATTCTAAAACATATTATAAAATTGTGAAGATTTTATAAAAAAAAGTACAAAGCTTAATTCTGATAGAACTTTAATTACAAGAAGTTGTAGGTCAATGAAACCAAGCATAAGGAGGTAAGACCATGTATGATTTGCATTTGTCTCAAAGATAGCTTAGACTAGGATTCTAAGTTATGAAGCTATGAAACTCATCCACAATATTATTCTTTATTATTTAAATTTGAGAGGTTCTCAATGTAGCATTGCACCTATTGACAACGTATGTCCCTCTATGGTCCCCTCGCTTGAGCAAATAATGTATCCAACAAATGTAATGTTTGTGAGACAAAATGAACTGAAGCAAGTGAAAGGCTGTGGTTATATTTTTCCAACAATTGATGATAATTCTTTGCATCCTATTGTACAATGCTTTGTGGGATCATTCTTTTTGGTTGCTATTGTATGTGTTTTTGTTTTCAATCGAGGGATCTATGCCGTCCTATATTTTTCCCAAACATAGATGATTTGTATCAACAAAACCTAATGATACTCATGTTAAGCTCAATGAAACTCAAGAAATAATATGCGCGAACTCACTAATAATCATTTTGAATCAATGATTAGACCTTTTGGTCTCTCTTTGAAATTGGTTGCCATTGCACATTCCAATAAACTTGGTTTATAGAGCTTGGGCAAAAGTCAAGAATTGATCCTTGAAAGGATTTTGATATTTCATTATGAAATAATTGTTGAATGGTCAAATTGACATCATCCTTCTTTCACCACATAAACTTGCAACATATATAGAGCTGATGCTGTTTCTATTCTTGTGTGTGACATTACGCATAGAAAATGGATTGAGATGACTTTGATTGTGATCATTGAAATGGCGAAGGAAAATCAAGGAAAAATATACCATATCGTAGATTTCTTATATCGTCTATCAATGTTTAAAAACAGTAATTAAAGTGCATTGATAAATAAAACACAAATCATGCCACACATTTAGATGCAAAAACAATGAACTTAGGAACATGAAATAAAGAAAGGAAAATGTTAATTGGTCTTTAGCATAATCTTTCTTAATGAATGCTAAAGCTAGGGAAAATTCTCTAAGACAACTCTTGGAAATCAAGGATAATCTGTTTGGGCTCATCCTACAAATGAATTTGTGAAGATGATTCGATATGTGAAATGGTTAATCTCTTGCCAACACAATCTCTTAATGCCACCCTTAAGTGCTAATGTTAGTGTTTGGCATGGGCACTAGGATGATCAATACCAATATGGATCAATCCTTTCTATTTATTTCGTAAATGAGTGTTGAATTGCACGGAGTTAGATATTCTTGCCTACGTCTTGTACTATCACATGCAATCCCAATAAAGGACTTTTTGAAAGTTTATATTACCATCTTAGACCAATTACAAGCTAATACAAATTTCTTTTGTTTCTTATTAGAGTGTCTTAAGAGATGTGCTTGCTTATCATTGGCTCCTACTTTCTCACTATTTCATTTTTTCACAATCTACAATACACACAGGGAAATGACCTTCCTTCAAAATTTAGGCATTATTTGATTTTTTACATAATACCATGTTGATATTATTAATAGAGATTTTGAAATAAATGTTTTGATATCATTTTTGTATGCCTATGTTACACTGATTTGTGTTTTCTGTCACTAGGGTACTTGTTTCCGTCCCCAAAACATTTTGAGGACAGTGGGATGTAAAAGAAACATCTCCCATTCGTTGTTGATTTCAAAAAACAATAGGAAACCGTAGGAAACGTCCCTTGGCATTTGGGGATGGCAATCCTTCCCAAAACACCTAGGGGACACCCAAAACAATCCTGAAATAAAAAAGCATTCCCGAAGTATTCGGATAATTTCTGGTGTTCAAAATTAAATAAAAACACTTTTAAAAAGTTTCTTTTTGCCAAATAAACAATTTGGGTGGTCCACGAGGTTTGAAATTGTGTTTGTGGATGATAGAATTTGTGATTAAATATGTTTAAATTTTTATATATTAAATCATAATATTTAATTTAGGTTTTTTAATAAGCATCATAATAAAGTTTAAACATATGTTAAAAATAATTATATTAAATAAAAATATATTATAATTATAAATATAATTTGATAGCTTTGAAAATTTAATTATGAGGATAAAAATCAATTCAAGTTTTATTGTTTAAATTTATATGTTGATAGATCATGATTTTGATGTTTGAGACTATTGTTATAATGCTGTTATACTGATTTAAGCTGCTGCTATTATCGTTTACATTGTTATACTATTGTAACTCGTGAAACAATTCAAGTTCTATTGTTTAAATTTATATGTTGATAGATCATGATTTTGATGTTTGAGACTATTGTTATAATGCTGTTATACTGATTTAAGCTGCTGCTATTATCATTTATGTTGTTGTACTATTGTAACTCGTGAATCAATGATTTATTTGCATATTGTCTTGTTAAAAATCAATCACTGACAGTTCTCTCTGCTTTCCCAATCTCTATCAATACTATTTTAATATATTTTGAACATTCACACACAGACACACGCACACACACACATATAAGCCACACGGGCTGTTCCATCTGATTCCTCTATGTGGCATGCATGTTCCACTTCATCCAAGGTTCAGTAAGGATCATCATGGTCAAATAGGAATTCTTACTGCTCCATATCATCAAAATTATCTTCATTCTTACTCATTAAGATGGATTCTTGGTTAACAGTGTCTTTTTATGATTCCAGCATGGACATTCTCTCTTCATCATTGCTAACCTAACAAGGAGGCTCATCAAATAAGGGCAACAATTCATTTTCTTCTTGCTTAGTGTCTTCTTGTTGCAGATGACTATGCTTTTCTTATTGCATCAGGTTTATTTTTTTTATTCTCCATGACATGTGAAGGCTCGTAAACAACAGACTGCTTCATCTTCCTCTTTTACTTATCAAACCATTCAGCTTGCCAAGCAAAAAGTCCACCCATGAAGAGTGATTTACTTTCAGGACAAGAGAGATAATCAGGCGCAGGTTTTTGTAAGGGAGTTTTTCATCATTGGATTTTTTGAAGAAGGCAAGGCTTCTGAGAGCGCTGCTGTTGTGGAATACCAGAATGTGTTTGCGTAGGTATATGTTCTTGTAAGGGATGAGGACAGCTGAAGCTAGGAATCTTGGAGCGAAGTCTGGGAGGGATTGGTTAAGTGTCTTGCATAATTTGCTTCTCTTTGGCTGCTAATTGTTGGATTTGTCTATTCTTAATGACAATCTTCCATTTGAAGAGTACACTAAAATCTTCCAGGGGATGATGTAAAGCTCATGAAACTTGTACACATTTTGCATGTACTGTGTTTGACTTGGCGCACCAAAAATTATTCTCACATGAAATCGCACTGTATCGGAGCTAAACATTACAGTGAGATAATCTGCAGAATCAAAGAATCATGCGGTGTCAATCCTCCCCAAAAGAGAAGCACAAACTAATCACTTACCCCACTTCTTCAATACTTGCCCTTATATCTCTAGTTGGATAGCTATTATAGATGTCATTCTTGGCACAATCAACTCGATCAATTCTGATTTACCTAAAGATGCTGCTGGATCAACTAATTGATCTCAAGGTGTGGGATTGGCGAATGAAGTCAGATCTCTCGAGAAGGCTGATTTCCTTTCTAGACTTAGTTCAAAAGGTGTTGGTCTGGCCCAACACTGAGAATACTACAACAAATCTTATTCTATTGATCTATAGAGGGAAAATGAGAGAGAGGTAAGAATTCAAGGGGTGGTGATGTGGCAGGAATAGAGATGTTTCTTTGTGCTTATATTTTTACAGAGAATCAACAAAATTGCTAAGAACATTCACATTTCTATTTTTTTCAGCTTTCATGAATAAACATGCAGGTTAGGGCCTTGAAATACCAAAAGAGGTAGATACAGAGTGAACACTTACAACAATTTAACACAACAGACAATCCATAAAAGATGATAAATGTTTGTGCAACTACATGTACAGAGGTGTCCAGAACTACACAAGATACAAGCACAAAGACGGCCTAAAAATATAGATTTCAATAATATGCTGAAATAGAAGCAAGTTTTACAGTTGCAGACATGCAAAATGCATGTCTGCCAAAGAGAACAAGGGAAGAACCTTCGACAATGAGGACTGACAACCTTTTATTCATCTATTGGCTGTAGGGAGGAGAGAGGGCAAGTAACAAGGCAGGAAAACTTTGCTTGGACCCTACCAATGAGATGCCAACATCTGTCCACAAAACAATGATCTGGAGGCTTGAGAAAATATTTCTGACACCTTAGCCATGCCTTAATATGATGAATAAAAAGTAAGAAAATTCACACAAAATTGATTGTTGAAATGGCAATGAAGGAGGGCCTCATGATAAAAGGGGGTTCACAATCCAATAAATGAAGTGTGAGTGTCATTTTTCTGCCTTGGTATCTCTGAGAAATAAGTTTAAATCCTTTCCTGAGATCCATTGATCGATATCTGGTATCTGTAGGAGTTTTACGTTTAATGGCTTTTTTTTGGTGGATGGATGAAAAAACCTGACAGGTGGCCGGGAGTTGTGAGGTGGAAGGAACTTAGAACTTGGAACTTGTTTCGATGTTGTTGTCCGGCCTCGAGATCAGGTTGGAACCAAGGGAAGTAAGATTCCCAAGATAATCATTTATGAGATTTTTTCAAATGGTTATTTGGTTGAGGTTTGGGGAAGGAAAACCACAACTACTAGATGTATATTTGAGTGTGGTTATCCCATTTAGATTTCTTTGATTGGCTATAATTGCGGGGAGGCATGGGGTGACATCAAGAATCAACAGACTAATTGACACAATTCTTTTGAAATTTTAGGGCTTCGTGCCAATAGCTGCATTAAAAAGAAATACAAACAGGAAAAAGAGTAACTGATTATAAATAAGAAAGACAAACAATTTGATAATATATCTTGTGTTACTATAAAATAATATATGAATCAGAAAGCTAACTAAATAATACCTTATGGAAGAAGTTTTACGGATGATATTGGTCCCTTATCAACTTTGTAAGTCATTTTCTATGAGAGTTTAAGCTGGATTGTTAATTTATATAGTATTGCAACTTTTTTCTTTTTGATCGATAATAGACCGGGGCCTTTTTTATAGTTTTTATTGATAAAATTAGTGTTACTCCCTGTTCAATTGTGGGCAACATTAGAAAAGAACGGGGGGAAGAAAAACCCACGGTATTGCCTGGGACCAGAGGTCCTGATCCTGCAAATAATAAAGATATAAAGTCTGAATAGTTATGCGGATATTACAACTGAGGAGACAGGGCCTTCCATACATCTGAATGAGATTAAAATAGATCATCAAAACCCTTTTATATTTTTTGGTTTGATATTCCAACATTTCACCCCTTTGGTGGACAACAGTTTGGGTGATCTATACATAAAACTCTGTACTTACTCCTGTAAACGCCATTTCACTCAGATCAACATTTTATTTGCCCTGTGATCATTTGTTTCAATGGGCATTCTTTGATCTTTTTGGGCACCAATCTATTGTCTTGGAAGATTCTTATCTCTGTTTGTATCCTTAATGAAAACTTCCCTGCCTTTCAACTTTAAGATCATCTGTTAGTCTTCTCATGAGAATAAAGAAAATACTTTATATACATGAAACTTTTCAAAACAAAGCAATTGATTACAATTCCTCTAAGTAACAATAAACAGATTGAATTTACTTGCTTTCTTTGTGCCTGCCTTAAATATAACTTTTCCCATTGATCATTCCTTTATATCCTCCTCTGTATTCTGTAGGTAAAAGAGACTCATATAATACCCATCCATCTCTGAGACAAGTCTAAACCAAGAGAGATGAGATCCAATATTTCATGTACTGTGTTTGACAGGACATTCAGAATTCGAGTGATCATAAGGGTGATAGAGGCCTATATAAATATGCACACACATACAAACACATATATACATATTAAGTCCATATTAGTTTAACAGAATTGCTAATGTAGAATAACCCAAAGTTCTAAAGTTCAGTAATACAACTGAATTGCATAATTAGGTACTGTCCCATTAAACAACAAGATCACTACTTATATGTATACATTTATTGATATACAAACATAAGTTGATATACTTCGAGAGTGTCTAAATATGCACTCATTTACCTACACAATCAGAGATTTATGAAAAGCAAGTTTTAGTTTAAAGCCCGGTCTACACTCTTGTTTGAGGAAAACAACAGAATCCATCGCGGGATATCATGCCTTACTAATGACCTATCCTGTAATAATTACCAACCTGCCCATTTAAGGGCTTTCCATTAAACGGTGAATGAATTTGCCAGTATGTGAAAAGTCCATCACAATTGTCTCCCACTATAGCTCCATACCCCTGTTAATATTCCATTTCATGTTCAGCTTGCCCCTGTTTATGAATTCTAAGAATATGAGGCATCATTAATTATTACATCTTATTCCTTTTTTCTTTTCTAATTAATGTCTTCTGGTGGTTTTGAGTGGCTTCTGGGTCCTCCTGAAAGCATTTGCATATTTATTAGCATTATCCTCAGGTAATGCCGTGTCTCTGTAATGTCTTGAATTCCCTCTTAGTGATTTTAGTACTGTTGTTTTCTGCAACTTTCATGGCGACCAGCATTCAAGTATTCCATTCAATTGAGAGTAGGACAATGGCCTTTGGAGGGGAGGAACTTTATTATTAGATTTATAACTTTATTTAGGTAGGTAGTTTTTCAAAAAATAAAAAACCTGTGTTAATTATTAAATTCGTTAATTTTTTTGGTTTTGAAGTGGGTTTGAATTCGCTTTGGGTTTGTCAGGACTCTGTACAAAATCATTATATCTATGCATATGCGCATGCATATGTATGCAGGGGCAAATAAGTTAATACACCACTGCGCTACTAGTAAGGCAACATAGCAAAATACACCACCATATATATTATATTATATATTAATGCTTTAGTCCAAATGACATGTTTTACCTTTTTGGCCTTTTTAGTGGTCGATTTTAGGGTTGGAGGTTGGATTGATTGGAATTGACCAAAACCAACTTAAAAAAAAGTAAAAGAAAATCCATTTTTTACCAAATTCGTCTTAGTTCCTGTTGTAGATATGTAAATTCACTATTTGGGCAGATTTGTCTGACAGAATTTGGGCAGTCTTTTGCAAGAATATGATAAGGGACTTTTGGAAGAACCAGACCAGACTTCGGGGTTGTCAAGGAAGAATTTGATAACATAGTTTCTATTAAATCCATCAAATTCATTTTGATACAAATTAAAATATTCCATGGACATTAAGAAAGTAATTTATTCAGCAATAGAAGATATGCCCAATAAGGCAAGTAATAGTTTATTTCAATATGCTAAGATTCCCAAAGAAAGCTAGGCATCCAAACTTCACTTAACCATAGATAAATCAATAAACTTTACTGAAAACCCGTATAGAACAAATTAAAACTAATCATATCCAAAATGAGCCTCTCAATGTTCTTTAATAGCACATCCTTGTGACTCTTCACTTTCCCTCAGCATGGCTTTTGATATTCCTTTTTCTCTATCTCTTAATAATCCCCCTCTTTTAATTTGAAAGTAGGGAAATAATCTCAAAATGACTTTATAAATTTCTAACTAAATTCATTTTGATACTTTATTAAATAATTAAATTAAGTTGTTAAATTTGATATAATTTGACAACTTAAAACTTAATTATTTAATCAACTTTTATTGTACTAAAAGGAAGCATTTAAATCAAGTCTAGTCCAAGTTGGGTACATTACATTGCAACATTTCTTGGATAAAATATGTTGCCCATTCTTTCAATGTGTTGATTGAGAAAATTGATAGATATAAAGAGTAGTTGAAAGAAACGTATATCGAAGACAAGGAGATTCGAATGTTTAGAGCAAACTATTATGTGTCACAAACCATCTTTCAAGTCTTCTTCAAGTTGGAGCCATTGAAGGTAAGCCTATGAAATTTCTTTTTCGTTTCAAAATTTACCTTAAGCTTTGAATGAAGTTTTAATATAATGACAATTTAAAAATAATAATTTAATTTTCATATTACATCACTGTTAGGTTGCGAAGTGCCAATTTGGATCTAACACAATCGTACTTAGACGATTTGTGAAGGTCTTGGAGGTATTGGGCACCCTTACTAACAACCTTTGGACTGTGATTGAGGCAGTCGAATTCAAAGGGGCCCAAATAGGTCAAATCATTGATTCTAGACAATGATTGATTCTCTCAAGTGGATTATATTTTGAATTTCATCAAGCCTATCATGAGTACAAGGAGATTTGTTAATACAGATTGACTATATTTGAGATAAACATATGCTGACATGGACTCCAAGACTGAAGAAATAAAGGCCACAAAGCAACCAATTAGATTGTTCTCACATAAGCATTTTTGAAAAGGGTGTAAAGATCATTCACCACATTGGAAAAAGATGGGCATATCTTTGCATCTCTTTGCATTTGCATTTTTAAAAAATTTTGCAAGACATATAAGTTTTGTTTGTATAGCAATGTGGCATCTTTAAAACTGTAGAAGTTGCTGATGCTTACAAGGTTGCATTGAAAAGGATTTTCTCTAATTGAGATGTGGAGGATTCTATTTTTAGTTTAGTAGCTTTATAACTCTACAGAAATTATTGTCTTGGAGCTGTTTGAGACAAGTACAAGGAGGACACTAATATATGGTTATACCTCCATATATACCGACAACTTCCAGTCAAAATTATATCATAGGTAAGCTTTTATAAATATTTGGATGCTCTTTTCCTTTTCAGCTATCACTTATGTTTAATGATTATGAATGTGGTATTGATTTTGTTTTCAACTAGGTTTTGGATTCTTCATTAGTTCAGCAAAACTGAATTGCATGCATCACTTATTTAAGCACAAGCTGTTTATCACAAAAAAGATTAATGAGTTGTTTTACGTGCATTCCAACTTGTGGTTCCCATAGTTGGAAAACTCTCACTCGGCTACAACTCGCCAAGCCCCCAAAAAAAATTGGGAAAAACTTGGGGAAAATCTCGGGAACCTAAAAAACTGCTTATATTTAATTAGAAATTTCAAATTTCCCTTTTTTGTGCAAAATTCAATGAGAAGATGCATGTAATGAGCTAATTAAAGAGAACACAAAATAAACAAGCAGAGTTTAGATATATATAAATGCATAGTGGGTACAAAATCGCATTCTCATGCGGAATGCTGATGGTGGGAAGCAAAATAATAAATAGTTTGTCTCAAATTAGAAGTAAACACATAATTATAATCACATCTTCCTCTTCCCAGCTCTACTATTATACCTTAATGCCCTATTTTATATATTATGTATAGGCTTATTGCCTTTTGTTATTAACAATATTTTTTTAAAAATAAAAAAGAAAAGAAAAAAGAAAGAGTTATTCTGAAAAACTTGGCGATTACTCGACGAGTTTAACTCTGCGATTTTTTCCTTTGCTGAGTTGTGAGATTTTCTAGGAAAAACTCACTGAGCACAAAAACTTGGCGAGTTTTCCAACTATGGTGGTTCCTATCACAGAAGTGGGTCAACTACAAGGGAGGTGTGAACAAGAGTTTGGATGTAACCCGAGTGTGTAAGCTTAGATGCCTTGCTGTGTGGCTTGCCTCAATTTCTTTAGAGGATGAAGATGCTACTACGTGGGATCTTGTATTTATGTATGCATAGATGTACGTGTGTGTACATATGTACATGTGTATGTGAGTACGTATGTATGTATAGATAGATTGATACGCACAAGTGGGCACACAGATGCACACATGTTTATATATACATGTGTGTACTATGTGCATGTGCAGAACCTGGGGGAAATTTTGCCATTCTGGTTTTAATTTTAAATGTACCCCAATTTGGCAATGTTTGTTGTCATTTGGTTCCTGCAATGTTGTCATGTACTGACTTAAGGAACAATTGTTTCATGAAGAGTTATCATGTACTCAATCAAAATCCACAAAAGAGGAAACTTACTTGATCAAAATCCACAAAAGTGAAAAGTAAAAATTACTTTCGGGGAAGTGGCACGTGCACAAGTAGGCTGATATAGGAGGAGCATAGGAATAATTAAAGTGGAACATTGATCCCAAATTGCTCTTCCATTTGAATAAATTATATCATTTACTCACTGTTTGTTATCTACAACAATCTGTTAGTATCCAAATTCTGTTGCAATTTCTCTGTTAACAACGGTAACAATTTGATCTTTGATTATAAAATTGCTCTGGGAACTCATTCACTTCTACAGTAGACTAACTCAGTACATACAAACTTTAACAATCTGATTTATGCTGGTAATGTTGGTTTGCAGTTTTAATCTTGTTAACTTGCCCAGAAGTGCATGTTATTGGGGGGTTATTCTATCCAATAGTTGTGCAATGTAAATGTATTCCTTTTCATTTTTTTCCTTCAAGCATATATCTCATGAATTTTTTATATTATGCTTGTCCCATAGTAGAAATGAAGATACTATGGCTAAAATCACAAGTTGCATGCACTCATCTTAGCGATCAAATCCAAGGCTTGCATTCAAGCTGTTGTACCCTTGCACGTAGGATGATATCGAGGTGATGCATTTTGGGGAATGAAGCAGATGCCACAAATTATTTGTTATTCATAGCTCTATGTTGTGCAGGGACATCGGATAAGGGGAGTGATGTTGTCCATGCTGGTCACGTGTGCTCTTGGCCCATTTCTTTTAGATTGACATAATTCCTCCATGATACTCTTTCAATAACATCCAGAATCTAAAATTAAATTAATAAGTATAATGAGTGAATACCAATAACTGTTGCTATTAGATATATTAATGATGAGATAAACTGTCCATGAAAATAGTTGCATGGGTGTTTTTTGTTGTTTACTATGAGCTCATTATTTATGCTGAACAGAGTAGGGACATATCACTATTGTGGGTTATGGGAAAATCATTATTACCGATGGAGGAGCCTCACTCTTAGAGATCTGCAACAGTGAAGTGTATACAAGGCTACCCCATTATTAAAAATATAAAATTGTGAGATAAGATAGAGCATTGAAATGTTGAGAAAATATTTGTAATTTTATAATATATTTTAGTTAAAAATATAACTGTTCTTGCAGCTGACTATGTATAATAATATTAGTCAATTTATAGTCTTCTATACATTTTTCATCATTTGGTGTTTAAATGGGTCATTTTTTAAAGTTTGGAGCACGGCAATGCACGAACAATAATACAATGAATCCTTAATATTAATGTTTTTTCTTTAATTTTTAATTTGGATTTTTCTGTTTTAATTTTCATCTTTGTTGAGTTGTAGTCCACTTCAATAGAAATAAGTTTGTTGTGGTGTTCCTGACAAAATAAATGTTTCTGCAATGTTTCAGGAAAGTTAAATCGTTCTGGATCTGTTAAGGGAATTGTAGATACCAAAGGGAAGAGACCTCGTTACTTGATATCTAAGAGGAACAAAAAAAAGAAGTTTGATGTGCGAAGAAAAGAATACTTGACAAGGTCTAAAGGCAAGGAAGAGCATTCATCATTGAAAGCAGAAGGATCAATCTCACCTTTCTATAAGAATAAGTTAAATTCCATTATTGAAGCACATGGAGATGACGTTGTTTCATCTCCAACTGACGAGCCAGATGTTATGCCACCCACTAAATCAGGTACAGCAGAAACATCTGTCAGACAGTTTCCTACAGATACTGATATTGAGGTCCACCTATGTCTAAAAGGTGAAGGAGAAGCAAAGTCATTTCTGCAGAATCCTCCTGGCAAACAGCCACAAAATCTGTCTTATGAGCAAATTTATAAGGATATTATTCCCAAGACAACTGGATATGAAAATCTTTTCTGCAATGGTTCTAGGAAGTTAAATCATCATGAAACTATCACAGGAAGGGAAGATTCGCCAGGGAATGGTCATCTGTACAGGATACCTAAAAGGAAAGAAAAACAAAAGTATGATATACGACGAAAAGAGTACTTGACGAGGTCTAAGCATGTAGAGAGTAATTTTCAAGAAGATGAAAATAAATGCTCATCATCCAAAGCAGAACTACTAATCACATCTTGTCACACCAATGAGCTGAATTCCAATACCAAAGAGCCCAGAGAAGGTGAGGTTTCAACTATGACCAATGAGCTGGTTGTTCTACCACCTGTTGAGTCAGAAAAAGTGGATACATCAGTTGGGAAGTATTTTATGGGTAAGGATTGTACAGACCATCTGAATCTGAAATTGCAAGGACAGACAAAGTCATCTCAAAAATTTACTTCCGGTCTGAAACTTTTGGAAAACTATCATGTTGACAGTCGGCCATCTCTTCTATGTTATGAGCAAATCTGTAATAACAATAGTTCTAAGACAATGGGACACTCTAATGCAGTAGGTGAATTTCAGTTGGGAACACCATTGGTTGTTAGCAACATAGATCAGTTGGATGCAAAATCTGGAGACCTTGCAGATTCCAATAATGGTCCTCTAAAAGGAAGTGCATGCCATGTAAAATCTTCTCATAGTTTTGATGTAAACTCTTGCCCAGTGTCAAAAAAGAAAACTTGTGAAAACGTACCCACATCTGGGATAAATATTGACTGTGTCAGAAAGTCTGATGAGAGTGGTGTAGATGAACATGATTGTGTCCAACATGATGAGTTTATGGGTGATGTCAACAGAAAATGTTTTAAGATTGTAAATAATCCAAATGACTTGGGTGGGAGGCAGATGCGACCGCGTCCTTTGGACCCGCTGCAACCACTTCCTATTTTTATTGAAGGCCGTGACCAGGTGAAGCAATAATTAGTTTTCAACTTTAATGTTAACATATTAAAAATTTCTACATTCTAGAAGTTCCATAAAGATAATTCATAACACCTATTGAATTGGTAAGGGACATTGATTAATCTGAAATTCTATTGAAATAGGATAACTTTTAATGACACTTCCAATTATGAATTTTGAAGACTTATTCAGAATCAATATGTTGTCTATGTGCAGGAGTTTCATGACTTAAATTCAACTTCCTTGCAGTGGCAATCTAGGCATCATGGAGAGGAAAAGAACATTGTGGTGGCAAGCAAGTCTGAGCGCATGTTGATGCCTCTCAAATTGAAGAAACAGGAGATTAAAATACCATCTTTTAGAACAGTTCCTGATTATGATGAAGTAAGGAGAAGCCTGAATGGAGGAAGATCAGTCTACACTGTTCCAGGACCATATATAAGGCATACTATGTCAGATAAGGATCAGATTACTGCAGTGAGTTTTTAATCCTCAAAAGACTGATGAATGTCATGCATTTGTGATTAATGTTATTCTTTTCTTGAGTGGTGAAATGCAGGTTGTCAGAAAGGACCCCCATCCCTAATTCATGCATTTTTCAAAATTAGCAAGGAAAATCACCCATTTAACATGGAAACACATAAGTCTTCTACGGTATTCTGTTGCTGTATTGATTTGAACAACAGTGACCAACTATGGAATCTATGTACATAATCTCCACCATACACCAAGCAATCACTAGGTTGAAATGTAGAAAAAAATGATTTTATTTGGTCTATCATAATACAGAGACAGATTTATGGCTAAGCTGCCCATTACAAAAGAACAAAAAAAAAAGAATAAACTATAAATAAACTGCATAGAGCGACTTATCCAAAGTACTTCTTCCAGGTGTTTGGTTTCTGGCCTTGACCTTGCTGCTCTTGCTCCTATTCCACCTGCAAAGTTGCCATAAACCATTGACCTGAACTTCTTCTTGGATGATTCACCAACTGATTTCTAATCTGGAATATTTCCACTATCTTTTCAACTTCTGCATTTAGAAGGAGATAAGAGAGAATTTTGGGCTTTATCTTAAATTTTTTGTGGTTGATGTCTTTTATATCAGGAAATTGTCTTTTAAAGGCCTCATCTGTTGCATCTTTTAAGGCTTTTTCCTCATGGAACCTTGGCAATTATTTGGCAATCTGCACAATTTCATTATCGACCCTAAGGTGGATTTTCTCTTGCTCAAAATAATATTATGGTCTATAATGAATTTGTGCAGATTGTGAAATAATTGCTTGACAGTTTCTGGTTTACCATTTTTTAGAGTTCGTATTAAGCATGGCTGGTTTCCCTTAAGGGTTTGTTCTGGACTGAGATTTTATTGCACAAGAAGACTATTGTTGCAATTTTTTTGACATTGCACACTCTGCCAATCATCCATTCATATACAGATTTTCTACAACACAGTTTGTGCTAATTATTAATGAAAGAGCTTGGGATGGATGTTGTGGTCTGTTTCTCATTTGTTTTCTTTTGCCAAACCAGAAGGCTTGATATTGGGGTGATGGAGATGCTGTCTTGTGGTACACATCCCTTAAGCTTAGTTGGGCCACATGGTAAATGAATTGTATTGGGTAATGAGTTTGCTAGTGTTGGGTCTAGTGCATAGATGGACTACTGGCAGAGTACTCTCTGAGTTGCAAAAACTGGCAGAGTTTTCTTGCTTGGTGAGTCTTTACGACTTTTACTGGTTCCAAAAACTTACAGAATTTTTGGCAAGAACTTGTCGAGTACTTGCTTAGCTTTTGTTAAAAACTGGTTGTAGTTTTGTAACAGCAGTATAGGCAAAAAAGGGCCCAAATCAGTTTCATTTCTCATTTCTTCACTTGTATTTTGCTGAGAGGGGAAAAGTCTTCCAAACACTTGCAAACTGATTTCAATCGAGTTGAAGCGGACTTGAGGTAGGTTTGAAGCACATTTGCAGCGGGTTTGGAGTGGAGTTTTTGAAGAGGATGACATCGATGACTGATCAGAAGCTATAATATGATCAAACACTTTGACATAAGCTATAATATGATTAAACAGAAGCTGTGATTTTCAGCAATTATGAAAGAAGTATTTTTGCTGTTAGATCATAAATTGGATGGTACCTGAGAACCCCTTATTTCATCTGATAATCCTCCCACCTAGAACCCCCCTTATTTCACCCACAAATCTTCTCCTGGCGGCTAGCTCAAGTCCCTCTACACACACAACCACGTGACATACCCAGATAGAAAAACAAGGCTAAAATGAAACTCAAACAATTACTTCTAATAAACAGATTGGCATGTTTTGTCCACATGAAGATCTGGATGAACATAAATGAATTTTTCCAATGTTTTGAAGTTTGCCAAATTTTGAATTTTATGGTTGAAATTCGATGTATCCTTGACTCAATTTTCAAAGCAGGTCATAGTTTATGTCTCCATCAGTCGCTAGCTCCTGGAATCCTTAAGCATGAGAGAGCAGTTTGAATGCATAACATTAATAATCAGTATCACTATGCATCTGATGCATATCCTGTTTCACATGGCACTGGGTTTATTTTTGAGTAAATGGATCGCATTTTCCGCTAATAGCAACTCATCTGGTACAAGTTCAGCAATACATTGCAGCATTTTAAATTATTTTTTGAGAAGATAAATTTTGATATTTCAGTGGATGGTGAGGAAATTGATAAACTTTCCTATTGCCTAATTGTCTGTAATATTGACAGTGTTCCTTTTTTTCTATTTTGTCGCTATCAAAGAAATTAGGTAGACTTTGCCATGTGTTTTTGTGTTTCGGAGTCATTCGAGGTTGAATGGTGGAATGAAATATTACATATTGAACCATACACAATGGAGTAAACAGTAATAAGAAGTGAGTTGCATTCTTCATTATTTGTATTGCAACAAAAACCTAAGTTGCCAATTCGGGTTCGGGGACGGATTTGGGTTTGTGGGTTTGGGCAAATCTTTTTTTCCCATTTGGATTCATGGGTGGGTTCATGAGTATGTGTGTGTAAAAGAGAAATTTGCATAATTGTAAAACTAAGTCATTTCATGGTATGAATATATTAATGTTACTTGATCATTGATTAATGCCAAATGCTAAAGATAAACATTAAATACTCGCTCATTAATCTATGTTCATGATTGTAAAGAAAATCATACACTGAATTACTAAGTTACAAAATGAAATTTCAAACATAAACTAGTTCATCAGATTGACAGATAATAAAGTTTGAAACATAATGATAAATGACAAATATTAAATAGTTTATCAATGATCATAGACTCATAGTATGAAAAATGCAAATGCCCTTCAAGGGTCAAATGGGTCATCAAAAAATGAGGGATCAATGGCTTCATCCCCAACTATATCCACATCCTCATTATTGGAACCTAAACTGGTTCCACTAGCCCCAAATGGTGTCACATCCTCTTGCTTGTCCTCCTCAACATCTAGCAAGGAAATTCTAGCTAGATCTTGGATGGTTATATCCAAGTCAGCAGTCTTGAGTAATACATCCTATAACTTCATTGGCCCTTGCTTTCTCGCAACCCAACTAGTTACGCTTCACAAAGTGGATAAAAGGAGTATGTACTCCAATTCTGTTAAGCAACAGAAGAGCTCACAACCTAGAGAGACAACCAACAAAAAAAAAAAAATAGAAATTGTAAATTATAATACAATAGGAATTTAAGAGTGCTAATTTTACATGCTAAGTAGCCATAAAAAGGAGAAAAAAAAGAAACTTAAATACTTGTGATAGGATCTTAATGGCAAGTGGTTGGAGGTACATGTAACCTTGCCATGTAAGTATCACCATTCAATGGCATCCATTCTACTTTGGTCATTGATTTTATCAGGGTCTGCATTTTTTTCCGAGATGAAGTCTGCAAACTCTCTTCTAACATTCAATTCCACCTTAGGATCGCTAAAGAGCCTAGTAAATGCCTTCTTATAACCATTAACAGCCTCAACATCTCTGTATGGTGCTACTTTGCCAGGAATAGAAAGTATCTCACTGCTATAATGCCTAGGAGAAAGTATTACGATAATAGATAGTTTCTATTTTCTCTGTTTAGTATCTAATGGTTATCTATTGTAATCTTTTGTAAATATTAGAATGTTTCTAATATTTAGTTTTTTGTTTCTAGAATAAAATGTTTTTATTCTTTACGATTGTTTCTTAAGAAAACGTCATTCAGTCTTGTATAAATTGATCTCTTGATCACTGTTAATAACAAGCAAATATTTTCCAATTACTTCATATTTTAAAGTGTGTATACTAGGAGGTATAAAGGTGTAGTCATCTTGTTCCAGCGATGTAGATCAATTTTCTCCACCTTTTTGTAGAAGGTTTCCTCAAGATCTTGATCTCTCCTCTGAATGACCTAGGATGTCAAATGATGTTCATGTAAGTTATCTTGATATAGTGTTAATCAGAATTAAAAATCAAAATCTCTCAATAAACAAGGATAAAGTATTGTATAAAAATTTAAACTTACTATTTTCACTCTCTCTAGCATGGAGTCCGTGGCATCATATATGTCCCCCAACCAAGGCTCATCAGTGTTGGCAAACCGAAGTGTAGACATGATGGGCTCAATGAATTTTAATACATATTCCACTTTATTCCAAAAATTATCACTCAAGATCATATCCTTTATATTTTTAGCCCTTGTTGTATCCTCTTGCTTCCATCCACCCGATTGGTTGCTAATAACCATTTGGGACAATGCTTCTTTCACCCTCACAAGTCGTCTAAGGACGATTGTGTGTGAGGCAAACTGAGTTTAAACAACCTATTACCATGTTAATTCAAATTGTAAGTTAACACATTTCAAATATGTAAACAACACAAAAAACTTTTTATTTAATTATATAATGTATGACACAAAATGATAAATGAAACTAAATAAAGTTTAAAGTTTATCTTCAATAATTCCAAGCGGGGGAAAGTTTTGAAAATTGCTTGTGACATATGGTGGTTTGTCACAAACATTTGGATCTCCTCACTCTGATACACCTGTTTCACCCATTCAATTTGTGTGCCAATTGCTTTCATTATCAAGTTGAAGGAGTGGACATTGCATGGTGTCCAAAAGATATGATCATATTGTGCTTCTACCAAAGTACCTACAGCCCTACAAACTTTAGCACTGTTGTTATTAGCATTGTCATAAACTCCCATGAACTCCATGGATTCAATGAGGAATCGGGCAATAAAATCAGCATCCTTTATCCGCCCTTCACGATCAAATGCCCTCAAAAACATTGTCCCCTTGGGGGAGACATCAATCACATTTATTAATGGATGGTTTCTGCAATCTGTCCATCTATCAGAGATGATGCTCACCCCCGTTTGGATTCAAGAATCTCTTAGTGGTTTGAGGAGGGTTTCTACATTCTTTCTCTCACTATGCAATATGGTGGTTCTCAACTTTTCATATCCAAGGCCTCAGTAACCACGAGGTGCTTCATTTATTGGTTGCACCATCTCTCTCCAATAAGATGATCTCACTAGATTGAATGGAACATCATTTGTAAAGAGGCAATGCCCAACCTTTATGTCAGCAATTTCTTTCAATTCATTTTGAAATGCCTTATCTAATGGGCCTCTCTTGCAGGATGGTGGTGTTTCTATTTCTTCTTCATCTGTAGAATAGGTAGGAAAGGATGTTGTCTAGTGGCTGTTTGAAGAGGGTGGTGTTGGTGGTTTTTGCTTTGTTCTATGATTTTTCCCCTTCGACACTAACCTATCAGCCTCTTGTTGTTCTTTTAACATGTCTGCTATTTGAGAACCCGACAACCCCTTCCTACCTCCATCTGGGGGCCCCTCATACATACTAATCCCTTGACCCACAGGGCCTATGAAATGATGTTTAACTTGGTAATATGAGCTTCTTATCGGGTTTGACAAAAAATGCATTTCTATATATACTCTCCCCCTCCAACACATTGTTCAATTCTTGTTGTTTACTTCCACAAAGGACAACTTTTATAAATTTTAAATCTTTGGGATCCCTCCCCAACCACTGGACTTTGACTACTTATTCTTGGAATCTATTACAAAAAAAAACAAAATACTTCATATACAAAAACTTGATAAAATTTAGAACAATAAAAAAACTAAAAACAAACTATCAAAGAAGCAAGGAGAAGGATCAAATGCATACCTGGAGCATTCAACACTCATTATTGGAAAGATTTGAGACTCCACAAACAATCTTTACAACTTTCTCTTCAAACTTGCAAAATGGCCACACCAAAATGAGAAAGCAAAGGAGAGATTAGATGAATGAAATGTTTCTTATTAGGCTTCTTTTAGGTTTGCAAACAAAAAATATATTAAAAAATGGATTGTTTAATGTTTTTTAGCTCTCTTTTTTGGCCCCACAGACCATGGGTCCATGTGGGTCCGCCTAGATTCGCCTAGGTCCACTGTGGGTCTGCACAGGGTCCCTGTTGAGGACTATGGGTTCGCCCAGGTCTGCACTTGCCCGAGTGGACCCACAGTCCCCAATAGGGACCCTGCTCGGACCTGCAATGGACCCGGCCTCGAATCCAAACCCTAATGAATCCATACCCAAACCTGAGCTCCAGGGTCCGAACCCAGCTTCCCAGACAAAAACTAAATGGAATTTATTCACACAAGAGCGAACAAATAACACAGATATCATCTGTTATTCCATTTTTATCATTCATTTGTGAGTTCTGCAGCAGTGTTGTACGACAGTAAAATTAAACAAAAATGTGGACACTTAGATTTTTTTTTCAAAAGAGGGGTAAATGCTTTGCCCTAGAGCTATGAACTGGTGAGGTCACAAATGGGGACCTCATCCTCAATGTGATTGGAACCTTGATGGTAAGACTATTAACAACAACACAACAACATTACCATCACAACATGCCACTGTTGGTACGTGGATACTTCGATTTGATGAAGCTGTGTATTACAATATTTCCTTTAATTATTTGTTCTGAAATTTATGCCAAGTAGTAAATCATTGATATCACGAGTCTTTCAATAAGCCTTTTCTTCACAGTAACATCTTTTATTCTTTCTAGAAGTCCTCAAATATAAATATCTGTTAAGTGTTGGATTTACCAGCAAAATAGCTAGAGAAAGGATCTTCCATTATTATCATTTTGGGTTGCATAATAATTTTTCACTATTCTTCTCCACTTTTTCATGCCACCTTATAAGTGCAGCTTATATTTTTGTGGCTTTAATTCCATAATGGCAGTCGGAGTATGACCTTGAAGAAGATGATGAAGAATGGCTGAGGAGTTTTAATGAGGCTAATGCTGAAAGAAACATTTCATTACAATTGACTGAAGATAAGTTTGAGGAGTTGATAGAATATTTTGAAATGGAATCTTCCAAAGTGTTAGCACAGATGGGTAGTAATGGTCCTGTGGTGGATTCTTTGAGAGATTCCACAAATAAATGCAACCCAATTGGCGATGCTAGAAAGGAAGAGTCCATACTTCCTGGGGGAAATGATAGTTCCATGCATTCCAATGTGCCTCAAACGTCAGATTGTTGTATATGCAATGGTGGTGAGGATTCAATTTCAAATTCCGTGAGTACTTATCTCTTTCATTTTTTCTCTTATAATTGCTTTGTTTGAACTTTATAGCATGAAACATGTATTTGATTATGGATTCCTGAAATGAAAACTTATATTAGAAATCTGGACTTGATTGCATTGATGTTTATAGCAGGTTTACAGATGCAAGAGCTGTGGAATTTATGTTCATCATTCCTGTTATGGGATTCATGGTCAGCAGAATGCTGATCAAGCAGACAAGTTAAAAATATCTGATTGGCTTTGCAGAAAATGTGAAGTTTTGGGTGGTGCAAACGTTCATATATGGTAATGAATGTTTTACATTGAACCATGTTGTCTTACATAGTAATAGTGTTTATGCACTTTTTAACTTACTCTAGAAAACAAGGTAGAAATTGCTGTTACATTCAATTGTGGTACAAAGATCAGGTGATGTTATGAAACAACGTACTTTTAAGTAAAGTTTTTTACTCCTCTTGACAAACATATTTGTGCAATCTGAATACGAGGACTTGACTTTACTCTATCTAGGGTGCTTATCTTCATTATCCTCTATGTTGTTATGGTAAATAGATGTATTAAACAAAGGAGACAAATGCTTCTTAAATAGCTTTACAAAGATGATGTTTCTAAATGAAATAATCATGAACTAAAGACAGAAAAGGAATTTTCCTAAAGCAACTAAGATTGACAATTAAAGAGACATTACAATATTTTAATCCCCTCCCTTAATGGTCATCATTCTAACAACCCTACAGAAAACAATCTGCAGGTGTTTGAGTCACAAATGTATAGAAAAGACATTACAATATTTTAATCCCCTCCCTTAATGGTCATCATTCTAACAACCCTATAGAAAACAATCTGCAGGTGTTTTAGTCACAAATGCATAGAAAAGGCTGCCCCCTTTTTGTTAGAGTGCTCTGCAATATGAGCTTACTGCTGAGACCCTCCTTGAAACTTCAAAACTTCTGGAAATGACCAATATAACCAAAACCCATCCAAAGTGATGTTGGGAAACAAAAGTGTCCCTCCATGTAGTGAGAGACACCAAGAACAACTTCTCAAACTGAAACCATAATTTTTGAGGAAAAATTGGCAAACCCTTGTGCAGATTGTTATCCCAGCAGCAATAGGTGCATTCCAGATCAGCTGGAAGAAACCACAGCTTTTGTGCGAAAAATCGCCAAACCCTTAAATGATTTTTCTTTGCAAAAAATAAAAAATCCCCAATACCAGCAACACCAATGGCTGCCACAGTGAGAAAAATGCACAAGTAACAACAGAGATGTGTGGCCTGAAAAGACAAAAAAATGAGAAATTGTGGGTTTGAGATAAGCTGTCAACTTAAACAAAGACACAAATGACAACAAAAGTAGAAGTAGAACAAACTGAAGCATGCACGGGCCCTGGAATAAATGGCCTTTGGCTCAAAGCAAAATGCATCCAAAACTCCAACCTAAATGCATTCATTCCAGTGGCTTGGAATCCACGATCTGAGCCTCTCTTCTATATCATCGATCTTGAAGCACAAAACAGCTACTGCATAGAGGAAATAGAGGTCGAAACTCTAGTGCCATGGGTTGTCTTACACAAAAAACATAAAGCCAAAAAACCCATGAATTGGAAACACAGATAAATTTGTAGAGAAAAAACACGAACGGCACATTTAAACACAAGCTCTCAAAATAAAAAAGAAGCCGAAAAACCCTCAAATTGGAAAACATAGGTACAAATAAAGGCAATAGGCCTGAGACACACAAATATAGCTCACCAAAACTCAAGCTCCTGTGAACACTTGAGCTGCTGCACAAAAATCTGGGAGATACCAACGATTTTAGAAAGCAACTCTTGGTTTTACAAAAAAAATACTTTCAAGTCTGCAGACAAAAACAGGCTTAAAAACCCACAAATTTCAAAAAAACAAACCTTGTGATTTTTGCTTTTAAAAATTAGCCAAAAAACAAGAGGCCACAATTTTTTATTTCAATTTTTTTGCCAAATTTTGAAAAACCTCATCAACCTGCTTTGATATCATTCTAGGGTAAATTGATGTATTAAACAAAGGAAATGAAGGTCTTTAAATAGATTTACAAAGACAATGTTTTTAAATGTAACAATCATGAACTGAAGACAGGAAAGGAAACTTCCTAATGCAAATAAGATGACTATTAAAGAAACATTACAATATTTTAATATATGTTTATTTGTTTTTAGCATGTCTTATTTATCTAGTTGTTAGAGATACTCAGAAAAATGAACAAGAGAGGAATGGTTAAACATAGTATTAAAAAAGAAAAAAGAAAAAAGATGTAGGAAAAAGTAAAGATATATCCAGTTGCATTTTATTATTGTCACAGCATAATCCATCCACTGGCTTCATTAGTCTTCTTTATTATGGCTTTATCTATTTTATTAACAGCATTAGGACTTTTACAATTTTGATTGTGATGGCATCTCAGACTCATGGATTATTATTAGTTTTTTTAGTAATGTCTTGTGTATTCTCCCGTCTTCTTAAAATGATGGAAATGCTTTTTAATTCCAGCTGTGCAATTTGTTGTAAAAATGGTGGTGCACTCAAACCAACAACAAATCTGGGAAAGTGGGCTCATGTTGTTTGTGCATTGTATACAAATGAAACTTTTTTCCTGGACAGCGATTCCATGGAGCCAATTGATGGTGTTACCACTGTGGAAGTGCGTTCAAGGAGACAAAAGCGTTTATGCTATTTATGTGATTCAAGGGTTGGTTCGTGTGAACGTTGTTCAGTATATGGTTGTGGATCTGTGTTTCACATTTCATGTGGTGTCAACCATGGAGCCTACTTTGAGGTAGGCATCTTCTTACCTTTATATCTTATTTCATGGCAGGAAAATGGTGCTTTACTAATGGGAATCTGGATTCTCATACTTCTTTCATAGGAAATATGATTGCATTGTGCAAAGCACCTGTGAAATGATGATGTTTATTTTTTAGTTTTCATTTTTGATATATATTAAACCTTAATTTTGTGATACATTCCAATTGCTTCCCAGATAATCAATACTAAATTGTTTCAATGTTTGTCTTTAAAACAATAAGATCGATTATGAGCTCAAGTATTATGAGTGGAAAATATGTTCTGGTGATTTAGATCCTTTAAGATTCCAGTGTCGAACAGGGGAAAATGCTTTTGTTTCTAAGGCATATGATTGATTATAAATTGTTAATAGCCAGTGGTTTCCCTTGCCCAAATGTTTAAAAATTATAGATGCACTTTGTCTACAAGTTGTTAACTGTCTGATCTGGGAATCAAACTTTATCAAAAGTTAGTAGTTTCACTTGAAATACTATTTTTTCTGATTTTAAGGAAACCTATTGCAATATTTATGGCTTGATTAGATGTTTTGTCTCACAGCAATGATGGTTTGATTTGTGACATTAAAAAGCAAGAACCGGGAAATACAAATGGAAGTATAATCGGTATCAAAGTTCCTAGACTCAGACTCGGCTAGGACACGACAAGGCTGACTATACTCGTGACTCAGCAAAGACTATAAAAAACTTGGCAAAGTGAAAAACCCAATAAATTTTTAGTTTTTAAAGGATATAAAACTTGGGCACTGGCTAATCTCCAGACAAAATGCACCAAAGACAAAAAAATGTCAAACATGATTCTTTTTCATATTCACGAAAACACAGCGAAATTTTCTCAAAAAATTTATTGTTTTCGATCACAAAATATATAGATCATGAAGATCAAATGCTGAAAATTTCAAAAAAATTCATTGTGTTTTCCTTTTTTTGAAATTTAGTCAATGGTGCAATTTGTAGGGAGGATAGCTGCGCCCTAAAACTTGTTAGATGCACTTTTTAGTGTTTAACGCTTAAAGACACAATAACATCATCAAGTAGAAGCTAATTTGATCATATACATAAATATACATAGACAACATAAGTGCAAATTGTAGCTGAAGGAAATAGTAAACATACTTAGTATAATAATAATAATCAAATAAATTTTTTGTTAAATGTATGTAAAACTCATGTAATATGAAATCCATAATATGAAAACAAAAACAAGTCTGTGGTGAGATATCTTTGAATGCAAAATGAGTGCTCTACCAAAAACTTCCAAATATGAATAAGGTTTAACTGATTTATTAAAATTATAAAAACTACCTACATATTTAAAAAAATACTAATATAAATAATAAAATAATAAAACTGTAAAATACTTAAATATAAGAATAATTAAAATAAAATTATAAAATTGAAATAATGTTATGGTTTTGAAAAATATTGTTTCAGCAGCTTCCAAAATCTGTAGAAAAGGAAAGGTTCACAGCTAATTTGAAATCTAAAATTTAAAAAAAAAATACATAGAATTGAATGAGATCAAATTAAAACAAAAGCTTGCATATACCTCACACAATTGCATACACGTGAGATTCTGTTAAACTGTTCATTAAACTGATCTGATGGCTCCTTTTATAATAATATCATGTCGCTTCAACTAGCAAGCTGATTGGTTTCATCCACCACTGGAAAACTTATCAGTTACATCCACCATGTTGACAGTTATATTTGGTTTTTTTATTGGAAAACCTGGCAAGTCTGCTGGTCGATTCCCGTCATCAAGACTTGGCGAGATGACCTTCAATGGCTCGGCAGAATCGGAGTCAGAGTCCCTGTGGCTTGGCAGGGGTGACTTGAATCGCGATTCACCAGTACCACACTCCACGAGACATCATGAGTCTGGGAACTCTGACTGATATCAGTAGACTTCTAATTGATGTTGGGAAGACAAGTTACACTTCAATACTCGCAGATGATGGCTCCAGGATTTAAAGTATCAATAACTAACCTAATTGCCGAAAGGGAAGATTATTTCAGTTATTTGCAGACCTGCAATTTATAATCTTCAGCATCCAGATCGTTCATGTGGTGCAATTTCAGTAATGATAATATAGTTGCGATTCCTTCTTGAAAGATTGAATTTTGAAAACATGCCTTGTAATTTTGAAACCTCTCAAACTTACTGCTACCCAAAACAGGATTGGAAACTGAACCCAATACTTGCTGTAGCCACTTCTATATTGTACAGCTGAATGAAAAAGCACGAGATATGCCTGGTGTTGTGTCCAAGCATGCACCTTTCAAGGGTTCCATCCTGCATAATGAGATTCTTGCATTGAAGACTCATAACAAATATTGATTGATGATCCTAATTCTTCAAACCTAGCAATGCCTTTGTAAATAAGTTTTCACCCAAAAAAGCATCAGACCTTTTCTGTGTTTCTTGCCTATAGACTCATGCATTCAATAGTATTTCTTTTTAATAATTAAGTGGCCACCCTGTCAAACACTCTAGGAAAAGTTAGTCATAACCTAAGTGGGGCTCCTAATCTAATCTAAGTGAATAATTATCACAACTTAAGCTTTTTGCTCCGTTTATTTAATTAACACTTACCTTCTTTATTAACTTATTGATTTACCCTATGTGGAGAATAGATAATAGGTTAAAACTATTGTGTACTTATTGATTGTTATTCAAAGCAAAAAAGGGACATTATACAGCTCTGTAAAGGAAGATGCTGTTGATGTTCATAAGGTATTATTATCACATGGAAAAATTCAAAAATATCAAATTTGGATGCTTTTCAATTGACTATCTATCAAAATTGGATGCATTTCCATAGACCATCTATAAATATTGAAGAAATCCCAGGGATCCTATAGAAAAGTTAAAATCTTTTATTATGTATCCCTGTGCAATTTCGTGCCCACTTAATGCATCTTCATTTGCTATTATCTTTACAATACCTTGTGTTCTATTTCTGTTTGTTCCATACACATTGAATAATATGTTACTGTCAAAATATTCTGCTCCTCTTTTCTCACATTCATACAAAGATTATTTTTCGACTTAATATTAAAAGAGAGGTAAGTTTGGGCTTATTTGGGATTTGTATTCCTCCCGTTGTTAGAGAGGAAACTTTTGTTTTGTAAGAGTAAGAAATCCTGATAAACTTTTGAAAATGATAAGTGATTGTGATGACGTAGGAGAGGATTGCTCCTTTTATAAGGGATTACAGAGGATCTTTCCATAATGGATATGATGGAGAATATAAGATAGAATAGAAAGATATTCCAAAGCTAACTAAATAAATAGAAAGTTACTAAAAACTAACTAGATGCTTGAATGACCAGTATAAGCTAAATATAATAGTATTTACTTTAATACCCTCCCTTAATGGTTATTTAACTAAATACACTAAGTTTGTTCCAAAATTTTACGATTTTGTGCCAAAGAGTACTGATAGATGAACTCTTTGCAGCCAATGCAAGATCTTGAGACACGAAAATGGTGAGCAGGTGCTCTTTCCAGTGGCCATGGGTGTTGGGCAACGAAGCTATTCCTCCTCTATATACAGACAGGGAAAACAAGATAAAAATCAGCTTCTGGATATCCACTATTTGTTTTAGAAAATCATGCAAAAATCCTGAATGCGCATTATTTTCTGGGAAAACATTGCTCTAAACCTTTTTTAAAAATTGCCAAATAAAAGGTCAAAAACCCTTCCACTGTTTTGGAGTTAAAATAGCAACACCCATGATTTCGAAGGAAATCTGCAACTTGCAAGTATAATTGCCATAATTTGTGTCAAACAAATCGTTCAAAAACTTTCCAGGTAAAAACCATATCTCTAGTAGAAAAAACCTACCATTTTTTGAATCAATAAAAAAATACCTACAATTTTTATTATAAAAAGGCTGATAGAAAACATCTAGTAATTGCGACGAAATTTCGAGGTAAATTTTCCACAAGTTTTATTTAAAAATTTCTGCAAAAAGTAGAAATCCTCAATTTTTTTAATAAAAATGTGATTAAAATTTTTCTTAGTCAAATGCTCAATTCTATAGATGGAACTCCTGATTTTGTGTTTGAAAAAATCAGGCAAAAAAATTCTAAAAGTTTACTTGACATAGGCAAAAAACTTCTAAAAGTTTACTTGACATTTCCACAAATTTTATTTATTAAAAATATTTGCTAAAAAGAAGCTATGCCTGTATATCCTGAAATGATTGTCATGTCCCTTTAAGAATGCGCCCTAGTTAAGATTCTACAAATACAGTTGCAAGAGCTAGGGTTAGAAAGTTATCTTACAAGGAGGAAATCGCTTTCATATGTATGCATACACGACTAACTACTTTCTTAGTATCTTGTAAGTAAATAAAAAGATATGCAAATCTATCCCAAAGATAGATAACAACATAATTATAAGATACTTAGGCATATGGTAAGAAAACATTAAATAGCATCTCAACTTTTATGGGCCATAACTATATTGAGGACTGAATAAGAAGACATGACAAGGAGCCCTTTCTGTCACTGCTGTATTGCTCAAGGGTGGATACTCTGACCCCCTTGGCCCCATACCTTATGGGGTTCGTGCACCTAGTGGAATCATTGTGCTGTTCTCTTTCATCATTCTATCTTATTCCCTTCACATGGCTAAGGTCCTCTAGAGAACTATTGAATAAGCTCTATGTTATCCTAGGTTTTTGGGAGGAGGGGACGGGGGGGTGGGGAAACAGGTTTCCAAGATGGTTTTTTATTTCTTGGAGCAGGGAACAGCAGTGAGAACGGCTATATAAAAACTAGGGAAAATTTAAAATATTTATGGGAATTTTAAATATTCACATAAAAACATGAATAAAGCATGCTTACATAAATTATAGAACCTTTAAATATAATGTTTGTGTTAAATAATTTAACTTCAGAGTTCAGATGAGATTGGAAATCAGACAAATTATCGAAACTGAAACTTTAATTTTATGGGACAGCCAAGGGAAAGGTTTCTGGAAGTTTCCGAGTTTCCAGTATGTCCTAGAAACAGGGTTGGGTCAAATTTTGCCAGAAACATGTCCCTGGGTAACACAAAATAAGCTCTACCATATGGGTTGGGGGAAATATTACAATAGGGTGTCCCGACTCAACCCCAGGCTCGAGCGGAATCTCTTGTTCCTCATGGCCTTATGAGGTGGTGTATGTAGTGAAGCCTCACTGCTCTTCCATATTGCCTTTTCCTTCCATCCCATAAGGTTGATTATTTTCATTGGATTATGTTTGTTTGGTACATATACTTTCACATCATACAAGTATGGGTTACAGATATACTCTTTAATTAAGATTGACCTGATTGCAGTCTGTGAATAATATGGTCTTACTGTATTTCATGAATACTCATATAAAATACAAATTCCTCTTCTTATGTTTGTCTATTTCTCTTCTAAATAAATAAATAAATAAATAAATAAATAAATAAATAAATAAATTGTGCAGACACATGCGCAATGTACAGACACATACAAGCACACCAATCCACCCACCAATTCATGCCCGTGCTCATGCCTGTGTGCATGGCCTCCCGCCCACCCGAAATCTTACACACACATATAGGCACATTCAGAGACGCACATGCACACACGTATCTGCCTACTCCCCCGGGTGTGTGTACATGCACACACTGACGCGCACATGCTTTTATTACATAACCCCTGCATTATAGATGCTCTCACAAAGTGGGTCCAAGTGATGTGATTAGTTTCAAAAAGATAATTCAAAATTTCCTCTTTATGTGGCATGTCCATATTTACATGGCGACACTTTTCAAACATCTGTCAAAGGTGTGAAACATGTTTGTAACAATAACCCACTTGTGTGGTTTGCAATATTATAAAGGTGCAAGCCAACTTCTATGCATAAACTTCCCAAACAACCCACTTTAATCTTTATTGGATAGGCCTTTTTATAAACAGCCCATGTTCTTTCTGATTTGGCAATGTTATGTTGTATATTTTCTGCTTTTGTATTGCAATGATTCTCATTAATAAACCAAAATTGTCATTCGTAAATTAGAAACAGTTGATAACATAGATTTCTTTGTATAATAGATTGCTGTATAGCAGATTATAGAGATAGATTACTATAAAATTCTGACCTGGTCTTAATGAACAGAAGGATCACCTTTTGAATAAGCTGGAAACAATATTCAATGCTGATATTTCAATTGAAACAAACAGCCACCAATACAAGACCCTTGCCTGATTTATGTGCCTAGGGCCAGACTTGATAACCAAAGCTCCCAACTCCTATAAACATTCTTCTAAGTTACCTATGATAGCTTATTGCCTGGAAAACCTTGATGTTTGTGCTCCAGAAAAGATCAATATCTGAAATGCCTGTAATCTGCTTCACGTCAGTTATGACTGGGTCCTCACAGAAATTAAAATCGAATCACACAGAAATGAATTTTAAATACAGAAGTCATGATCCTAAACTTATTGGTTTTACAAACTAAGATTGGGAAGGTTCCATTAGATAGAAAATCAATATTTGGGTATGTTTTCAGTTTGAGATTTGGTGCAGTCACGGACTAGCAAGAAGTAACAGACAATGGCTCTTTCTTTGACAAAAGCTGCGTATCTAGTAACAGTTAAGGCAACTTCTGGGGTGGTTTGGCTTCGAAGAATGCTTTCAAACTTTGCTGATGCCTCAAGCAAGTCCTATTCCCCTTTACTGTGACTGTTAAGGGGTGCTCAAACTGGCCAAAAATCTTGTTGTCCACGAGAGAACCAAGCATGTTGACCTTCATTGTCATTTATTTTTGCAGCAGGTTGATGATACAGCAATTCAGTTGCTGTATGTTCCAACTGCAGATCAAGTGATATTATCACCAAGTCTTTGAGCCATCAAGGGAGAGTATTAGAATTGTTAAGTAACATGGATCGTTTTCTGCAAATGTAATGACATTGCCAATGTGATTGATGTCTTCCAAATGCAGATTTGAAGACTCGTAAATATGAGAGGAGACATGTCCCATGAAGAGACATGTCTCTATAGTTAATCATCATTAGTTAATAAATAACCATATGTATAACTCATCTTTAAGCATATATGTAATGTTAATATATTAACCATACATGTAATATATTATTATATTATTATATAATAATGTATAATGTGTGTATATATATATAAAAGATATTAATCTTAAAGATAATTTACCATCAACAAGGTATCTCATAATAAAATCAATCCGATAGAAGCTACAACCTTAACAACAAAGTCATGTAGGCCACATAGGGTCATGTCTCGACGTGGACATAACTGATCACCATCGTTGTATAAGCGAATACAATTAGTTTGATTCTCAATTGACACTCATGCAGTGGTAAAACAATTACATTCATGAACCCGATAACATAATAGTTTCTTCTGATTATAAGAGCTTGATTAGTTAAGTCATTTATAAATAAATAGACACACACACACACACACATATTTATATAATTCTTATCACTAATATAAGACATAAAACAATGTTCATATAAATCATGAATACAAATACTCAATGTAACGAGTATATCACTTCGACTGATGCTATACTTCAACAAGAATAATATTTGGTAATATCTTTTTTATTCTTTATATATGGTCAATATTGTCGATATTGTATATATTAGAAACTTTGTAATTGTTTCTTGTTAGAGGCATTGTCTCTTTGTAATCTATAAAAGATAGCTTTAATCATTTATAAATTTATTTATTTTATTAACAATTAGTTTTGTAATATTTAGTGTTATAATACTCATTGAGCACGAAAAACAGTAAGAGGCATATGATATTTCTAGAGTCTATGACTCGATTACACTTATCTATTGATGTTGCACTAGAATATGTATAAGCTCTATTAGATATAATAATAATGTGGATAGCAAAATTACAACCTCTATTAGATATAATATCGATAGCAAATTTACAAGCTCTGTTAGACATTATATGGGTAGCAGAACTACAAGTACTATATGCAGCCATGCACCCTCTTACGATGTAACCAAAAGTTGTATTTTTGATTTACAAGACACATTAACCTTATCAATCAAAATAATCTTAAAATTTTGTTTATTAAAACATGCACATAAAGGTATAGTTTATGGGCTTGCCCTTGTGATTTTGGACTTGTGACCACTATGAGCAAGAGTGACACCTAAAAGTCAATCTGATTCAGTGTCATGGGGCCTAAAATTTAAATCTGATTCAGCATTAAAGGGCTGAAATTTTAGCCCAATTCAGCATCAGCCATTCAAAAAATTAAAATCTAAACACTAAAAGTGGTAAGCCCTTATTTTCATGAATTCATATGAGGGTGAACAAACTCAAAATTTTAAAATTTCTTTGAAGTTTGCTGAATTTCAAATTTTATAAATGAAATTTGTTTATCTCTCTGACTTATGATACAACTAACCTATGCAACCTCTAGACTGGAAATTCAAATAGCTTACATCAACTAACAAACCCTTCTCTCCTCAATGCCTATCCTCCTATCTTTGTTTGCTTCCCTTTAGCTATGACAAGCAGACCATGCAAACCTTGGAATTAACAAACAACAATCTTATCGTTCATGCTATGTTCATAAAAGTTTTAGTGCAGTTCTAAAATATGTTAATCGTGCAGTACATTTTTTGAATTACAACCTCCTTTTTTCTATTCTTTATTGCAGGATGATTCTTCCGAAAATGGAAAACATTCCTAAACATATACTATCTATTTTTTCTTTTTGGGGATTTTCTAAACTCTTCCTACGGAGTTTATTAAGAGTTTACTATTTTTTTTTGTTCTGTTACTTGGATTTTTTTTATATAGTAAACTAAAGTAACATTAACAATTATTCTGGTTATTCTAAAATGGTAAATTGTGTGTTACAGATGCAGCATAATAATCAAGAAGTAGTTAACGTGCGCTCCTTTTGTCCTCGACATGCAAATGATGCTCACCTTGGATTTGTTGAAGAAGGCTCAACTGTTAAGGACATGTGTGAAACACCAATCAAAGATGATGCTTCTGTTCCAAAAAGACAAAGACGGAGAATGTTAAGACATAGGATTAAGTCGGCGGTTAGATTGAACAAGTGCAAAACTGTCAGTGCAAACAAGATTCTGTCTGTTGATGATAACTTACACACTGACAAAAGTTCCACTAGTAGTTTTCTAAATCTAACAGGTACAAGTGAGCAACAAGTTCCAAGTTTGTCTGACAAACTGCAAAATAAGGGTGCCGATACAGGCCTCATTGAAGGGAGTGTTTTGAGTAAATTGAGTGCAAATAGTAGCAAGAGAAATCAATTTATTAAACTCAAAGAGGTATTGAAAGCAAACATTGGACCATCTTTCCTCGTGCGTGAAGTTTATTCTTACTGGCTCCATAAGCGTGCTCAGAAGAAAGGGCCCCTTTTACAGAAACTTCAACAGGTATGGCTTGGTGCCCGAATGCACTAAAAATATCTTACCTTTTGTTGAGGTATAGCAGTAATGTCAATTATCTTGATTTCATTGGCACTTGTGTGCTTGTTTTCTCGCATCAGAATATATAAATTTTTTCTTTTTCTTTTGTGATATGCTATGAAGTGAAAGTCAAGTTTTGTTGTTTTACATATGAAATACTTTGATGAACTTTATAAAACAATATGTCACTGTGTGCTTCACATAAAAATTGCACAGCCAAGCACAGAAAAACATGCATGAAATGGTTGACATAATTTTTCATGCATATTGCAGAAGTCCATTTAATAGATTGGCTGTTTTCTGGATACAGACATAATATTGTAAAATGCAATTATATTGAACATATTTATCAGCTACATGTTAGTTTTGGTCAGATAGTTGCAGTTACACATACTTGCAATTATCTATCTGTAGCAAATATTTGTGTTGACAACCTGTAGGGCCATACATGGATTATGATAGAATGGATGGTAAGAAACAGTCACGAGAATCTCTACCAACAAATAGGGCACAGGTTCATGATTCTACTTATACACCATTTTTGGCTAATGTAAAGGCATGATTAATTTGGGTTGAAGGCATGTGACTTTTGACTGGTGGGGGTTGGAGTAGGATAAGGGTAATGGATATATAAGCTTTGATGGAGGGTTTTACATCAAAGCCAAATCATTTTTCACAATCTGATTCAGGAGCACAAGCCTACATTGATATCTTTTCAGCAAAGGGCCATGGGTTGAAGTGTATCCATTCCACTAAAGCTGCCTGGGCACCTATTCCACTCTCATTCCTTTTGATGTTGGGGGCCTTGCACTCAATATGACTTGAGCCTGATGGGAACATTCAGAGACATTTATCTTCGCTGGTAGAGAAAGGGCGCTTTGTTGGGGGTAATGAATAGTGGATGCATAATTGTGTAAGTTTGATTGACATTAAATTGGTGATGAGTTCTAGGTGGTGGATTTGGTAATTGGATGGAGTTAATATAAGTTTGGGGCTGTAGAAAGGTTTTTTTGGAATTCTTTCCATTTATCCCTATTTACGACTTTTTGTGGAATATAGTCTGGGAAACAAAGAGTGCAATTTTTGTCTTGAAAAGTTTATTAATGAAATATGTGAAGTCCTTGCGTGTAGGTTTTGGCAGTAATGTTTCTGTGACTAACAATCCCTTATAGGGTTGGTATTTCACTATTTTGTAATAACATTTCTTAGATTTCATTGCTCCTGTAATGTTTTGTAGTTTCTTATCCGTTTCATATGGTTTAAGCTTTTTCTGTATTGATATACCAAAGTGCTCAGTTGAAATGAAACCTTGGTTGTCCAAATTTTTGAGAATTGTTTTTCATATTGCTAGCAAGCTTTTATTTCCGATTCTTCTGCTAATTATTTGTGTTACATACTTGTTGGTAAACAGATTTGTCTTCACCCAATGAACCATCAAAATAACTCTTATTTGCCCAACAATGACGACGCAAAAAGATGCCAACAATTGGGTCGCTTTGCCATTGAATTATGCAAGCACGGTCTGAATTTTATAGGGTACAGCTCCCTGATTAGATTTAAGAAAGCTTTTAACCTGAAAGCGAAGGCTACTCATACTATTCTTGGATAGGGGGCAAATTATTACAACTGAAATAGAAATAAAGGACTCAGCATACAGCAGCGGAAGCATACAATCTTCCCATCCATATATGCACTCGGAAAGAAAAAAAAAGATTAAACAAACAGTAAATCGCCCCTACAATAAATGAATACAGTAGTATAAATCGATTCCATTATTCAGTCCCGATTCACACATAAACCAAGACTGAGAACAATCTGAAGCACAGAGTCTTCAAAATGATGAAATCCTCATTCAACTCAAAAATACTACTACTTCTGAATACTACTGCTGATCAAATTATTTTCAGAAAACTAGAAAAGAAAACTAAAATAAAAACAGGCATCTTTGATTACAAACAAAAACTGCCCCCTTCATACAATCAAAATTCCTCCTATCATGCAGCACACAGTCTGCCCCAACAGTGGAACTCTGGAACACAACAAATCAGAAAAATCAGAAAAATGGCTCTCTCTTCTCTAGCACAAAGTCTCAGGAAAGAAAGGATCTGAAAGTT
Source organism: Cupressus sempervirens (assembly GCA_028749045.1). Classification (NCBI taxonomy): domain Eukaryota; kingdom Viridiplantae; phylum Streptophyta; class Pinopsida; order Cupressales; family Cupressaceae; genus Cupressus; species Cupressus sempervirens. Next base: position 563,315,196 of record CM053787.1, on the reverse strand, counting down.
GGAACCTCAATTCTATCTTCAGCTGGCATATTTATCTTTTCCCTTGTCGGTTTCAGTTCAGGCAACTGATTCTTGGAAATATTCATAAATTAAATCTCCTTTCCTTTGATCACTGTTCACACTTTCCTCTATCCATTTCCTTCTATAACATAAAGTCTTTATAAACATTATAATTAAGACTTTATGGATATCATTTTATAATGTTTATAAGAATACTTTGACATGTAGTATTTATCGGTGATGAAATGCTGTCATCTTTTCATAATTGTCATGACAGTTTTGACAGTTCACGGAAATGATCATAACTTTTGATCTGTAATAGATCTGACAAAACCGTTTGGAGAGGATTCAGATAATTAGGTCAGTCAAAACATATCCAAAATTCAGACAAATCCAATGGTTAGAATAAAAGTTATGACCCCCGAAGAATGACTGATATTCTGTGATTTGCATATTGTGACTATTAGTGCTGATTTTGACAGTGCCGCACTCAAAAACTCATAACTATTGATCCATAACGAATCTGATAAAAATCTTTGGAGGAGATTTAGAGAAATAGGTTTTTCAAGACATCTGAAATTCAGCGCGATCCAATGGTCGGATTGAGAAATATAGTCCCCGAAATATGATTGATATTCTGTAATTTGCATTTTGTGACTGTTAGTGCTGATTCGACAATGCTGTGAACAGTCGTATGTATTTCACAAATTAGGACACATTTTGAAAATTGCTCTTGTTTGAATTTAGAAAATTATGTTTACTCACACATATCCAAAGCTGAGCACGATCCAACGGTGGGTTTGAAAGTTATGACCCCTGTACTGAGACCTAATTTTCAGTTTTCAGTTTTTAGAAAATCTGTTATAATTGTTAAAACTAAATCTTTGAACTGCTGAAACTCTTGAACCACTAAATTACACCCATAATCATGTCTTTGAGCTGAACTCTGAATTTGAAGTTGAACTTTAAACTAGGATATCTGAATCTTCATATCAAAGTCTAACTTGGATCTGCATTTGAACTTTGAACTGTTGAGCCATATCAAATCAATGAATCCATTTGAAAAGCATATTGAACCTTCGTACCCTTTGAACCATTTGAACCTGTTGAAAGCTGACCAGTGAATTTGTGTCTGAGACTCTGAATTCACATTCCAAGTCTGAAAATGGTGTACATCTGAAAATGAAGTTGGAATTTGGGCTCTGCAAACTCAAACTCTGAACCATTGACTCACTTAAACCTGTTCAACAGGTACAAGAGGTTCAGAACTGCTTTGTACCATCTGAAACTGTTTCTCAATCTCAAGTTTTGGCATATGTGTTACTAGATTTGTTGTTATAACAATCAATCTGAACATTGCCTTCTTGAAACAAGACTCCATAAAGCATTTTTCAACACGGATTAGGGGAGACTGAGAGGCAAAATATGAAAAAGTTATCAAGGGGGCCAAGTTATCAAGTTTTAAAATTGGGGTTAAAACACCAATTAATAGTACTGTAGTAAAAAATCTTGATCATCATTGACATACAGTAGGAACGGTAAGAAGATTATAGTGGGGTCCTCAATTCATGCAATCTAAGCCCAAGAGTGGGTTTGTCCCTCTTATCCTTGGTGGCAAGGCTTTGACATCCACCAATGTGGCCTACTTAAATGGTAGCCTTCTATGCTTACCTACATCTCCTACAATTAGTTGGCTCATTGTAGTAGGAATGGTAGGAAGATCATAGTGGGGTCCTCTACTTTTCCAATCTAAACCCAAGAACAGGACTTTGACCCTGTTGGCCTTGGTGGCAGGACTTTGACATACACCAAGGTGGCCTATTTAGATGGCAGTCTTATGCCCTCTTACCTACATCTCCTATAGTTTAATTAGCTCATCATTAGTATGAAGAGTAGGAAGATCATAGTGGGGTACTCAACTCACCCAATCTAAGCCCAACAGTGGAACTTTGACCCTATTGACCTTGGTGGCAAGAGTCTGACATCCACCAAGGTGGCCTACTTAGATGGCAGCTGTATACCCTCTGAACTAAACCTCCTCCATCCATGATGAGATTTAACAATAGCGTACTACTGAAATATATTAAGTATAATCATACTAATTAGCAATGTTGTGATCATTCTTAAAATTCAGGTAATGGGATCCCTCAGATGTATGATCATTCACAAATTTCAATTGATCAGACTACTATGTCTATTTGTGTTACGACATTGATTATCATATTAAGAATGCCTTCTTCTTTCATTGTTGTTTTGTTGTTGACATGATCTCTCCTTCAAGCCTTGTCATTTTTGACCTTGCCATTGCATTTGCACCTTCATTTTGATTTCCAGATTTGAGCCTTTTGCTTCTATGTTGACCTTCGTCTTGTAATGATCCTTTTATATGAATGGTCCAGTTCCACACCATCCTGTTTGCTTGTTAACTTCATTTTGAAAGCCACCTTCATCTCACCTTGCAAAACAAGAAAAATGTTGGTGTTAAGTTTATAAAATGACAGAGTACAAACAAAATCAAGATATCCTGAGAATTAAATATCCCATGAATTTTGACTTTATGTGAAGTTGAATTGACACTAACCAATTTCCAACTTCTGATTTTGACATGTGATTTTCAATTTTCTGAGTTCCGAGATTCAACTTTCTCAGGTACTCTGATTTTCATGTATTATCATCACAAAAGTGGTTGTGATCCATGCTTGGTCCAAACGCAAAAGAACTTCTAAGTTCATTAAAATCTGCAAGTCTTGATTCTCACACTCCTTGACTTGCTGGTTTCCATTTGATGCCCGAGTGATTCAGATTAAAATGAAGTTCGAACAACTCTTATATAGGCATTTAGGGCCAAGAGTCATATGTATATAGGAGAAGCTGACCTCTTTTTGTTCACTTGCATGGCAATTTTCATGATTTGAAATAATTAACAATTGCTACCAATGGTTCTTCATGGCTGACTTGTAATCTGAAGTTTAAGGCAAGAATTACAAAGGGGAATCGAAATGTTTTATGGATGCTCATAATGGAGCCCAAGTGAAGTTGGAATTTCAACCTGCCTTGGGCTTCATGAGCCCCAAGGAGGTCGAAATCCCAACCTTCCTTGTGTTCTGTCCTTGAAATAGTTCCTAAATTCACACTAAACTCCATTCAAATGTTTTGATTTCCCTGTTTCTTTACAAGGTTGCACAGGGATGGGGGTACTTGGGGTACTTAGGGTATGGGTACGGGAATTTTTCATAATAGGGGACGGGGGTACTTGGGTAGGTCAAACTTTATTTTTAATTATACTTTTATAATTATAGAAAATCTGAAATTATGAATCATGACAATGGTTTTTCAAAAACAAGAATAATGATTAAGTTTGCAAATGTAATGTATTCTTTTCAGTTTCAGATTTTCTATATGTTTGTAATAATAATATATTTTAAATGTTTAGATGCATAACAGAGAAGGCAGACTTTAAACATGAACAAGAAGATCATAAATCATATGACAATGACATATTGCAAATGATAAACTTCTGACTTGAACAGTGATAAAGTTTATTGTTAATCATAATTTTATCAAAGTTTCAAACTGATTAGGTATTGAATTAAGCTTGATAGATAACAAGCTGATACACAAACAAAAAACCAAAAAAGAAAAATCAGAAATGTTAATCAAGGTCCTAAGCTATGATGCTTTCCACAGAGTACCCAGTACTTGGGTATGTGGGTACGAGCACCAACGGTGTGGGTACGAGTACCCATGCAACCTTGTTTCTTTATAATGCCCCGCCAAGAAACCCTGAGAAGTCAACTATGCACTAAACAATTTTTTTTGAAACACAAGATATGACATCAAGAACATAAGTGCAACCATAACCATAATGTATAAGCAAAAATGTAAAACATACCAGGATCGTCACACTGATCGTGCACAAGCAGAAGAACCAAATGCACTCCCAAGGGTTTCATGGCAACCCCAAACCACAATCGTAGTACACATGTTCATGAGTTTGCCCTGCAAGAACTTGGACAACAACCAACAAGTCTGAAGGGTTAAGTTGGCAATAACCCACGACTATACATATAGAAGACTAAATTATCATTGCCATGTAATTGTTACTAATTTCTACTAATGTGGAAATTTAGTAGTTTTAAACAATGCAAAAGATTTCATTCAGTTATTCTTTTTGCAAATCATTTCTAGTGTAAACTTGAGAATTAAGCTGAAATGTCCTTTTGTATTCATTATCAAAAAATGCGTTCAACTGATATATACATATGATGAAAATGCAAATAACATGCTGAATGTACATGTACCTCTCACACAAGGCTGTGAGAGTAGTCTCTACTGCTAAGATATTACCTATTCTATACAAACGTAATCAACATAGAAGAAAGAAATAGAATAGGTATGCAAAGGTCATGTGTAATCAGTGATTGCCTGTGGTGAATGATTGGTTGTGCATCCTCTTGTTTGCTTCTTCTTGTTGGCTTCCTCATGTCATGCATCGAAAGCTCCAGTTATGCCCTGCAAGAGAAAGAGAATGATTTAGATCAAAAGATCTACTTATCCTATCTTAAGTGCCATCTTGTACATTTGCATAGAAAAGGAGGGATATATGAACAGGAGATTATAAATCACATGCTTATATCAAAAGCTAAGTCAAAAGGTTTGAATTCAAATTCAAGTTTGTTGATCATAAAATTCGAATGATTTTTAACAAGGGTAAAAATTTAGCAAAAAAATTTGACATTAAATCTCAGTTGTATATATTTATGTATTTTTAAATATTAGTAATATATCCACAAAATTGTCAAAATAGTTAAACATTGCTAAATAATTTAACTAAATAACTAGATATTAGTTTAATAGGTTAGGACCAATGGAGTCCTATAGGGTCTTGTAAAACTCACATGGAAACCATCATACCTAGGAGCCTTGTCATCTACCATGGAAAAGATAGCTTATTTGAGGTCACTAATGGTGAGCGCAATCCTTCAAAGCTTGGTCCCTGGTAGTTGAATTTCCCTGCACCGTGAACACCTTCTCATAATGTCAGACAAAAGCTTGAAGAATTCCAGGAAGTTCAAAGAGAATTTGTCCACCTTTAGTGATTCTATTCACTGCCCCAGAAGTATGACGAGTTGTAAGAGCATGAAAAAATTCTTTGGAAGCTTGATCTCCAACTTCAAACCTTTAAAGGCAAGCCTTGATCAAAGCTCCCTCGACAACATAATTGTTTGTATCTTGCTCCTAATGGTGGAGATGGGCAAGCCGAAGTTGCAGGTCTGTATCAAACAGATTCATGGCCAAGGCCTTGGAAGCAGTACAAAGATCTTTGGTAGTTGCGTCATATGAATGTCGATAGTACATGGCAAGTTGTCTATCGTAAATGAGAAGAAACCTTGCCATACGGGTGATGGCATCATTCCACCATTGAATCCAACCAGAGTGGTTGTGGGGCCAAGGTTCCAAATTCGAGAAATGCAAGATATTAGCCATAGTGGGTTCATAACGGAGAAGTAACATGTTGAGAAAAACTGCATTTTGGGAGGATGTCGCTTAGCTGTTTGCTAGATATTAGTAAATAAGATGGAATAGTGGTTTGACAAAGTCATATCAGATAAAGGAATGATAGGTAATTCCCTAGCTTTAGAAAAAAGAAAAGAAAGATTGAGTAGTGATCATGACACAATCAAGCCGCTTGAAAATCTTGTCAGATCCGACGCTGAAATCAGACCAAGTATGCCAAACCCCACCAGACCAATGGTGATTAGCAAGTGGATCAAAAAATCCCAATTTATTATGCATGTAGTACTGAGCCTCTCTTTCCCTAATTGTCCATCTAAAAGGCAAAATCCCATCTTTGTCAAAGGCCAGTTCAACCATATTGAAATCCCCACACATGACCCAAGTGGCTGGTGGTAGATGATCTACCATCCAGTGCCACAGTTGTGACCTTTCAACAACATCATTGGGAGCATAAACATTAACTATACAAAAAGAATGATTATGGAATGACAATAAAAACCAAACAATCCTTTGCATGGGGTCAGAACCATGCAAAATAACAGAAGAAATTAAGTGAGGGGAAAGAAGAGTTCCAAGACCACCTCAAGCAGCTTCATGTTGTGAAGAAAATACAATCCTGTCTGGGCAAATAACACGACAAGCTGATTTGAGCATAAAACTAGAAATTTAAACCCCTTGGAGATAGAATATCCAGGGTATCAGGCCTGCGTTCGGTATCACAAACAAAATATTTTTTGGGGAGGTCTATGAGACCTCGAACATTCCAAGAGAGAAAAATTATGATGAAAACTCTTGCATGTCATCCTCATCCCCAATAGAGGAGAAGCTATTGTGCAAGAAAGCTGAGGTGGACTTGAAGCTGGTAGAAGAATCCCCGCTAGAGATGATTCTCCGCTTCTCAGAACTGCCATTTGGTTCTTCAACATGACCATCTAGGTTGTGGAATCGTTGCAACGATTGTGACACAATCATGGAAGTTGCTTGCGGAGTGCGGACCTAGTCGGGCCGAGAAACACTTGCAGACTCCTCCTTTCTACTTTACAACAGGGTTCGAAACAGGTGTTAGCGGAATAGACACCATTAGAGTAATTAGAGTCAGTGGCAACCATCAGGACAAGCTTACAAGATGGTGTTCGAAACAGGTGTTAGCGGAATAGACACCATTAGAGTAATTAGAATCATAGTGGCAACCATCAGGACAAGCTTACAAGATGGTTGAGCCAAAGCTAAAGTGGCTTGCTTGGGTGCCGAGGAAGTTTTACCCTTGCGCACCACAATAATCCATTCATCTGTTTTTTTAGGCTTGATAGGTTTAGCCAGATGCCTCCTTAGGAGGAGCGAGGCACGACCAACGGGCAATCCTTGATTTTATGCTCGATTGATTGATGCCTATAATATCAACCTGGATATTAACAGTTTCTTTGAGGTCGTGTGAAAGGTTGACCTCTACACAAACCATCTTTTGAAGATGAGCATTAAAAAACTTATCATGCTCCATGCACACCACCTTACCAAGGGTTTGTGCAATGGCTTGAGTAAACAACCAACAATGGAAGGGGAGACGCTAGAACTTGACCCAGATGGAGACTTTTAATTTTTTGTTGTCTGAGACAGTAAAGTCTCGAGACCCCCATTGGAAAGCAAGCAGTGAAGACCTAACTGTCCAGTGCCCGTGAGTGAAAATTGCATCAGCTTGGGAAGGGTTTCCGAACTTAAATTAAAAAAAACATTTGGTGAGGCTTTGAACGCCATCGAGTAGAACCCCATGAGGAGTCAGGCCTTGGCAACACATTCCCTTGAGCATGCTTTCAGGGGGAGTTCTACCCACAACAGTGAAATAGTAATTACTCTGCTGTGAGTTACTTGTGAATCAGTTTAACTTACAAGGATTTGTGAGTAACTGGTGTGTTTTACAACAATATTATTACGCTGATAGGCATTCCACATGGGCAGCTAGGCCTGGGGCCATATCTTGTGATTGTGTACATAATAACTAAAACATATACATGATGTATGAAAAACGAAACGTAAAACTATAAAATAACTATATATAAATTGACTCTTAAATAAATAAAAATTTTCAATTATGCTTGTCTGTAGGGGTGGGAGAGTTCTTTTCTTTGTAACTAGGGTAATAGATGTTAAACCGACTTCCCCCAAAGGAGGAGTGGCATAAACTAAATTTGGTTGGGGCTTCAAAGAGAAACCCAGGTCTGTGAGTTGTAGGATGCATAAGAAGAGACCACAATGGAATGATGGCTGGGGCAGCAATCAGAGAACTTCTGGAGGGAACCGATTAAGAAGCTGAGGCACAAGCAAATCTTCTTGGTCTTCATATCTGCAAAAATCTTCGGTTAAGTAAAATCCAAACTGAGGGGAATTCTCAAATAACAGTCAATGCTACAAGGAGAAAATGTACTGAGAATCAGGAACTTAGTGACATGTTGGCTTAGTTTCTCGAATTGATCAAAACCATCTGGGAGGTTTTTATTCGAGATGTTTTATTTGAGGCCAATGGTGTGGTGGATATGGCAGCCATTGTGGCGATTAACATATCAGGATTTTTATTATGATAGACCATCACATGCTTGGCAACATTTAGTTTCCTATATTTCATCCTTGACAGATTAAATGACTCAAAAAAATCATAATAGAAAAATATCAGTATTGGTTCCTAATCTTTTTTTCGGTACTAGACAAGTTGTTATGAACAAAGAAAATGCTTAATCATTTGGCTGTGTAGGATAATTAAAATGCCTTCGTTTTTTAGTCCATTGCAGAGAAGGTGGACTCCACAGTGCGTCTTAAGGCCAAGAAAAGGCAGATTTTGTTAATGGCAGAGGTGACGAATAATTAGTTAACTTTAAAAACAAAATTGATGGTACTGTTGCACATGTTAAGATGGTTTTGGATGACACTTTTTTGTCATCAACTCATCGATATAGAGTTAATAATAAATATAGATGCATCCTGTATGTTCTTGGTGATTATGTTTGATCTTGACGAATTGGAGGAGGACAGTTGTGGAATCATTGATCAAGCATAGATGATGCTGTCGAATGAGACAAACTTTGGATGCTGCAATCTTCAGGTTGAGGTTTCATCCTAGGTCTGTTGCTTAGTCATTAATCAATCTATCATACACAAGTTCTGTGGTTGCACTATAATATCAGAGTTGTTGGGGAAGATTATAAAGCTCTTAAGCTTTGCGCCAAATGGGAAATTGGGTTCTTGAAAGTAATGATAGTGATGATCTTGTGACGAGTGTGGACTTCTCTTTTGTTGGAGGTACAGAAACAGGAGTTAAAGGCATCGTTGCTAAAGAATAGTTAGGCATTCTAGAAATTATAGTAATTTTTTCTAGTAACACTAGCTGTTGGCATCATTTTGAAAAATATTGAATTTTATGTGAGCCTGGATCTCCCTTGGAGCAGCCATTAAACTAGATTTATTCTGGACTGCGTTATACATGGGCATAGCTCCTTTAAGCTGATTTTATCAATAGAAAAAGCTGTTCAACTTAAAAATAAAGTAAACAACTTAAAGAAAATAAAATAATTCTTGAACAGTTGTAAAAACAAAAAAAAGTAAAAAGTAAAATAACTATTTAACATAAAATATTTTTCAGGTATATAAGTTAACTCAAGACAGATATGAGAGATTTTGTAGATTGTTGGTGTTGGATTAAAAATTTCCCAATTGAGTGTTTTTTCATTTTTATTTCATTTATTCCCAATATCTTTTTACTCAAATGGTGTTCAGTATGGATACTCACATAACACTAAAGTAAGAAATACAGAAATTCAGTTGACAGTTGACTTTTAGAAATGGTCAAAAGTACTTTACTCCAGGATCCATAACTGCTTTATAGAAAATTATGAATTACACAAAGACATGGCCCAGAGTTATGTCAAACAAAACCTTTTGACAAATTGCAGAAAATTTTAAATTACACAAAGACATGGCCCAGAGTTATGTCAAACAAAACCTTATGACAAATTGCAGAAAATTTTAAATTACACAAATATGAAATCAGTTATATTCTGTGTGATACATGGGATGAATTCATGGTCCTTAAACCCTTGTCCTTACCCACAATGGTGTTTTGGACGTGGTGCGATGGCAGATGTTTCCATAGTTGCCCTCAAAATTCTTCAAATCTCTGAAATGTTTCCAAAATGTTTTGCAGAGATAGGAAACACGTCGGGGACGTTTTGCCACCCCTGAGATGTCTGGAGACATCTGAGATGCCCCTCAACTATCCTAGTTATGGCCAGATGGTCCCCAACAGCAAAGCAATTTTGTATAATATTTCAAAAAAGAAGTCCTCATAACTTAAAGAAAAGACTATTAAATATATCATGATAACATTATAATAGCAGTTTGACATGAAAGCAACATAACAACAGCAACAAATATATCTAGGCAGCAGTCCAACAGAAACTAAAATATTCATGACAGGAGTGACAAGCAATGGCAGTAGTATTCAGCAATAAAATATCATGATTTAGAATTATGATGAATGATATGACAGGTAATGTTAACAGCAATAATTTGGATTTCTCAAATTTCAAAACACTTGATATGGGAGTCACGTCTTTATTTACAGTTGCAAAAGAGACCAAAGGTCCATTGGCCATTGTCTCTTACGGTGTGTTATTTATGATTGATTGAGAAGTGCAGACAAACAACCTTTTTTTTGAATGTGGTTGGCATGCAGGCTTCTTCAGACATCATTTTAACTTTCTCATGTTAGAACTGTACTGCAAAATTGGCTCTTAGACTGCCATCCTGCTGCCACTGTTCCAGAAGTGGCGTGCAACTTGGATTATGCTGATACGCTAGGGGTACATGCTCTGTACCAGGCTTTGTGTACAACATCATGAATTATCTTTTGCACTCCAATTTTTAAAGTTTTCCATTGCAAATGTTGACAGGGAATCATAAACCCAAGGAAAAAGTGTATTTATTGTTAGTGAGGGAAACAGTATCAGGAAATGGCAGCAATTGTATCTATGGTGAATTGGAAAAACAAGAAGGAACAGGAAGCAAACTTAAATGAAAATCTTTAGTTTTTGTGTATGTTTGGGGAGGGGTTCATCTGGGATAGCAAAACATTTCCATATTTTGGGGGATAGCAAATAAAGACATAATATTAACTTAATCAAATTTTCTCCTGTTAATTTTTAATTTTATAATTTTGATAAAAAGGCCTGTCTTGGTCAAAGGAAGTACTAATGTCTTTGAAAGAGATTGAGATGCAGGGGCATGCCAACATTTTGATACAGACTTGGGGTTGGGAAGGCAAGTGGTGTAGGGGAACCATATAGACATATGCTGGATTTGGAAGGTTCATTGTGTGTCAGGAGTTGCTTTGGATGTAATAAGGTCTTAAGGACCAATTGTAGTCTGTTTGTAATGGTTTGGACCCATTTGGAAGGCCATTGGCCCTGCAAGGCATCTATAAGCCTACTTGGTCAAACTTGGTCAACAGGTCAGTAGGAGTCTAGGAATGTGTTGAATTGGTGTCCTATGATGTTTTGGATCATAAATGATCTATTGGACATCTTTAAGTTGATGGGGTGACAAATGTCAAAAGTTGACATGTGGAGCAAAAAGTTGTCAATGTTGCTTGACAAATTATACAACTTTTGCAACTTGCCTTCCAGAAGCCACTTATGGTTTGAATTTCGGTTGGGATGGTTGGAGAATGTTGTAAGATATCTATTTAGGCCTCTGGTGGTTGAGACAAAGTAAGTGGTTGTTTGTAATCCTTGAAGTGCCTGAAGGTTGTGGGTTATGGTGAGACACCTAGTTTCCCTTATGACTCTGCATCAGCAAGAGGATGTTTTGTCTCCATCTGCAGGATATTTTGGACATTAGATTCGAGACCTGTGGATGTCTCCTGGAAGCTGAAAATTTGGGATGTCAACTGGACAGTATAACAAACAAACAATATTTGAGACTGGCTGCCATACCAATGAAACATTTAGCCAATTAGATATGTTGGCAGTGCACATATGCTTTATTATATCATATTGCAAAGCTAACAATTAGGGTTTGACTAGAGAATTTGATTGTGTCATATAGCATCAGCAACATGGGAGTGATTCCACACATAAGAACACTTCACATGTCTCTAGTGTCTCACTCTGGCAGGTTAAGCAGTTCACACATTCTCCAAAATGAGCTTCTATTTCTCTTGTGACTATTTGTTTTAACCAGTAGTGTTCTGTGGAAATCAGCATCTCTTTTACAGATCACATTCACTGTGCACATACCAAACTGGGCATGATGAGGTGGCTTGTTTGAACGGGCCTTACAAAGGCATGTCTATTATGTCCACCTCCCATACGTGGTATCGACTCTGCATAATGCCATCCTAAAATACCTGCATAAGGTGTGCTTAAGGCCTAATTTTAAAAAAATGTCGTAACATCCATACTTAACCTAAATTGGGCTGAAGGTACCATTTTGAGAATTACTTATTTGTTCACTTTGCCAGGGTTTATCCCCTCCCAATGTGGTGGAATAAGTCGGTATGGAGCTTGCTGAAAATGGTTGAAAATGTCAAGTAGTTTTTTTTAAGAAAACTTAACACAGACATGCTCTGCAATCCATATTTTTCTCGCTATTGATAAGGGTGTGAGTGGAGTTATTCTTCATAGAGTTGTTTGGCAACACACCGCAAATATGATGCCTTGCACTTGAAGTGTATGCTGTCATTGAAGTCTTATCCATAAATGCCATGTTTATGAAGCATATGTGTTTCATGAGTCTCCAAACCTATCTTACTGTTCGTTTTGAGGTTGTACCAAGGAGCATTATTTGAGATTTCTTGTCATTGCAATCTGTGCAGGGCTAGTTGAGGGTGAAATAAATGTTTAGCCTCCCGCCATTTTTCAATTTTTTTGTCAATGTTTGTTTGACCTCCTCCCTATACTTCCATGATTCCCCATCTAGGTTTACTTCCATTCATCTTCATCTTTTGCAATATTTAGGTTTACTTGCTTCTGTGCTCCTTTTTGGAAGTTGGACTCCCCATTTAAACAAAAGATTTTACTTGGATGATGCACTCAGAGGAATTGATATTCATTATTCTTCTGATTAACTACTTTTACGTCCACTCTTAAACTGAAATAAGATCTGTACTGTTCAAATGATAAAGATAGCATCCACTATCCTAACATTCTAAAGAACTGAGGAGGAAATTTACAATCTTTGACCAAGTAGGAATTCACATATCATTCTTTTTTATGCCTTCAATACTATTAAATTATTAATGTAAATTACAAATACTATTAATGGTCTACACAATAGTGCCAGTGATGTTATGTCCATACTATTAGTTTTCAGATATCTCTTTGGGGTTTATTTCAGGGTCAGCTGTCTTCTTTAGGAGATTAGAAGTACAGCAACAAAATTACACCAACAATCTCTGTTGCATAGCTTCTTTTTGTATTGTAAGCTTGCGTAGGATCTAAAATTGTATGTTTGGTCATTATAAATGGTTTGCCTTCTTGACCTTTTTGGTTTCTTTGTTGCATCTTTTTGTCTTGATTTTTTTGGTTGTCATTTTGTATTTTGTGATGCCTTGTTAAATTAATAGTCTGAAAGGCTTTGACAAGTTTTTAATTGGAAAAATGACAAAACCTTATATCCTTCAAAGTTAAATCCCCTGTTTGAGATGTTGAAGTCCAGCAACAACCGGTATGTCTGATTTGTCCCATCAGCTACCAAATGATTTCCCAGGATTTTTGTGTTGAGGCATGATTCTGGATGCATACTTTACTTGTAGGAAGTAAAAGTTTGATAGATTATCACTTGATTTCCTTATTTGAACCAAAATTTTTTTAGGGTTGCCCATTTGCAAATCCATAAGCTTCAACTGCTAGCCCATTTTAATTGGTTATTGCATAAGGCTTGTTGACATGATAAGCATCATGAATAGTAAAGGCAAACTAAGTTGCTGGTCCACTCAGACCAGCCCCTGGATGTGGGTCTAGTTTGTACCTGGTTTGGGTATGTGACTTGGTCTGCTACGAATGCAGACAGGGTACTGCAGAGCCTTCCCAGGTTTGTATGTGGACCTGAGTGGACTTTCTGTAGCCCAGTGTGAATTGTACTAGACGCTGCATTGTATGTATATCAATTTTCTCTTCAATTAGGCAGTTTCTTAATAAAAGCAAATGGCACTTTTTTTGTGTTTTCTCTATAACGAGAACAAGCCATCAATAATTCAAAGTATATTTAGATTACACGAAATTGGATACTGAATGAGGTAAAGAATTATGTTCCTTGCACACTGAACAAAAGGAATGATTTTCCATCCAGAGCTTTCAAGTTTAGTCCAGATTAATCCAAATTGATTCATGGAATGCCCAATACCATATGCTCTTATGCTTTAGGATAGAAAATCTGAAAGTTTGTCATTGTACCTTCTACTTGTGAGATGAATTATGTTCAAATTAGTCATCAGTATGTCTGGCCACTTGCCAAAGTTTACAGCAGCTCTTTGAACTGAGACCACTGGCAATTGTTAATAGTTTATATTTTCTGAATGGTCTGGTATGTGTAGTAGACTGCTGTTAATTCTGCATTACTCCTGATTGAATGTCTGTATGTTGCTGTTAGATGAAATGCTTTTCCATTGAACCATACAGTGAAGCCTATGGACACATGAATGATTATGTTCAAATTAGTTATTTGTGTTTCTGGCTACGTGCCCAAGTTTAGAGCAGATCTTTCAACTGGGATTACTGCCAATTGTTTAGTCTTCATGGTTTATATTTACTGAATGATCTGGTATGTTTTATGGGCTGGTGTTAGATCTCCATGATTGATGATTCAATAACTATGTTCAATGATGAAATTTTTTGCTCGTTCTATCATCATTCATTTGTCAGTACAAAGTGTACAAGTTAGAGATCTGTGTCCACAGATTGCTGAATTCTGATTTGGAAATTTTTACAGGAAGAAACAGCAAAAATCCATGGCATCTTCAATCAAGATTCTGCTGATATCAGGGAATACTTCGGTTTGAGAGAAGATTTATTGGACGAGCTAGTTGGATGTAGTTCCACAGATTACAAAATGGTATGCCTCATTCTTCTGTCTAGTTTGTGCTTAAAGTTATAATTATTATTCTTGTTCAATCATATGGTAATTATCATTTGCCTGTTGAAAGTTAGGGACAGTTGATTCATTTGCTCAGTTATTTTACACTGCCTGTTCTTGTTGACCATATGGATAATTGCTTTTTTTGAATCAGGTACTTAAAAAATTGAAAGGGCTTCAAAGAGGTCTGAAATCAGTTCGTTCAATGGCAAAAGTTGTTATTGAACGAGAGAAATTGAAAGCTAACTTAGTTTCGGACTTTCCACTGCTTGCTCAAACAAAGCTTTTTGCATTGCAGAGGGAGTTAGGATTTATGTCTTGTTTCCTATGCAAGTCATCTGAGAGCTTATTACTTTGTGCACAATGCAAAAGAATATTCTGTTTTCAGTGCTATAAAAATTGGAAGGTTCAGGGTGTGAAAAGCTTCAGAATTTTAAGTTGCAAAAAGTG
Source organism: Cupressus sempervirens (assembly GCA_028749045.1). NCBI lineage: Eukaryota > Viridiplantae > Streptophyta > Pinopsida > Cupressales > Cupressaceae > Cupressus > Cupressus sempervirens. The sequence goes on along the minus strand of CM053787.1, from coordinate 563,300,112 downwards.
CTTTTGTATGGATTGTGAAGCCGTTTGTAAAGCTGATTCTGTAAATAGTCCAGTAGAGACATTCTCCATGAAATCCCCACAAACAGATGTTATTCAGAGTATCACAGAAGTTCCGAACTCTTTGAATCACTCATTGGATGCTACTGTCAGGCGAACTATGGGATCGGAAGTGGAGGATGCACCATTTTCAATGTCTATTACAAATGGAGTGTGTTCTGTATCAAGAACTGAAGTTGCCAAGGACACAGATTCGAAGGCTGATGTATCAGTTAATCCAAACAAGCAAGTGTTTAATGATACTTGTAATTTTTGTATAGATGGTCATCCCATGGATGCTAAATGGAGACAAGAAAGCCCTTGTAAGACTGTGTTGCTTTCTGACTTCACCGATGCTGTAAACCTTAATAATAGCTCATTAGGAAAAAGTCCATCAAATTATTGTGACAAAGATGTTCAGAAAATCAGTTCCAAAGGAAGAAAACCTGACTCTTGAGTCCATTCAAATTCTTGATTATGATGAGAGGATTACTTAAATCCCAGCTAGAGACAGAACTAGATATTTCTTTTAAATGATCTGCTCTGGCAAGGAAATTCATTGTACTGTATTCTTTTTCAGCCTTTCACTTTTTCTAAGATGAGTTGATGTTCTTTAAGCAGTCTCGTGCCTTGTTGGACTGTGGAGGATTGTAATATAAGTTCAGTTCTATTCAAGTTGTACTTTCACCAATCCTTGAATTGAGAGAATAATGATTAAGCCACCAAAGAGAATTGAAACAATGTCTAGATTCTGATATTGACGACAATCCTTTTGATAGGGCCAGACATGTAGCATAGTCAAGATCATTTGATTTCTTTGTGTACTAGAGTATTACAGACATTTTTTCAATATTGGTTAGAAAGATTGTATTCTTGACTAATTTACTTTTGTGAGAATTTCTTACTAATTTATTTTCTGAGATATATGGAGCTTGATTTCTGTAACGACCGACCTTAAAGAGGTTTCATTCACTTCTATCAGCAGAATGGTAGGTCTTGGTATCTGCATTGATTCTTTGGCTGATGGTGGGAGACTTGCCCATATGGTTTTAACGTTTAATGAGAAGTGTACTGATTCCTGAACTTGATCTTTTGTGAAATCTAACCTAGAGTTGTCAGTTGTACCAAGCTTTTGGGTACTATCTAACTGATTTGGTCTATTGTGACTGGATAGTTGTATATTTATTTTTGTATATCTCCCATTCTTTGATGCCTAATGTCATACATTTTGTGCCTGGACTATTTCCCATGTGTAGGAGTATCTTGTGAGGCTTTGTTAGAGGAGCTTAAGGATGCAACTGGTTGTATAAGCAATGTGCATGCGCCAAACCTAGTTTCATTGCCTATCAATTTGCATGTTTGATTGATGAACTTGCTTTTTCTAAAACATGTTTGTGAGATCTAGCTTAGGTGTAATCCAAGTGGAAGTATTTCTCCCAGCCCTTGGTACTCCTTGATGAGCACTATCAGATACTGCAGGAGCTTGATTGATGATGGTGCTAGTGATTTCATTTCTAGTCTAGATAGTTTTCCTTGATGTTCTTCCACTTTTCTTTGTGAATGCGCTTTTCTTTTTGGGGTTCCCCTTTCTTAGTCTTGTGTACCCATTTTCTTGACCACTTGTTTTGGTTGTCAGCTGCTGTTTTGTATCTTTATCTTTTGGGACTTTCAAGTCTTTGTTTTATACTACGGTTTTCGAGTTCTGCTGACCTACTTTGGTCATTTTCGGGGATAAATATAATTCCTTTCTTTCTTTCTTTCTGTCTTTATGGTAAACTTTTTCCCATGGTTTGAAGAAATGATTATATAATTCTGCTCTACAAAGGAAGAGCTGGAATCTTTTTTATGCTACACAATTGTAATATCCTGCTAAGGATTATGGGGAGCTGAATTTCTTTTAAAGGTGATTTGAGGGCCATGACCAGCAAGATCAATTCCCTTAATACATTGGTTTTGGCTTGATTAATGGCTTTCATCAAGATGACAATACATTCTATTGGGTTATATGTGTTGCTGTTGAGTCGATTAATAAATATATGTCTAAAATGGGTCCTGTAGAAGTATCACTCGAGTCAAATACTGCAAAAGCATCAAAGTACAAATATTGTCAGGCAGGGCTGCTGGATGTGTGTGAGGCAGTCTCGTGATTAGAAGGAATTTTGTCCGCACAATGTCAACAAACCCCAACTCTATACAATCCAATGATATAACATTCATGCAGTGTGGTTTGTTATATATGGTTTCCATGTTACCATTTAAGTTGTACCATTTAAATTGTTATATTTCCAAACAAACAGGAAATGAAGAACAATGCCTCTATAGGCAATATAATTGGACTTAATGTATCAGTTAAATCAATCATTTGTAGGAAAGGGGTTAACTTGAGTTTGGCTGTAAATAGCAAGACATCATTAATATTTGGTTCATTTAGGTTCTCTGCATATGATCCACTTCGTACTTTATTTTAGGATTACAACAAAGCGATCCCAGTGCAGTAAGGCTAGGGGAAACATTTATCATCATTTCTTTGTATACTGCCATAATCAAGTCATTCGTAGAGATACAATTCAGATGCGGACTATATCTGCTCTTGTAAGGATCATTGCCAGACTCTTTAATTTCTATTTTTGTACTTCATTTAATGCTAGTGAGGTTTATAAACAATATGTAATGTATACAGAACATGTCTGTGGAACCAGCCCAATGTTGAGAAAATTATCACTCTTCTAAAGCACAAAGTAGCCTTTATTACTATTTATTTGCATTAAGTACTCATGGAATCTGTTTTTAATAATGAGGAGCGTATTGTTGGAAACGTGTTTAAGAATTTGGTGGTCTAATTTTTGTTTAACATCTCAAATCTGCGTTGATAGTCAACAAGCTTAGCGTAGAGATTACTAAGTACTGATACTCAGAGGTGGTTTCACAAATTTACATCAACGTTAAGGCATGTGAAATGACTAATAAGACCACTGATTGCAATTTATAGCCATTTGTTCTATATGTTCTTTATATGCAGGTCGACTAGTGAATGTTTTCTTTCTAGTTGTGCACGTGGTATTGATGTACTTTGTAGTTGTCGATTTATAGGTTTTTCACGTCTCTTAATTTATTTAGTTCCTATTGACAGCAATAATGACTTTGTAAAAAATCTGATGTAGAAAGAATGCCAACAATGTTAAATAATTTCATGATAAACAATTTTCCAAAAAGAGTAATAATGAACACAGTGAACCTTTACAATAAAATACAATAAAATCTTTAGCATAAATTATCGTCAACAAAACCCATAAAACACTATTTAGGTGCATTTTGAAAATTAAAACACAGTTATGTTGGCCATACTTGTAGTACTGTGCATATACAGTGAATAATATATGAACACGTTTTTAAAGATGCCAAAACTATTTTGTTGTCACTATCAAAAAAGTGAGACATTTTATTTAGATAAGAGTTCTTTATAATTAATTTACAAATCACGTGTTCAATTTTTTTTCTTTTCTTACATGTAAAATATATACCATTGGTACTTTTATAAAAGGAGTGATCAACATTAAGTCATAATTTATTTAAATTAATAAAAGTGACAATTTAAATTTTGAAATGATGTAAATTAGTAGAATCTGTAGTTTTGAAAAATAAAAATTCTTCTTCAATGCATTTTTCAATTGGACACCAATTTAGCTGCTAATAAAATATTGAAAAATTAAATAATATGGTATGTTATTCTTTTTTTCTTGAAAATAATTTTTTTATTTTATTAATAAAGTGAATAAAGTTGAGTACATTGAAAATACTTCTGAGTTAACTTTCACAAGGATTTGATTTTAGATTTACATTGCAAACTCCTTTAGACCGAGCAAAAGAAACATAGTTCTGTTTTAACACTATATTTAGTACTTGTTTCCACGATAGACAAAAAACAAGTTTAATCACTAAATATTCCCTAGTTTTTAGTGCTGGAAGAAACAAATGCAGACAAAAACATTCACAGATATTGTTGGTGGTCTCCATTCACCGTAGCCATCAACAAGCTCTGTATGAATTTGAGCAAACCAAAAACCCTATTGTGTGCCCTTCCAAAAATATCCATACAAACTCTATTGTGGATTATAATTCTGACGCAAGGAGGGGTAAGGAAAACTAGGGCCAATGGCACACCCAACTCTTCAAACCACCTTGCAAGAGTTGAACATAATGGAAGCAAACACAAAGAACAACAACCAAAGGAGGAAGAAGAGTAAAATACTTTTATTGATTATTCAAATATTCAACATACATGCCCAGCTATAAGGCCTGCTGGGTTACAACCAAATACAAATACATTCAAATCCAAGATCCAACAACAAATTCAAACTTTCCAGTTTTGCTCTCAAATTATCTCCTAAAAACTCTGAACTGCCCTAGCTCCTAGCCTAAACACTCTATTTATACTAGCCAAGATGGCTTACAGATCATTCTAGAACATGGAGAAGCCACAAGTCGGCTCTCAGCAAATATTAAATGAAAATAAACCTAACATTAAATACACAAATTGGCCTGCATCAACAATTAACTGTCTAGAAATCGATGTCCGAGAAAAATTACGATATCTCCTAGCTTCAATTGAGTTAGAACTCATGCTTCAAACTATGGGTAGATATATAGGTCCTCTACAACCCCTTAAGTGCACAAACTCCGATTCATCAAGGAAAAGTGCACATCTAACTTGAAAGTCAAGCACACAAAATTGTTGCGCAGAACTGCCAGAAATCGATACTCTGGGAGAATTGCCATATCTCCCAACTCATAAGGAGTTAGAACTTGTGCCTTGGACCATAGATAATACTCTAGGTCCTCTTCAATCCTTGAAGTGTGCAACCTTTCATTCATTATGAAAAATTAGTTACACGGTTTGCAACAGGCATCCAAAAATGAGAAAACATAGTTTCAGCAGAGCATAGTTTTAGTAGCAAGATAAAAATTGAAAACATGCAGGATAACAGTGCAACCCAGGATGCTCTTGCATTAGACAACTAGGGTTGGAAGAAATGATTCTCTTGAATCATTGAGATGTCACAACTTGAGTTGAATCCAACTTAGATTGAGAAATCTATGAACCATCTTCTATAGGTCTATTCTTCCACTTCACCAGATATTCATAATAATCTTTTCCCCTTGTGCTCTTACCAACTCTGATTCAATATCTATTCAACTTCTTCAATCTGCTTCTTAGGATAGTCCTCTGATACAATAACTTCATCATCTGACTCATGATACTTGTATAAATCAACAACATTGAATATAAGAGATATATCCATGTCATTAGGTAACTCAATTTCATAGGCATTTCCACTGTAAACTTCTTCAAGATCTTACAAGGTCCAAACTTCTTCATCTTCAACTTATTGTATGTTCCAATTGGAAATCTTCCTTTCCTCAAATGAACCATCACCTCATCACCAACTTCAAAGATATGATGTCTTGTAGACTAATCAACATTCTCCTTATACTTTTGATTACTTTGTTCCAACTTCAACTTCACTTCTTTATGCAAAGACTCCATGAAATCAACAAATTCTTCCCCTGCATCACTTCTCTTCACCAGTAATATCTCTTAAATCTGATACTCCTTTAGGCTTCAATCCAGTAACAATCTCAAAAGGTGTCTTTCCTAGAATTCACAGAATTATTATATGCAAATTCAGCTTGTGCCAATGCCATCTCCCAATTACTTGGCTTATTCTCAACTAAACATCTCAAAAAATTACCCAAGCTTCTATTCACAACCTCTGTCTATCCATCTGTCTATGGATGTAATGTAGAACTAAACTTTAACTCAGTACCCATCTTCTTCCACAAAGTTTTCCAAAAGTAACCAACAAACCTACTGTCTTTTCAGAAATAATACTTCTTGGTAAGCCATGCAATCTCACAATTTCTTTAAAGAAAAGTTCAGCAACATGCTCGATATCTGATGTCTTCTTATATGGTATGAAATGAACCATCTTAGAAAATCTATCCACAACAACAAATATGGAATCATACCCCTTCACTATTTTAGGCAATCCAAGAACAAAATCCATACTAATGTCACTCCAAGGTTTCTTAGGAACATTAATAGGTGTATACAAACCAATATTTTGACTCACTCCTTTTGCAACTTGATAAACTCCACAACTCTTTACAGAAATCTGAACATCCTCATACATTTGTGGCCAATAATACTTCTCTTTCAGCAAACTCAATGTCTTATCAATTCCAAAATGTCCAAGCAATCCACCATTATACTTTTCCTTAATCAGATTCAATCTCATAGAACTTCTAGAGATACACAATTGAATACCTTTGAACAACATACCCTCTTGAATGAAATACTCATCATACTTATGCGATTGGTCAGATTTGGTGCTTTACACTAACTCCACACCTCAGAAAAATCAGGATCAACATCATACAAATATTTCATTTTATCAAAACCAAAAACTTCAACCTTCATTTCAGTCAACAAAAAACATCTTCTACTCAATGCATCAACAACTCTATTAGTAACTCCACTCTTATGCTTAATCATAAATGTAAAATTCTACAAATACTCAACCCACTTCATATGTCTCTGATTCAATTTGTGTTAACTTCCCAAGTATTGTAAAGCTCTATGATCAGTATACAACACAAACTCCTTAGGAATCAAATAATGTCTCCATTTCTTCAATGCTTGGACAATAGCATAAAATTCTTGATCACACACAAAATGCTTCCTTTTAGCATCATTCAACTTTTCACTAAAGAAAGCAACAGGTTTATCTTCTTGACTGAATATGGCTCTGATTGCACTACCACTTGCATCACACTCAACTTGAACTACCTTATTGAAATCAGGCAAAGCCAATATGGGTAATTCAACAACATTTTGTTTGAAAGTTCCAAAACTCTTATCAACTCCATGTGTCCACTTGAATTCCTTTTCATCTCCCCTCATTGTTTCAATCATAGCATTACAAACAACATTGAAATTCTTTATAAACTTCCTGTAAAAATTACCCAAACTATGAAATGATCTTACCTCACCTACATTCTTAGGTTTAGGCCATTCCAAAATTGCTTTAACCTTTTTCAGATCCATCCTTAAACCATTAGTTGAAATAGAAAATCCCAAATACACGATCTCCTCTTGCATGAAAGAACATTTTTTCAAATTAATCAACAACTTTTCCTATTTCAATCTCTATAATACTTGTCTAATATGCCCAAGATGTTCTTTCTTAGTCTTACTGAATATCAAAATATCATCCAAATAAACAATCACAAACTTACCCAAGAATCTTTTCAAAACTTCATTCATCAACCTCATGAAAGTACTAGGTGCGCTAGTCAAACCAAAAGGCATAACCAACCATTCGTACAAACCATTCTTTATTTTAAAAGTAGTCTTCCATTCATCACTTTCTCTAATTCTGATATGATGATAGGCACTCTTCAAATCAATCTTAGTAAAATACTTTTCTCCACTCAAACAATCCATTATGTCATCCATCCTGGGCATAGGAAACCTATATTTCACAGTGATCTTGTTAATAGCTTTAGAATCAGTACACATCCTCCATTCTCCATTTTATTTAGGTGCTAATAAACAAGTACAACACATGGACTCAAACTTTATCTGATTAATCCTTTTTGCAAAAACTCATGCACTTGTTTGTTAAGTTCTTTATTCTTTGTAGGTGTCAATCTATATGGTGCTTTGTTTGGAAAACTAACTCCAGGAATCAGATCCATACAATGAGTTATACTTCTTATTGGAGGTAAACCATCAAGAATATCATTAGCAACAATGTCTTTATACTCATTTAGCAATTCTACGATTTCTACTGTCACTTTGTCTTTACCAACTTCTGCTTCTTGGTCATTACTACCAACACTTGGTCCTCTAGGAAATATAGCAGAAAAAACTTGATTCTTCTTTACTTCTTTTTCAAATTGCTTTCCATTAACCATGCAAAATTTTATTATAGTACAATTGACCTCATCTGGACTTTCAATCAAAGACAACAATATTTGTTTCTTCCCATTTACCCAAAGAGTATATTGATTGAATCTTGTGTCATGCACAACATACCTATCACATTGCCAAGGTCTATCCAACAAAATATGACAACAATCCTTGGGCATAATATCACACAAAACTTCATCAAAGTAATGTCCAATCTTGAACTTCACAACACATTGCTCACTTACCAATATCTTATGCTCATCTATGATCCATGAAACATCATAAGGTTTGGGATGTTTTAGCCTCTACAACTGCAACTTTGTAACCAGCTCTTCTAATGCCAAATTTGTAAAACTTCCACTATCAATGATTACCTTACAAAATTTTCCAACCATCTTGCATCTGGTCTTGAAAAGACTTCTTCTAAGGATAAGTTCCTCATCACTTCCCTTATTACATAAGGTTCTTCTCACCATTAGATTTTCTCCAGCCTCAGGTCCACTCAATGAACTCTCAATGTCTCCTTGAATCACAACATTTCTATTATTCTGCCCACTTTTAGAAGATCTACATTCAAAAGATTTATGTCTTTCTTTACCACATTTGAAACAATTACCACGAAAACCACCTCTAGGATAAGAATTACTTGTTCCTCGGTAAGTTTCAGTACATCCTCGGTATGAATTACCACCTTTCCACTTGGTCTTGTCTTTGTCATCATTCTTGCATTCAAATTTGCCTTTCTCTTGCACAAAATTGTTAGATCTGCCACCTTCACCATAAGATCTACCTCCGCCTCTCTGGAATCTACCACCTTAAACTCTTTGTCTTTGAGTGTCATTTGATTTCCACAATCCATTAGCAATATCATTATCAGTTCTTCTGGAATTTGATTGTGTCTGAAGTTTTTTGCATCAACGTTTCGGATCACACATAGTGATCCATTATCAAGATGAAGAGCAAGAGAAATTTTTCTCTTGCTCTTCATCTTGATAATGGATCACTGTGTGTGATCCGAAACATTGATGCAAAAAACTTCAGACACAATCAAATTTCAGTAGAATTGATATTGATATTGCTCTTTGTCTTTGTTCATGCTTCTTTGTCAAGATTTCCTCAACTTTCAAGGCATATTGATATGCTTCTTCCACACTTTCCAACTTCACAAAACTTATTTCATCTTGAATTCCAGATCTCAATCCATTTATGTACCTTGCAATTTTTTCAACATCATCATCCACATGTCTAGATCTAATGTCCAATCTATAGAATTTTGCAGTATACTCTTTCACAATCATGTCCTTTTGTTTCAAATTTTGCATCTTTCTCAACAAGCTAACTTGGTAATCAATAGGAAGGAATTTGTTCTTTACCTTGTTCACCATCTTTAGCCAAGTTCTGATATTCTCCTTTCCTCTCCTTAGTCTATCAGTTTACAAATGTTCCCACCATAACGAAGCATTATCTTTCAGCCTAGTAATTGCAATCTTCACCTTCTTATTATCAGGAGTGTTTTTATACTCAAAGAACTTCTCCAGATCTAAGATCCAATCTAACACAACATTGGTATCCAATTTTCCATCATAGGGAACATCTTCTACAACATGTTTTGAATTTTTCCTAGATAATACTCTCAATAATATTTCCTCATCTTGATCTTCTTCAAGTTCTTGACTTAGGTTTGGTGCTATTTCTTTATCATCACTTACATATTTCTTTATCATCACTTACATCATCAAGATGTGCTCCTCTCCTCTGGGCTGTCTCTATAGCATCTAATCTGGCTGCAATTTGTCTCAATTGATCCAATATAGCATTATCAACATTTTCTCTACCATGAACCATCTTTACAAATCAGATTCTTGCAAGATTGTAACATTTTGCAAGTTATAGGTCAAATCCGCAGATCTACAACCCTATAACCAATATCCAAATAGGGTTCTACATGATCCAATTTCCACAAGGACAAATCTCAAGCTTTGATACCACCTGACGCAAGGAGGGATAGGGAAAACTAGGGCCAATAGCACACCCAACTCTTTGAACCACCCTACAAGAGTTAACACAATGAAAGTAAACATAAAGAACAACAACCAAAGGGGGCAGAAGAGTAAAATACTTTTATTGATTCTTCAAATATTCAACATACATGCCCAACTATAAGGCCTTCTGGGTTATGAGCAAATACAAATACATTCAAATCCAAGATCCAACATCAAATTCACACTTACTAGTTTTGCTCTCAAATTATCTCCTAAAAAATCTTAACTACCTGAGCTCCTAGCGTAAACACTCTATTTATACTAGCCAAAATAGCTTACAGATCATTTTAGAACATGGAGAAGCCACAAGTAAGCTCTTAGAAAATATTAAATGAAAATAAACCTAACATTAAATACACAAGTCGGCCTACATCAACAATTAACTATCTAGAAATTGATGTCCGAGAAAAATCGTGATATCTCCTAGCTCTGATTGAGTTAGAACTCACAATTCAAACCATGGATAGATATTTAGGTCCTATACAACTCTTTAAGTGTGTAGAGTTTTATTCATCAAGGAAAAGTGTGCATCCAACCTGAAAGTCAAGCACAAAAAACTATCGTGCAAAACTGCCAGAAATCTATACTCTGGGAGAATTTTCATATCTTGCAACTCATAAGGAGTTATAAATTGTTCCTTTGATCATAGATATTAATCTAGTCCCTCTTCAATCCTTGAAGTGCATATACTTTCATTCATTATGAAAAATTAGTTACACGGTCTACAACAGGAACCTAGAAACCAGAAAACATAGTTTCAACAGAACACAGTTTCGGTAGCAAGATAAAAATTGAAAACATGCAGGATGGCAGTACAACTTAGGATGCTCTTGCATCAAATTAATTTTAGTCATATAAAAAAATTGGGGGGGCATGAAAGCATTTTGAACCAAATTGATAAAAACCAAGAAATAAAAACATAAACATAAACCCAATTAAGGGCTAGCCAAGAACTTTTAGCATCACCTTAAGGTTGGAAGAATGAAGCCCAATTCTTTCATCAAAAAAAACATTTAGTTTGTATTCCAACCATGACTTGAATTCACTACTGGCTTGTCGATAATCAAGTTGAGCCTTCAAATGCGTCACCATGATAGGTTTATCCTCTGACGTCCAGTCAACCCATGCCTTAATGGCCTTAATGTCAAGGTCCAAGATGTGTTCCAGGACCAACAACTTAAGGGCATACTATCCTTGTCTGGCTTGTTTGAATCTTACATGCCTTTTAATTTCTATGAAGTGCCAAACAAAGGGTGTATTTTTCATGTTTTGGATTTTTTCAATCCCTCTTTCTTTCTCCCCTAAAAGCAAACCACACCTTGGAGTCGAAATTGCCAAGATTTCTCCCGTGCCAAGAAGGGCATGAGTGAGAACAATTTGTTGCATAATAAACCTTACTCTTTCTTTAGACTCCCCAATCGACAATACCCACACCATGATCATCAATAGACATCCGTGTTGGTCTTGTGTCTATTCTCCGTAAAAAAAACATTTCCCCTAGCAAGAGCACAATCACATTTGTAACCTGCCTGTGTTTAATCTCAAACATTTGGTCCATCCTTGCCTTCTTAGCCATTCCATGAAGAGGATGTTGTTGCCTATGACAAGTGAGACTAAAAGATGACTCATGTTGAACACCCTTCAATTCACTCAGAAAAACCTTGGTATGAGAGGAATTTTGGCTTGAAAAGATTTAAGATGTGTTGTAACTGCGAAAAACTAGTGCTAATGAAGACTCATCCCATCAAACCATTAATTACTGCATGTGACACAAACCACAACAAGAACATAACCACCCACACACACACACACACACACACACACACACACACACACACACTCTTAAGAGCATTTAGAATGTCACTCTTGTCAAAGTTATGTCTAAGGATTTGGTTCATGAACTGCATGTGTGATTACATCTTTGAAAATTTCAATAACAACTTCATTCATTTTCAAATTTAGTGCCTAGTTGGACATCCAATTTGCTACGGTGTTACCCATTCTTTTAATGTTCACAATTGTAAAATAATCTAACAAGGTAAACTCTTGAGATATGTTGGTGGTGTAGTTTGGAAAGGTGTCATGCTTCCATAGAGCCCTTCATAATAACATTGATGATGACAAGGGAGTTCCCTTCCACATGTAGTTTCGTCAGCCCAAATTTTTTAGAAGCTCTTATTGCCAACAAGGCAACTTCTAATTCTGCAACAATATTGGTGCCATCCTATAGTCTTTTGCCACCTAGTGCAATAAGATCCTCATTTCCATCTTTGGTAATAAACCCTGCACTTGGGGGACATATATTTCCTTTAGAGGCCCCATCAAAATTATATTTCCACAATTTAGCTTGTGATTTTTCCCAAGTAAAATGCATCCCAAGGCACAAGATTGAGATTAACATAAACATACCCATTCACGGATCATGTCATCTTATTCTTTATCAATGTAAGATTTTTCTACATTTTTTAATTAATAATTGAATTATTATATTTATTTATGTTTATTTTTTTAATTTATACATCTATAGAAGTGTATTTATATGTTTTGTTTTGTTAAATAATCACCAAATTTGTGCTACATATGTATTTAGTGAACACTTGAAAAGTTGTAGTCATATCTAGCTTAGTTGGAATTCATCCAATTAGATCATAATTTTGACAAAAATTAAGTTTTAATTAGAAATGCTTTGAATTCATCCGTGCTATTAAGTTGGAAAACATGACAACTTTGTGCTTGCACATTTAGGAAATATTATACTAATTTTTTTAAAAAAATCTTGCAAACTTTACTTTTTTTCATAAATATATATAAAGTAAATTCTTGTGTACTTTTAGTTATGATCAATTGATTCATATCGCATGCCTTTGTTTAGAGAACCCAATTGACATTAGAATAAGTTATCTATTTATACTAAAAATTAATATTCCAAAGTAATATAGAAATCTATGTGAGTTTAGAGCTATGAGATATGTGATTCTTATTAAATACTTTTCTATAGACTAATCCTAAATTTTATGCTGCAACTTACCTTTTGTGCCAAAACAACCATTTTCTCAGAGTCTGAAATACTTTAGATTGGCCAAGTTAGACTTCTATAAAATTGTTTACTTTGAGCATGTTTAACATTTCAAATACCAAAATAACTTGGAATGGTAGGAGTTTTGGGTGTCAATTTGGTTGTGGGGATTAACACTAGTTTTGTAGGGAATGTTTTAGGTAGGAATCTAGTTGCAGGGATTGCTAGGGGTTTTGTAGGGAATGTGGCTAGAGATACTGGTAATGGATCAAGTGGGAATTTGGAGCAGGAAGAAGACAAAGTCTTTCTAGGCTTTGGTTCAAGAGGGCATGAGGATTCTAACTCTTATCAATCTGATCCTCTGACTGCTATCCTTGCCCCTATAAGGGACCAACTTGAGAAAATTTTGAAAGGGGCCCCTTCCTTTGTGGTATGTAAGGATACCGCAGGATCACGCGATCATCTTTATTTGGGAGAAGACCAGGAGGCAAGTCATCCTTCCCTCCTATTACTTCTAAATCATGTTGGGGAAAAGGTGAGTTTCAAATTTTTGTCCCGGACCTAATAGTCAAATTTTCTATTTTTATATGGAGTTAACCCTAGTTGGGAAATTTCTGGGGGCTCATCCATATATTGAAACCTTAAGAAAAATGATTAAAAGGAAATGGGTCCTCTAAGGTTAGGTTGACATTGCTTTAATGTCTAACCATTTTTTCTCCTTTTTATTTACTTGTAAGGAGGATATGAATATGGTTTTATGTGGTGGACCATGGTTATTTGGCAATACTTCCTTAACAATAAAAAAATGGGAACCAAATACCGATCTCTCAGATGCGTTCTTTCTCACTACTCCTATGTATTGTGCATTTGATTTTTGGATTTGATTGTGTGAACAAATTTTTTACATCAACGTTTCGGATCACACTTCGTGATCCATCATCAGGATGCATGCAAGAGAAGAGAAGGAGAGGACAGAGTGTGATCTGAAATGTTGATGTAAAAAATCTGTTCACACAATCAAATCTAGAAATCAAATGCACAACACTGATGGATTGCAGAAATCTGATAGCTCTAATACTCCTATGTGGGTAAGACTCTCGGGTCTCCCACTTGAGTTTTGGCATGAAGATATTTTTAAGGGGATAGATGGATCCTTTGGAGAGCTCATTGCCATTGATAATATGATTGCTTCTAGATCTAAGCTTTTGTTGTTTGCTAGGATCTATGTCAAAGTAGTGCACTTGAAGGATCTTCCTTAGAAGGTGGAAATCAACTCAAAATTGGGAAAATGGACTCAAGAGGTTATTTTTGAAGACCTCTCTAATGTGTGTGTTGTTTGCAAAAAATGGGTCATTGGGCTAAAAATTGTCCTCTAAAACTTAAAAATAAGAAAAAGGTGGTGATTGTGGAAAAGGAGGTTCAAAAAAGGGTTTGGAAACCTAAATTTTTAATTGGAGAATCTATTTCGAAGGGTGAAAAAATTGAAGATATCCTTAGATCTCAGTCTAATGATAGGAAGGAGAAGTTGGAGGATGAAGGCAAGAAAACTTTGAATAATGAAGACATACGTTTATCCTCTACACAAGATATTGAGGAATTAGGAAGAATACAAAATCAGATGGTCATTTATCAGAATTATGTTGAGGATCTAGATGATATTGATGGGATAGGGGATTTTGAGAAAGGAGAAATCTTAGCGAATGGGATTGGAAAATTGGAAGATTTATTGAATAACTTTGTGGAGGATTCTTTGAATGGAGAAAATCTCCCTCTGTTGGAACCTCTTTTTGAAGAGATATCCTTGAATGTGCTCGAGCCTGCTTCTAACCAAATTGAACATAAAGTAGGTAAGGAAGAATTTAAAAAAAAATTGAGACAAAGAAAAAATGATGAAAAGAAAATGACACCTCTTATTATGCCTATTGGAGTAGCTACTTGAAGAAGTAAATTGGAAATAGGATCTCTAAAATTGAAATTGAATGTTGGGACCCCAAAGAAAACTAGTAGAAAGACATCAAAAAATAAGAGAGAAACATAAAGCTTGTAAAATATTGCTGATGGGAACTATTCTAGATTTTACCCCTAAAAAGAAATGAAAATCATTACCTGGAATGTAAGGGGGATGAATATCATCCATAAATTAGATATAGTTAGAAACATTGTTAGGGATCATAAACCTGACATTATGGTGATCTAGGAAACAAAGATGGAGAAAGGTAAAGTTGAAAGTTTGAAATCTTTTAATAACTATGGTCTTATGGTGAGTAGTTCTAAAGGAGCATCGGAAGGAACACTAATCATGTAGAAGAATTCTATATTTTCTAGAACCCTAATGGATGCTATAAATACTTTATTGCAGTCAAGATACATAATTTATCTTAGGGTAACTACTGGTATGTAGTAACCTATATGCTCCTAAATAAAAAAAATGCTAGAAAAAAGTTTTAGGAGTCTCTATCTAAGCTTAAGAGTTTAGACTATAATAGTAAATGGTTAATGTTGGGGGATTTTAATGTTTCTCTCTATGAACATGAAAAAAAAGGAGGGAATACTAGTCAATTGGAAGGTAGATTGGATCTCATGAATTTCATTAATAAAGAAGGTTTAATGGATATGAAATTCAAAGGTATTGACTTTACATGGAGCAATAAAAGAGTTGGAAATGGATGTATTCAAGCCCGCTTAGATAGAATCCTTATTTCTCCAAACTGGACTAATGATTGTGTTTGTTCACTTACTATTATTCAGAAGATTGCCTCTGAACACTTCTCGCTCCAATTTAAGGTAGAGCCTTTTCAAGCTAAGAAAATTTTTACTGTTTAGGTTTGATAAAATGTGGATGCAACATCCAAACTTTAACTCTTTACTGGAAAAATGGTGGAACATTAATATTGAAGGTACTGCTCTATTCCACGTTGCTTCCAAACTTAAGAAAAGTGTGAGAGAATGGAATAAGAAGTCTTTTGGGAATATCTTTGAGAGTAAATCAAATCTGAATGATGAACTACAAATTTTCCAAGATAGAATTCAAGTGGAAGGTTATTCAGAGGACCTAGTTAAAGAAGAAAATGAAAAAACTGGTAAAATACCATGATATTATTTCTAAAGAGGAAACCTTTTGGGGGCAAAGATCTAGGTCTATATGGCTTGAAGCAAGTGACATAAATACTAAATTTTTTCTTCTTACTACGATGAAACATAGAGCTAAGAATCATATTTCCAACCTTTCTAGGGGAAGGGATAAAATAACTAATGAAAATGAAATATCTAGAGAAATGGTTTCCTATTTCTCATCTCTTCTATCTTTAGACCCTAATGTTGATGGAACTAGACAAATGGAGCTTCTTGAAGCCATTCCTCAAGTGGTCACTAATGAGCAAAACAAAATGATGCTAACTATTCCTTCTAGGAATTAAATTTATAAAGCTGCCCGCTTCTTTGAAGGAGATAAATCTCTTTGTTTGGATGGTTTTCCAATGTTTTTCTTCTAGAAACTTTTGGAAGTGGTTGGTAAAGATGTTTGTGATGCATTGAAAGAATTTTTTTGAGAAAAACAAATGCTTAAGGAGATTAATTCTACTTTCCTTTGTCTTATTCCAAAGAAGTGTGGAGCCGACTCCCTTGAACATTTTAGACCCATTACCCTTTGTAATTCTATATACAAAATTTTCTCTAAAGTTCTTACTCTGTGGTTTTTTATTATCCTTCCTAACCTTATTTCTTATCAACATAATGGATTTATCCCTGGAAGAAAATTTTTGAACTCTATTATTTATGCACATGAAAATATTCATTCTTTATCTCTTTCTAATTCTCAAGGTTTTCTTATGAAAGTGGATATAGCTAAAGCTTATAATAGAGTTGAATCGAGTTTTCTTAAAAAGTTTTTACTTTCTTTTAGTTTTAGTGAACAAATTCTTAACGTTATGATGTAGCTTGTTTCTACCTCTTCTTGGTTGTCTTAGTAAATGGGAGTTCTTCTAATTTTTTTACACCTTCTGGTCTAAGAGAAGGTGATCCTATTTCTCCTATTCTTTTTACAATTATGGCTAATAGTCTTGGCAAGTATATTGGTAGGCTGATTTTGAGAGGGGAAATTCAAGGTGTGAGACCTTCTTCACATCCACTTCTCTGTTCTCATGAACAATTTGTGGTTGATACCATTTTTTTGGGAAAAGATGATGTTAGGGAGGCAAGAAGTCTTAAAAAGGCCTTGAATCTTTATTCTACTATTAATGGGCAATTTATTAATTGGGATAAGAGCTCTCTATTTTTTATTAATACTCCTATTCTTAGACAAAGGGAAATTGCTAACATTCAAGGGTGTTCTATAGGTTCCTTTTCGAGTACTTATCTTGGCCTCTCTTTGGAGCTTAGTCATTCTGGGTTGGAATGGTAATATGTTGAGTCAAGCTCATAAAGTCACTTACTTAAGGCTAGTCTCTAAAATCTCCCTACTTATGCACTTAGCTTAATCAAAATTCCAACAAAATTTGCAAATGCAATTGATAAAATTCAAAGGAATTTTCTGTGGTCTAGAAATGAAGATAAAAAATGAATGACTTTGATAGCTTGAGAAAAGGTTTGTAAACCAAAGATTGAAGGAGATTTGGGTATTAGATCTATTAGAAGTATGAATAAGGCTTTGTTGGCTAAACAAGGTTGGATAGTGTACCATGATGATAAAGAATGGAGCTCTATCTAGAGACATAAGTACCTATATAATACTCTTTCTATTTTTGACTTTCTGTCCCACCCTATTATCTCTGGGTTGTCTGCTATTTGGGGAGTTGTTCAAGGGTTTAAACATATTTTGAATAAAGGTTGTAAGTGGAAAGTTGGGGATGGATGAAAGATTGAATTTTGGGAAGATGAGTGGCTTTTGGATAATCCTTTGTTGGATGATTTTGATGGCATCTCTCCTATAGAAAGATGCAAACAAGTTTTTGCAGATTTTGTGGGGAACTACTGGACTATCAATGAATGGGTTAACATTGTTGAGTTTTGCCAAAGTTTGCCTAGTATTCAAACTTCCCTTAATTGATGTAGCTTTTATCCTAACAAGGAGGATACTATAGTGAGGGGGATTGAACCTTGTGGTTATTTCAAGGTTTCATTTGTGTTCGGTTAGTCCCCCTCTATGGGCTAGAGCTTGGATTAAGGGTCTTATACCAAAAATTAATATCTTCTTTTGGACTATGCTTCAAAATTAATTTTTAACTTTGGATAATTTTCAAAAAAGAGGCATTTATATAGTGAACAAATTTTCCCTATGTAAGATGAAAATTGACGACATGAATCAACTTTTTTTGAATTGTAAATACAACCAAAATGTTTGGGGATCCCTTCTTCAATATTGGAGTATTTGATGGGTTCATCCTAATAATATTGAAGAGTGTTTTTAGAATTGGAAATTTCCTATCAAAGGATCTAAAATTGGATTTCTTTGGAATATATCTCTCCCCCATCTTTTTTGGGGTCTTTGGAAAGAAAGAAACAATAAAATATTCAAAAATAAAGAAACTCTTGAATGAGTGGTGGGTCAAAATATTATCAGGACTATCAAAGAGAATTTTATATCTCAGAATAAAAATAGTGATGATGTGTGTATAAGAAATCCAATGAAAATTACAAGAACCAGTTTAAAAAATAATGATCATAGATAGGGTGTAATATGGAGATCCCCTCCTTTGGATTGGTTAAAAGCTAATTTCGATGGTTCTGCTAAAGGGAAGGGAACCCTTGAAGAGCTGGGTGTGGTGGAGTCCCAAGAGACCATAATAGTAGAGTAGTAGATACTATGGCTATCCCTAGTGGTCACTCGACTAGTCATAAAGCTAAGGCTATTGCTACTCTTTATATTGTTAGGATGGAAGTGGAAATTGGTTATAGGAACTTATGGCTAGAAGGGAATTCTTTAAACATAGTTAATATTTTGAATAATTAGAACATGATCACGTGGAATATTGATGGAAGTATTATGGAAATTAAAAAGTTGATAAAAAAGTTTGATAAAGTAATCATAACTCATAATTTTTGAGAAGGAAATAGAGTGGTTGACAAGGTAGCTAATAAAGCTATCTACAAGGATGGAAAGATGACATGGAGTGATTATTAACATATTAGTCAAGTTTTTTATTAGTGACACACACTTATTCAGATTTTGTATAGCTACTGAGCTCATTGACTAGTTTATAGTGTTTTCCATATAATTTAGTAGCCATCGAGTTCTACAGTTGCTACCGAGTCTTTTGGACTAATCCCAGTGGTTACTGAGCAGATTCAGTCAGTGTGAAGTCTAGCAATTTAAATTGTGCAATTTAGTATACACCAAGTTTATCAGTGGTTACTGAGCATTGTAGTGTCTACTGAGTTCACAGTTCATGTGATGCAAAGCCAGTGTTAACCAAGCTACTTTATGCTAACCAAGTGATTCAATGTTTGTCGAGTTGCACAATATCTACCGAGTCACCAGTGCAAACCAAATTCAAGACTACTTGAAAGTGATTAGTATGGACTGAGCTTCTATGTCTATTGAGTGCATGACAATGCCAAGCATTGACAATGGATGCTAAGTATCAAAACCTCACCGAGTCAGTCTTGAGAACTTGAGTATCTTCCTGTGGGTCGACTTTGTAATATTTGTGTTAACTTGTATCATGGCCAACTTTTCTATTTTATAATTTGGATTGGTATATATATGCAATGTATTGTACCATATCAGAGTGTGAGTGTATGCATTGTAATGTGAATGTGGATGTGAAAAGTTCAAGTTATGAATGCAACAAATAAAGAATTATAAAGGCCATAATAGTGTAAGGAGCAACAGAGACATATCTATCACATAAAGGTGATCAATACATTAAGAAATCTCTATCAGAAAACTCAGTTGCAAGTCAGAGATCTACCGCTTCATCCTAATAGGTGAACCAGTCAAAATCTTTTAACAAGGTAGACCTAATAGTCTTTCACAAATCTCTTTGCTGAGTGCATACTTCATTGTATGTTTGTAAATCCTCACACAAGGGGGACCTAGTAGTCCTATTCACTCCTAACAGGGGAGATCATCTGAAGTGATCAATGTAAGCCTTAACAGGCCAACTTTATGCTGTAGTACTAAAGTTTGTGGGTATCATCCCCACCCCAATTTTACTTTCTATTTGGAAGGTTTCTGGGTTACCATATCTTTGTGTTCAAGTGTTATGGATGCTTTCATGTTTTCAATTTCTCATGCATGCAATTAGATCAGATGTGATGAATTAAGTGCTAATTGATTCATTGGATTAAGAATTGAAATTGTTAAAGTTTTAGACGTTACTGATTCACCCCTTCCCTTTTAGTAACTTAGCATAGTCTTGAATATTTTTGACAATTGGTATCAGAGCTTTGTGGTTCTCAGGAGAAAGTTTAATAACTTGAGCAAAGATCAAGGATGTAGAGATATTCAAACTTCATAAAGCAATTGACAATGAAAAGTTGGATCTAGAAATGACCATTGTCCAAACTCAAGAAAGCTAAGGAGCAACTTTCCCAATCCCTGAAAAGAAGAAAGGAACTTGCAAATCAAATGAATGATCATCTTTACATTGAAGAAATAATTGAAGACTTTCACCCTTCAAGCAACTCACATGAAGAAAATGATGCATTCAAAGTACTCCTTGAGAAGAATGGTTCCCTACAAGAAGAAGTAAGAAAGCTAAAAAGAGAACAAGAAATTTAGTTAGTAAGGTTATGTGAAGTCTTGGAATAGAGAAACAAGATAAAAGAAGAGATGGATGGAAGGAACAATGAAATCTAGAACCAATCCCTTCAGTAAGAAAACCTTATTGATCAACTCTCCAATGCAAATGAGGAAATCATGAGCCTAAGATTTGAAAATGAAAGAATAAGAAATGATCTAAATTAAGAAAGGAAAATCAATGAAAGAATAAAAAATGATCTAAGATCTAAATAAAAAATCAATGAAAGATTGAGGAATGACCTGAACTCTGAGAAGCAAATCAATGAGAGAATAATGAAATCTCAAGCAGACATGGATCAACTGAATGAGCAAAACCTCTATAGGAAAAAAGGAAAAGAAGGAATTGGATACAAAGAAGAAGGTGAATGCTCCAAACAATGTGTTCAAAAGAATCAAAGACCTACTTGCAATCACTGTGGTAAGATAGGTCATACATCAAACAAATGTTGGAACAATGGAAAAGAAAAATTCAATGGAAAATGTTACAATTACAATTAGCATGGTCATAGGGCTAATGAATTCAAAGAGAAACCAAGATTTGAAGGCAATTGTCATAAATGTAAGAAACATGGACACAAGGCATCAGAATGAAAAACAAAGACATTGAATCCTACAGAAAAAATTGTGAAAGCAATATTTGGTTGGGACTACAATACCTGGTGTAGATGTCATTACTATGGAGAATTTGGACACATTGGTATGAATTGTGTTAAACATCATACGAGGAAAAGAGATACCACTAAAAGATGTTCCATTTGTACAGAACTTGGTCATCTTGCCAATAATTATATGAATACTGGTAGAATTGAAGATGAGAAGAAAGCAAAGGTTGATAACCTCCGAAAGTAGATGAGACAACAATGGATTCCTAAGTCTACCAAGGATAATAGTCTAAGAAATAATGGTCAAGTCACTCAAGAATTAGGTGAATCTACCATTTCTAATTAAGTTCTCAAGGAAGAACTAGAACCAAGCTATCAAAGAAGACATCCGAATTAGTTCCAGTTGAAAGGTGACAAAGATCCAAATCTGTATACAAGATAAAAAGGGATCATTGAGCAAGATCGGTATTAGTTATTACCGATTTACCTTCTCTACCGAGTAAGATCAGGTCATAGACTCTACCAAGCAAGGTCAGGAGTAACAAAGGCACTTATGGTTACTGAATTGTGGAGATGCTACAAAGTAATCAATGCCATATAGTGGATGACAACCTGTTAGCTTATCTACCTCCGTACCAAGCATTAATGGTGAAGTTTTAACAAAAGACATGGAATTGAATTCATTTCTTATCATGAATTTTCAAATGCTACTACGAAGACCTATTTTCAATGCAATCAAAGCGACTTGAGAAAATTTCCTACAAAAGCTTTTCAAAGTTCTCTCAAGCTATCGAGCAAAAATAGCATCCTGCAACAACAAGGTCAAGAGAGGGTCTAACATGCTAGTTCGAGGAGTTGAATGAAAAGTACCTAATTTCAAGATTACACATGTGGTTGCTAAAACCCTAGATCCAAGTGGAGCACAATCCCAAATCCCTCCTAAGGTACTTCTTGTTAATGACATTCGTACTCATTTTAAATGTGCTATTCAAGAAATTGGTACTGTGGAGATGGATAAAGCCCTAGGTCAATTTTGTGTTGATGGAACCCTAAAACCCAAGCATCAACATCTAGAAGCAAAAGGATTGACACATATTCCCCATATGCCTTGAGAATTTCAAATCAAAAGGATTAGGTTTATCTTTAGTCGGGTGCATAATGGACAATTGTGGTTAGAGCAACCAATTTTGATAACAAAGAAGATGATTCATCGAATCACTAACCTCCCCATGCTAGCCAAAGCCAAAACAATGAAAACCCTAGATCGAGCAGAGTTGGAGAAGAAAACTCTAGCCGAATGGGATGGCAGAGGTATGAAAATCAGTAGCATTATAGATGCAGAAGTGAAATTTGGAATTCATGTTATTGCATATAAGATATACAACTCAAGCTATCTTAATAGTGTGTCATGTGAAGCCGTGGATTTGGCATATAAATTGGTTAAAAAAAACTTATCTAATGACCTTGTCGACTTATTGTTGAGACAGTTCAACAAAAATATGGAAATTATTAGAACATCAAAGAACAACCCATGTAAATTTGGTTCATTGTTAACTTGTGTATTCTTTTATGGCCAAAAGTTCTTCCCTTCTAAAGGCACTATAGTTTGGATAAAAGATGTGCCTGTACTTTACCGAATACATGAATATATTGTAGAAATGGGTGAGAACTATGCCAACATCATGGATAACTACTTCAATGTATTCAAAGAGAAAATGAACAATAGGTTCAGGATACCAAAGAAGTTAGTTGAAGTCTACAAGGATGATGTGTGCTTCATGGTGGATAGTGACAAGGTATATATCCAGGCAGTTAAGCCTAGAGTTGCATGGGTGAAACCTCTTGGCTATGAGGTGAATATTGATGAGACAAAGGACATCATTGAAGCCCTTGTCATTGAACCTATTGATCCCAAGGCCCTTTATTTTGGAACTTATGAAGAAGCTAAGGCTAGAATTTAGCTAGAGATAAAGCTCACATAGGTGGTTAACAAAAGGAAGAGAAGGATAGAAAAGCTGAAATCAAGTGCACCTCTCTTGTTAACTAAGGGCAAAGATGAGGATGTGGAAGAAGTAGATGATGAGGAAGAGTCTTAGAAATAAGAAGAACCTTTGAAGAAAAAGGCAACATGATCATCACCAATCCTAAAAAGTCATCTACTGTAGTCTTCATAAGGAGGTCACGAAAGAAAGGAGGTGACATTGTATTCAACAGACCTCCACCTACCTTCCAAGACAGGCTAAAGCAATTGGAAGAAGGAGTAGGAATAACAAACTTTAAATCATTGAAATATGAGATTAGGATTGAGGTAGAGTAGAAGCAAGTTGAAGACCTAGTGCTGAACAAAATGGGTAAGTGGAAGTACTCACCAGACTAGATCACTTCTCAAGTCTCCAGTAAATTACTAGAGAAGATAAAGCCATGATGGGATTTTTCTATACAAACAGTCAAAGACATATTTGCACAAACCTAGAGGTAGTTACTACCGAGCATATCAAATGCTAAGATGAAAGGGTCATTAAAGAAAAAAAAAGAAAAACCGACTCTAAGGTTTAATACTTGTTTGGATTTGATCAAGGACATAGAGCATGTTGTTAGAAAGGCTACAAACACTTGGGAAAATATTTATCATCTTCATAAACCAAGTGAATTTCTAGCTGAAGTAAAGGATGATTATGAAGAAGAAGATAATGAGAAAAATGAGGAAGAAATTTTTGAAGAAGTGACTCACTTTGATAATGACGAAGATGAAGAGGATCAAGGTCCAGAAGCTACCAAGGAAGAAAAGCAAGATGATGAGGAGACTAACCTATTCAAGATAGTTGCAACAGTCATTGCCTCACTTCCTCACTCCCCCAACAAACCACTGACTACATCAAGTATGGAGACAACTTCAACAAGTTTGGTTGTGACTACTACTAATACATCAAATATCCAATCACTCTTTTCCCCAACTCAACTTAGCATATCATTGACAGAAGTGACTTCCACTTCATCCACCAAGCTGGAGACTCCTTCTTCATCTACCAACTTGAGTTCTTCAGTCTTCACTTCTCCAATTTTGACTTCTTTAGTTTTGAGTACATCCATGGTAAGCTCTCCAGTTTTGACTACTTCAATTTTGGCTACTTCAATTTTGGAATCTTCAAGTATCTCTGTAAATATTCCATCAGTTAGTACAATATCAATTTTTACTGCAAGTCCAAGTATGTCTACTATTGTTTCCATTCTGGGTACAAAATCAATACGTGCAAGGACAGTTGAGCCTAAGGTTCAACCTAGTACAAAATTTTTGGGGAAAGGAAAGGAAATAGAGGAAGACATAGATTTAGATGAGGAAATAGTAATTCCCAAATGAGATATTTACAATCTTTCTATAGACCAAATGCACACATTTGGTGAACTCCTCTAGAAAAAGGCTAAACAACAAAGATTAAGAGAGGAAAGAGATAAGGAGTATAAGATAATAGATGATGCCAAGAATATTTTGACCAAGGAAATAGGAATTGAGGTTGATTCTTCTCAAGCTATTTTGTATCAGCCAAGAGAAGCAGTCCAAAAATTCAATGAGGATATCAAAGGTCAAGATAAGCTAGTTGAAAAGGCTGAAAGAAATTTAATAATAAAGTGTTGGGGTACATTGCTCAACAAATAGCCATTTATCAAGTTGAGCTTTCTACAATTTTGGTCAATCTTGAGGCATCTAGTTCAAATGTGTCATCACTTTTTGGGAAACTATGTGATGTCACTGAGTATACAAAGGAAGTAAATGACAAATTGTCCAAAATTGATATAGATCTTAAAGTAAGTGCTCAACAACTACAACTTGACCCTAGTTTAAGCTCTACACATTTCAAGAAGATCAAATTTTTGTTAGACATGAAAGTTGAATTGCTAAGAGAAGAAGCAAGGATCCACTCAACATTGATTGACATACAAAATATGATCTTGGATGCTATGTAGAAACATATTGTATATTCAAAAACTCTAGTCCATGATAAAAACTTCTTTGTTGTGGACCACATGATTGAACTATCACCAGAGGTGTAAATTGCAATTCATACATGCAAGGTTTTGCAAGAAAATTGGGACAAAAACTTGACAATCACTCTCAAGGTACACTTAAATTTCTTATCTCATTTTGGTGTCTCTATGTAAATAAGTTAGAATAAATATTTGGCATTACTGTCAAAAAGGGGGAGAAAAGTTATATTGAAGAATGTTATATGTATATGGGAGATATAAGAGAAAAGTTATATGTTATGAGGAAGCAAGTCATGTACATAGAGAGTCACATGTTAGGAATAAGGTGTCTCAACCTTGTATAATTACTATTCTTATTATTTGTTTTGTAATATGTATTTCTTGCAAATAATGTTGATGTGTCGACATCTTGAATTGTGTGTAAGGAGATCATGACTAAAACAGTTATGACGGATTCCTATGACACGTAAGAGCTATGTTAGGAAGATTCAATGACAGGTGAAGACATGTGGCAACTAAGATATTTGAGTAGTGTACACTCTACCCCAATAGTGGGGTTCGAGAATTTTTTTGGGGTTCCTATTCTCTCAGAGAATGGTAAAACCCTAATATGGTTTACTTTTGGGAGTAGCCCTAAAGTGAAGCGCATGTTATAAGCATTTTTAGGGTTGCAAAGAGATGCAATGCAAAAAAAAAGGTGTATTGTTGGTACTGTGAGTAGCTACTGGAGTCTTCTATTGTTGATGTTGAACTTGCATTGCAAGTGTATTGTAACCTTGTGTTGAAGATAATACATTGTGCAGGTTCTGAAGGGGTGGGGTTGTTTTACCGAAAGGTTTTTCCCCACCGACAAATCATTGTGTTATGTGTTTCTTTCTCTGTCTATTTTCTTTATGCTTGCTTGGTTGAAATATTGTTGTTTATATGATATTGAATCTGTAAGTGCAAAATATTTCAATAGGATTTGTACCATACTCCTCTTAAGAGATTAGTGTAGGAAGCTGGTTCCGCACCTGAGTTTCCTTACATCACATAGTATGGGGGGGAAATATGCTATGGTGAAGAACTTGTATTAGTAAGACATGCTATATATAGAAAAAGATGTATAGTATACTATATATACTTACAAAGATCAATTTTGAAAAATCTCAAAAAAAATATAGTACAGTCTACCAAGCTAGTATCACGTGGTGATGGATACAAGGTATTCAGTTTTGGGCTAATAAGTGCTTTTGTCACTAATGCCAAAGGGGGATATTGTTGACATATTAGTCAAGTTTTTTATTAGTGACACACACTTAATCATATTCTATATAGCTATTGAGCTCATTAAACAATTTACAGTGTTTGCCATGTAATTCAGTAGCCACCAAGTTCTATAGTTGCTATTGAGTCTTTTGGACTAATCTTAGTGGTTACTGACCAGATTCAGTTAGTGTGAAGTCCAAAAATTTAAACAGTGCATTTTAGTGTACACTGAGTTTACCAGTGGTTACCGAGCATTGTAGTGTTTATCGAGTTCATAGTTCATGTGATGCAAAGCCAGTGTTAACCAAGCTACATATGCTAACCAAGTGATTCGATGTTTGTTGAGTTAGTTCAAGACTACTTGAAAGTGATTAGTATGGACTGAGCTTCTATGTCTATCGAGTGCATGTAATGCTAAGCATTGATAGTGGATGCCAAGTATCAGAACCTCACCGAGTCAGCCTTGAGAACCTGAGTATCTTCATGTGGGCCAACTTTGTAATATTTGTGTTAACTTGTATCATGGATGAATTTACTATTTTATAATTTGGATTGGTATATATATGCAATGTATTGTACCATATTAGTGTGTGAGTGTATGTATTATAATGTGAATGTGGATGCGAAAAGTTCAAGTTATGAATGCAACAGATAAAGAATTATAAAGGCCATAACATCATAAGGAGCAACAGAGAAATATCTATCACAGAAAGGTGATTAGTACACTAAGGAATCTCTATCAGAAAACTCATTTGCAAGTTAGAGATCTACTACTTCATCCTAACAAGTGAACCAGTCAAAATCCTTTAATAAGGTAGACCTAACAGTCTTTCATAATTCTCTTTACCGAGTGCATACTTCATTGTATGTTTGCAAATCCTCTCACAAGATGGACCTAGCAGTCCTATTTTCTCCTAACAGGGAAGATCATTAGAAGTGATCAATGTAAGCTTTAACAAACCAACTTTATGCTGCAATACTAAAGTTTGTGGGTATCATCCCCACCCCAGTTTTACTTTCTATTTGGAAGGTTTTTGGGTTACCAAATTTTTGTGTTCAAGTGTTATGGATGCTTTCATGTTCAGTTTCTCATGCATTCAATTAGATTAGATGTGATGAATTAAGTGCTAATTGATTCACTAGATTAAGAATTGAAATTGTTAAAGTTTTAGAAGTTATTGATTCACCCCTCCCCTCTTAGTAACTTAGCATAGTCTTGAATATTTCTAATAGTGATAACCTCAACAAGGAAATCAAGCTGACAGTGATCATTAATTATGACATGACTAATGCAATTGAAGGGAAGATTATGTGAAATTTTGTGTCTTATTATGACAAGTGGTAGTTTTATTATGGAATATAATCATATTTTGAGAAGCTACTTTTGTGTCATCATCAAAAGAACTTGGCATGTTTTTTGCGTAAAAAGCTTATTTGAGGTTAAACATTCTTTGTCTCCTATGAAAGTTACCATTTTGCATAGAAATTATAGAGTTGGTTGCACTATGGATGGGGAACTAAGGAAACAAGAGTCATCTAGCTACAAAGAATGGAAAGTGAAAAGTGCAGTGTGGGAGATTCTCAAGAAGGGTAAAGTGACATCATGCATTGAGAAGCTACATGACTACAAACCCCACATTACTAATTACTTCTTCAAGAATTGGTCTGAGGTAAGGGTTACTCTTCATGGGGTAACAATGGATTTGACAGAGGAGTTTATAGTAGAGATAACTGGTCTTCCTATGGAGGGCTTAAAATTCAAAAAGGAAACCAATATATCAAATGTTGGTTTCAAGAAATTTCTCAAAAATGAAGAGGAGGAAAAAAGGCTTGTGAAGAATGGGGACTTTTATGACCTGGACCAAATTAAGGTAATCTAGGAAGACATTTTATCTTGTGTTTGTGAGTATTTTGTTTTGAATGGTAGATCGAAAAGGGTTCATAAATTCCATTTTGTGTTTTTGAACCATTTCCAGTATAAGGATAGGTTGTCCATCCCTTTCTACTTGAAATTTTCTCTGCTAAATTGTCTCCAGGCCCATAGAAAGAAGGAAACTAGGCTCGCGCTCCATGAAGGACTTATTTTTGTTAATTGAAAATTACTATAGAAAAATGTAGTGAATCTTTCACCTGCTATGGAGAAGAAGAGACAATCAGTTGGTAATGAGCCTCATGACAAGATGAGTGCTAAGAAAATAAAAAATAATACTGTAAAAATTGAGGAGGGTTGTAGCGATAGTAAGGGAAAAAAATAAGTATATTTAGGTTGAGAAAAATAAGAAATTTAATGAGGAAGCTATGGAGTTTGAGAAAAGTGCAAATGAAGAGGATGAAATGGAAACTAGGGATCTTAGTTCTAACCTAGACGAGTATTTTAGTAGTTGGGGTATCTTTGTGGTTAAAAATGATGGGGAAAGTAGCAAAGACGGGAATTTGGAGTCAAAATTGATTTTAGAACCTTTGGAGTACAAGGAGAATATTTTGAACGAAAGTGAAAGGCCTACACCCACTTAAAAGGAAGTTATTGTTGAGATAATGGGTGTTGCACACATTGCATAATATTGTTATTTTATTATTTTTATTTTTATTATGTAATGTTGTACCTAGATGGATGTGCAACATGTAAAGATTCCCATGGAATATTCTTGATGAGTTGTATTGTAACATTGTGATAATATTTCATGTAATTATTTAATATTGGGGAAAAGAATTAAATGCCCAATATTAAATGTGGGGTCAGTGGGTTAGGTAGCACATGGTTTTAGCACATGGTTTATGTAATACCACTTGGTGGTTTTGTGGGACTTGCTACTATATAAGCAGCCACAAGGGTAGTTGTTGTAGAGAGAGAGAAGAGTGACAAGGAGAAGACAAAAGGCAAGAGTCAAGCGGGACAAGGCTTGACAGGTTAGCCAAGGGAGCATTTGTGAAGGTTGAAAGCATGGCATGGGATGTGTGGATTCATGCTTGTTCACATAGTTTGCTCGGTTGTGGCTATAGCCATGAAGGCTTCCATGGTTGTATGGCAATGGTATTTTTGCTGAATAATACATGATGATGAATGCTTTTGGAGGCTGGGTTTTTCCCTCAATGAGGGTTTCCCAGGGTATATCTTGTGTCACATTTTTGTGGGTATGTTGTCTATTCTCTTGCATGTGGATTTTAATTCCGTGTTTATTTTAGATCTATTATGGGTTATGTGGAAACAATTATATTCTTTATTGCTAAGTTTCCTTACAAGTGGTATCATTAGTGAACATGGAACACCACATAATTAACCACCTGTGGGCAGGGGAGCGCGTCGCATCACCCAACAATCTCCCCCTCGACGCGCATACCAGGTGCTTACGTGGGTCGGGAAGGCACCAGGGAGATTTGAACCCATGACCAAGCCAAAACCAGGCTCTGATACCAATTGTTGGGCCCATTTTTTGTTGCACCAAAAGCCATGACTGTTAGTGAACATGGAACACCACATAATTAACCACCTGTGGGCAGGGGAGCGCGTCACATCACCCAACAATCTCCCCCTCGACTCGCGTAAGCACCTGGTATGCGCGTCGAGGGGGAGATTGTTGGGTGATGCGACGCGCTCCCCTGCCCACAGGTGGTTAATTATGTGGTGTTCCATGTTCACTAACAATCATGGCTTTTGGTGCAACGGCAAATGGGCCGAACAATTGGTATCAGAGCCTGGTTTTGGCTTGGTCATGGGTTCAAATCTCCCCGGTGCCTTCCCGACCCGCATAAGCACCTGGTATGCGCGTCGAGGGGGAGATTTTTGGGTGATGCGACGCGCTCCCCTGCCCATAGGTGGTTAATTATGTGGTGTTCCATGTTCACTAAAAGTCATGGCTTTTGGTGCAATGGCAAATGGGCCCAACAGTTATTGATGTCAAGATCCTAGTGGACTTTGACAAGGAGAGGAATGAAGAGGTAAAAGCCCTTGTCATTAAATATCAAAGTCCAAATAAGGAGAACCAGAAGGAGATGATGAACCGAAAGGGTTTAAATAATGAAAATGAGTTACATCTTAAGGAAACATAGGAAGTGACAACTAATTCAAAGAAAAGGTTTGATGATGAGATCATAGATGAAAATAATATGGTGAAGTTATCTTTTCTCCACAAGGATAAGTTAAAAGTTGACACCTCTCTTTAGGTCAACTCTTGGCTCTATAATGAAATTATTATTCTTAAGAAGAAAATGGGAGAGATCCATAGAGAACTAGATGGAGAAAAAATGAAGAGAGTCCAGTTGGAGAATCAGGTTGGGAACATCCCTGAGAAGCTGAAGGACTATGAAATGGAACTTTAACAACTAGTAAAAGATAGTGGGAAAAGAATGGACATAGTGACTTCCAATTTATGTGCGTCTACTACAAGTTTAGGTAAAAGGAGAAAAGATGAGATTATGTCCCATGTTGCTATTGTTGTCAAGATTCTAGGTGGCCCTAGTAAAAGAATGAGACAAAGCATGAAGAAAGCTGCAGTTGAGTCCCCTAGATTTGTTCTTGATGACATACTATAGGGTACTATGGAGGCTGGAAAGGATTTAGCTAAGGTTATTAGAGAACTAATTTAGTTGCTGGTTCTGGTCTTTGGTATCAGGTCTCTGGCTGGTCAGTTGGTCCTGGTTTTCCTACTTTTATTTGGTTTCTAGCTTTGTTTTTTGTTTACTTTAGGTTCCAGGTCCTTGTAAAACCTATTTTTGAACTTTGATTAGTTTCTTTTGATGGTTCCAGGTCCCTATAAAACTTGGTTTATTTCTATTTTTGTGAGCTTAGATTTCAAGTCCTTGTTAAACTTGGGGTTCCTTATCATTTATCTTTCCTCTTACTGTAAGGGGTTTTGGTCCCTCAAAACTTGTTTTTGCCTTAATCTAAAACATTTCAAATAATAGTAAAATTGAAAGATTTGCAATGTGAATAGTTCATTTTATAATTCATCAATACAACCTTACACATTTATAAATTGAATGAATTATAAGGTTGTTCCTTGTAAATGTAGGGAGTATATATCTACCTTAAAATTCTAGTGTTGTAAATTGAGTACACATATTCATGTTGATCATGTAACCTTAGCAAAAACAAAAAACATAACTTATGAAGTAAAATTGAAAATATGATATACAACTAGAAGAGAGAGTGGTCTCCTTAAACCATCATATCATTAACTAGTACAATGGTTGATTACCTTTTAAATTCCTCCATAGATTTTAACAACATACAAAAGCCACATTTCATCTAATTCTCAAATTCATCAAATCACACTGTACTTTTTCCCATTTGAAGTAATATGTTCAATTGAATCAATTTGCTTAGAAAATCAAGGTCAAACATGTCATAAAATATTAATTATTATTTTTAAATTAGCTTATGATGATTTCAAACTTATTCTTCTTGAGAGTATGACATTTTGTAGCTTTACACATGTATTTTTTTGGTAAAATGAGTTACTAGGAGCATTAATTTTTCATTAGAAGATTGAGTGTGAAGGAACTGACTTCCTATTAATAGTATTATATTTTTTGAAGGACTCCAATGTTTCTAGTTGATCTAATCAAAATTGATTTACTTGTGTTTAATGATTATGATCTTACTAAGAGTGGAAAAAAAGGGGTAAAAATTTATGAAGATAGAAAGGATTACAACAAGGAGAGCTCAACAAGGAGCTCCAAACTGAGCAACAAGTTCATCAAATTCTTGCACCATCTCATAGGGAAGTTGCCCCCTATCCATAATATTCCAACCCGAAGCATGACCAATCAACAACTCTGTTTCATTCATGAGGAATGTAAGTAAACCTAATGAACTCAAGAGAGATACAAAAGAGAAGAATTTGATTAACAGTAGTGGCCAACTGCCAACTAACATCCTCAAGTTCCTGTGAGTTAAGAAAATTCACTACCACTTGGGAGTCAGACTCATAGATAATCTTGTACCATCCTTGTAAATAACACTATTCCACAACATATAAAATGGCCTGAGCCTCCATGATATTGTTAGTGTAATCACCCTTATGCACTGAGAAAAAGAATTTAACATCACCAGAACTGCAATGAGCCACTCCCCCAATGCTAGCAGGGTTTAGATTCCCTCAAGAAGAACCATCAGTGTTAATTTTTAGAATTCCATGGGGAGGAGGAGTCTAATGCCCATCCTAATTCACCTGACCTTTCCTCTATTGTTGAGGCTGCCTAGTCACTCTTTGAAACCTTTGAGTTGCAACCCCATCTTGAAAATGAAAATTGAGGTGATTACATATAGCAAGATCAACCGGATCCATACCCTCATCTAGCACACACTTGACTTGAATAGTTTCTTGAAGATAATGTGAGATCCTCCACCAAAGATGCATAACACCAAGATGAACATCTTGGAAGATTCAATGATTCCTCTCTAGCTAGATATGCCAAAGAATGAATGATGGGCCAGCTATCCAAGAAGCATGGAGAGGAGAAGATTTGGAGGGAGCACCTCCTAAGCAGGTCCATAACTTAGGAAAAGAGGAAGAATGCCTATAAGAGAAACTCCAAGAACTCCACCAAAAGTGCCATAGTTGAGTAGAAAAGGAGCAATGGAAGAATAGATGGGAGATAGACTCCTCCTCATTACCACACAAAACACAATAAGAGGGGCCCTAAAATCCACATTTACAAAGATTATCCTATGTAAGACAAAAATTGTGAGCCACTAGTCACATGAAAAAATTACACTTGGACCAAGAAACTTTATTCCAAACTTGCCTCCACCAAGGGACCTCAACATCCCCAAATAATTGTCTAGTTGTCTCATGATACCTAGCAGAGACATGATATTTAGTAGACAAGGTACCTCCCCAAGGCAAAACATCTAGACCTAGCAAAGAGGAACACTCCCTAGAGGTCAGAATCTGAGAAAGCTCTCGACGATCCATGTCTGTGCCTCTAGGAGGCCAATGAGAAGAGTGCTTCCATCTGTAACCAACAACAAGTCCCAATTGATAAGGAGTCTTGTAATGAGCCACTTTATCCCATCTAGCAACATGAAAAGAATAAAAAAGAGTCTGAAGATGAGGATACATGGATAATATGGATGGGAATCCATCCCAAGCATTAGACCAAAACAAAGCCTCAGAGCTTCCCTTACATATCCAGAACAAACCTCTCTTGACTAACAGAACACTAGTCTTCAGAGTATGCCAGACCATTGATCCACGACCTTCAAGAGGAAGTGTAGAAAAAAAGCAAGGATCAACATTATGAAAATATTTATGGGTGATAATATGAGCCCAAAGTTTATGTTTTCCAATGCACCATTGCCAATAAAGCTTAGCAGTCAACACTTGCCTACTCAAGAGAGCTAATCAAAGACCAAGACCACCCTCCTTTTTAGGCCTGCAAATAGTCTCCTAGCTAATCGAAATCCATTTAGTGCTACATAAGTTACCACTCTAAAGGAATTGTGAAGAAAGAGCATCAAACTCCTTGAGAAATTAAACAGGAGTAGCTTGAACCATGCTTCTATAAGTAGGAAGAGCTTGGATAATCGATTGAAGAAGAGTAACCCAAGCAACAATAGAAAGCCATCTATGAGTCCAATGATCTACCCTATCCTAAAGTTTGGTAATCAAAATTTTCTAGAAGAGATGTGGCTACCTAGAAACAAAAATAGGGATGACAAGATAAGTCAAAGGAAGTGATCCAATCTGAAACCGTAGGATATTAGCAATCCTTTGTTGAATAGAATCAAGAGTGTTAAAAAAGTAAATGGAAGATTTTGTGCTCATTAACTTTTTTTTTTGTGAAGCTGCCAAATAAATATTGAGAGTATGTCAAAAGGCTTCAACTACCTTGATCCTAGCAAGACCTACAATAGAAAAATCATCAACAAATTGTAGGTGAGAAAGAGTAGGTAAACCATTACCCCACCGCCACCCCTGAATAGAATTCTAGGACACCTGATACTTAATGAATCCACCCAAGCCCTTAGCCATGATGATGAATAGATATGGGGAGAGAGGGTTTCCCTGGCGGAGGCCTCTAGAGACATCAAATAACTGGGAAAGTTGACCATTAAGAAGAACTAAAAAAGAGGCAGAAGTAACACAACTCATAGTCCAACTCATCCAGTCAAAGCTAAAGCCAAAGGTAAGAAGAATATTCCTTAGGAAACTCAATTTAACTCTATCATAGGCCTTAGCCATATCCAACTTAACAAACATTTCTCTCTCCCTTGAACTAGCCATAAAGTGAATAGTCTTAGTAGCAATAACCACCCCATCCAAAATTTGTCTTCTAGCAACAAAACCACCTTGTTCCTCTGAGATAATAAGGGGGAGCCACCTTTTAATTCTCTCAATAATCAACTTAGTAATGACTTTGTAAACCACATTACATAAGGCAATTGGTCTAAAAAGCTCCAATTGATTAGCACCCTCTCTTTTTGGAATAAGAGTCAAGAAAGTAGAATTCAATGCCCGAAGCATCTGCTTGCTAGAATAGAATTCCTTAACCACCTCCAAAAAATCATGATTAATGATGTCGCAGAATTCATGAAAGAATTCAATTCGAAAGCCATAAAGACCAGGAGCCTTTCCCTTAGGCATACCAAAGACCACCTCCTCAAACTCTTCCAAAGATATTGGTTGCATGAGATAATTATTCATTTCTTGAGTGATAAGGGAAGGAATACAAGAAAAAATAATATTTTCTTCATTCTCAGTAGGAGGAGAGTCCTTAGAGAAGAGGTTAGAAAAGTACCAAGTAGCCTCCTAGAAAAAAGTTGGCAAGGAAGTCGGTTGGATACCTTGAGAATTAACCAAAGAAGAGATATTGCTCCAAGATTCTAGTGAGCTTGTACCATTTTATGGAAAAAGCAGTGTTCTTATCATCTTCCTGGAGCCAATCAACTCTACCCTTTTGCTTCCAAAAAATTTCCTCTTGAATTTCCCATTCTTCTAGAGCTCTAGAAGCAATGGATTTAGCCCTTCCAAGATCCTCCAAGAAACCTCAATCTCTAATCTACCTTGTGATGAAATCAAGATCTTCCTAAGCAAGCCTCTTCATAGAGTGAAGGTTCCCAAAAGATTGTCTATTCCATATCATGAGCTGCCTTTTAACATATTGAAGCCTTCTACAAAATGAAAACATAACAATACCATATATAGGAGCACCATCTCTCCACCATCATAAAACACAATCATGAAGAGAGAAGTCACAAAGCCACATCAACTAGAACTTAAAGGATGGATGCTTTGGAATACAAGCATTAGTAGTAGAAAATTTGATTGGTCAATGATCAAAACCCCTCTAGTCTAGGATTTTCGAAGAGAGAGTAAGGGTGCCACTAACCTAGAAACAAGAAACAAGAAATCTGTCCAGATGTTCTAAGATAGCATTAGACCCAGTCCTTCAATTATTCCAAGTATAGAGACCATTAGAAGGCTTAACATTAGAGAGATGGAAAAGTGATATGTGTTGCCAAAGAAGAGCAAAAGAAGGCCCCAATCTTGCTAAACCACTTTGTTTCCCCTCTAGACTTAAAACTGAATTGAAGTCCCCTACTAACACCTAAGGATGAAAATGGTGACAATTTATAACATATTGTATATGCCTCCAAAATTCCTCCTTTCCCACAAAATTAATCGATGCATATACATTAATAATCATGATTACCTCTCCTGAGTCCAAAGTAGAAGCCAACATAGAGAGAGCTAAGCAAGAAGACACCCAACCAAGGGGAGAAATTTTCCATGAATCTCAAAAGATACCCAAAAGATAGCCCATAGCCCCAACACACTAGCATTGCCCACGAGTCCAAATACTAGAGGCATGTTGGTCTATTTTGTGCCCACTCCTTAGAGGAAGAGTAAAGGATACCCACTTAAAGGGTCTATGCATCAACCCCAAGGGGAGAGGATACCCCTTACCCTTACCAGATGCTAGCAAATCCTTAACCAAATCAGCCAAAACAACGTCATTATCCTCTGACACCACAGGTGTTACCAAAGCATCTGACACAAGAGCTATAGGGATCTCATAGTTCTAATGTACCACAACCTAGGATGCCCCATAAACATCATTAAGTGAAAGTCCCTCATCTGTGCAAACTGGGTCACATGAGACACTAGGAGGAAAACCCTCCTCTAGAACCATACTATCAAACACCTCAAAGTGATTAAAACCCAAATCAGATATTCTATCTTTCAAAGGCCTCTTTTAACCACACCCCTTAGCTTGTGGGCGAGTAGGGGTAAATCCATCCTTATACTGCATTTGAGCCTTTCCCTTTCTTGCAATATCTGGCTAATTCTTCCCCTTGGTTGTATTATCCATCTGAGCTTGTCCTTTCCCTACAGTATCTACCAAACCACCACCATTGTCGGCTGTAGAACCATCCACTCCTTTAGAAGTCAAGTTGCGAGGACACTGACACTATAAATGACCATACTCATGACATATCTGACATCAGAAAGGGAGGGATTCATAATCTAACTATTGCACCCAAGAAGAAGCCCCAAGACAGATTTCCAAAGAATCTGGTAATGGGTTATTCAAATTAATTTCAACACAAATTATAGCAAAAGAAATAACCTTTTTATCGAGGGATTGATGTGCAATCACAGTCAGCTTTCCTAGAAAAGCAAAAATTTGACAGAGGATGTCTTCTCACTAGAATTCTAGGGGAAGGTTGTTAGATTAGGTGAAAAACTAATCTCCCAAGAACACCTGCATGCATAAACCTGTCACATGGATGAAACAAAGAACAGAGGCAAGGAAAAATCAAGGAGGCCAAAAAGCCAGATCCATCTTATGGACATGCAAAGAGCAATATCTCATATAATCCAATAAGTAAATGTTTAAAATACAAAGAGGTGAATCCTTATAAAGGAATCATGAAACCCGAAAAGGGAAACTAAAGCCTAAAAAAGCTAGGGTTGCACAATATAATTAATAAAATATTAATTATATGCACCTACAAGATAGCTTAAGACCATGATTCTAACTATAATATTAATCCTAATCTCTAAAATATATCTTGACTCTAGCCCTAAATTCTAATACCACGATACTAACCATCAAAAAAATCTTGATTATTATATATTGCTTAGTTTTAATAAAATTACTTAAATACATAATAATAAATAAAATTAATAGCATATCAAATTAAACAATTTAAACTTTATTGGAATTGAAACAAGATTAATATTATGTAAATTAAAACAAGAATAATATTATGTTAATTAAAATGTAAATTGAAAATATCATTATAATATTAATTATGTATGTAAAATAAATACATAATCTAATAAACTTATAAAATTATATTTAAATAATAATAATAATAAAACATATTTTAAAAATATAAGTTTAAATAAAAGTAATTAAGATTTTAATTAAAACTTAAATACAAAGTAGAATTTTAAATAAATATAAATTTCAACTATATAAAATAAATATTTTTTAAATAATAATTTTAAATATTTTAAATGTCTATAAAATGATTATAAATATGAAAATTTTAATTTTAATATACTCTATTAATTTTGATATTTATATTGAAAACTAAATGTTCATATAAAATAAAATAATATTAAATAAAATGTTTTATTTTTATGAATATCTAAATCCCTCACAACTATTAAAATTAAAAGAATAACATTCAACTTTAAAAGAAAACATCCTCCACATTTTTTAGGTGTCCAAAAATAGCCTTAAAATGAGGCTACAAAAGGGTGAAACAAATGCCCCCAATCACCAATTAAAATTAACAAAAACGAATAGTTGAGATGAATGCAATCCTCTTGCATTCTTTCTAAAGTAAATTAGATTTCAAACTCAGTTGAAATACTTCAATATAGACATTCGGTGTAAATATTGAAATAGAAGTTGGGAGTCAAACCGGTCTAAACATCATATTTTAATAACGAATTAGAATTAAAATTATAATTAAAGTTATATCATGGTTGTAATTATTATTAGAGTTAGGGTTTTAAGTACAGTTGATATTTACGGTTCGGATAAGAGTTTAGGCTTACACAATGGCTAAAGTTAGGATAAGTGCTTAGGTTTCCACAATAGTTAAGGTTAAAATTGGGATTGGACTTGGGGTTTTATTTTGTTTACGATTAAGGTTTAATTTTTGAGTTAGGTTGATTCAGGGTTGTCAAAGGGTTCAAAATTACAATTATGATTAGAATAAGGGGTCATATCATGGTTAGCAATTTGGTTAGGGTTAGGATTTCATTAAGGATAAGGTTTGAATTGAGGCTATATTGAGGACTATGATTAGTTTTATGGTTGAATGTAGGGTTTTTATATGATTGGGGCTATAGGATTGTGTTTATAGTTTGGATTTTGACATTGTACGTTTATGATTAGAGTTACAATTTAATGTTTGTGATAAGGTTAATGTTTATAGTAATGGAGTGTGATTACCTTTCTAATTAAACAATTGATTTTTTAAACAACATTCAATAAATAGTATGCCAACTAATCTTAGTAATTGAACAAATATATGCAAGAATTAGACTAATTTTTTGCCTTAATTGGTCTCCAATATCCCTTCAACATAGCCATTGTACCCTAAGACTATTGTTAGTTTTACATTGTCTATCAACACTAAATTTATGCCTTCCCTCTTCTCAAGGGCCATTCTTAAATATCACACACTAAAGTAGAAATTAAGTTTGGGAAAAATCAGTCAACTTCGATTATTTAACACTTTTGATTTAGGAATCGGTGCCTTAGAATGTGCTGTTTAAACTGTCCACTTGTTAAATACTTAGATTCCTATCATGCTTGACTCTTGATTTATTTTTAAAGACTATCCCATTTCCAAGGCACTCCTTCCTATGCATCAGTAAAACTATAACACCCCATAAATATGTGTATTTATCAAAATTAAGGTGCAGACTTCCCTTGAAGGAGATACCAAGAATGTGTCATCTCTAAACCTTGATCCTTGGTATTCGAAAATTCATTTATCTCATTCAGATCCTCCATCAATAGAACTTTCAAACTGTAGGTAAGTCTATATGTAGACCAAGGCCATCATAATTTGATATCTATCTCATCATATGTAGACATTTTTTTCTTTCTGCGGTTTGGAATGATTTTTGCCAGTGGGTACGCTCTTCTTTTAGCATGCCCCCTTTTCAAATGGTGGTAGCAAGTTTCATGCCCACAAAAGTTTTTGAAGGTGAGGAAAAACGTAAGCCTCAATATAATCATAACTGGGTATCCACAACCTTTCGGTTTTGACAGATAATGTGAATGTTCTTAGTTGTATAAAGGAAAAAGGGGAGCTTAGTAGTAAGGATTCAGAGTTTTAAAAGATTGAAATTTCTATGTTCGACCGTATTGACTCAGATTTTAGTTTTGTGTTAAGATTATGTCACTTCATAGGTGACTGCTTTTAAGCCTTTTTATACTAATCTGATTATTGAATATATAGAGTTTCTATGTCAATTGAGTTGATGGTTGTTTTTATTCTGATTTTTATTATTTTAAGAAAGAGATTTCATTGGCTGATTCATGTTTTTGACTGTTCTATTTTAAGGGTAGTCGAATGCTTGAAGACTATATCTTTTTCATTGCTGACTATTGAAATTCTGATAGATGTTTGTTTGAAGAAAAACAATAGGAAATTTGTATTGTCTTTGTGCTTTTGTAGATACTTTAAAGAAATGATATGAGTGTTGTAGTTTTTACTGAAGATTTTCTCATTTTTTCTTCATTTCAACAATAAGGGATAGATAGTGGTAAACCAAGTTTATTTTATTGAGATTATGAATATTTTTGATATAGCATATTAATCTGGAATTATTAAGAGTTAGTTTAAATTTAACACATTATCTTAGATTTAAATTTATTTTCAGTATTGCTTTATTTTATTTTTTTCTAAAAATTTATGAAGAATCGACTTCAAACTAAAAGTGGGTGTATAAGTCATAGACCAACCACTAGATCTTATACGACCAAACACCTAGGGGTCATTGCTATTGACTTTAGTATCACTAACTAGGTCAAGAGTATCTATCAACTACACCAAGGTCTTTGCAACCTCCTCCTACACCTGTGACATAATGTAATTTTATAACCTAGATTAATGGAAGCCCTCTCATTCCACCAAGTGTCAAAGTTAATGGGGATGAAGTTTTTCATTAATGTTCCACAAACATTATCTAAATTTATTAGAGAATATGGAAAGACCCTTACATGACTCATGATATATGCATTTGCATCATATAATTGGGCAAAATGCAACCCTGAGGCCACCTGGAGCTTCCTTTAAAGGAAAAAATCTAGAATTGGCATAGATCTATATTGCACATACTATAG
This sequence comes from Cupressus sempervirens, assembly GCA_028749045.1. Lineage (NCBI taxonomy): Eukaryota > Viridiplantae > Streptophyta > Pinopsida > Cupressales > Cupressaceae > Cupressus > Cupressus sempervirens. The sequence continues at coordinate 563,259,146 of CM053787.1, read as the reverse complement.
CCACATGGAGTCAAATTGGTGATCTATTTCTTGATTGTTTCTTTGAAAGCATTAATCACTTTTCGTTGCTCCAACAATTGTTTACTATTTGTTAATAAACATATTTGTTCTTCATTGATTATAACTCTTGAATGCCCAAATTATAAACAATATCTGATTACAAATAGTTGAAATGCCACTTATGGATAGACCGGCTTTTCTTTAAATTGATAGGACAACTCCCTATGATGGATTTGTAGTGAATTATGTATTATTTCTAAACTAATATGGGGTGTGTTCTTGACCCGAGAGCAAAAGAGGTAAAACCAAGCTAGATCTAAACAAGATCTAACTCAGGCAGCAAAAGACTTCTAAAGAATTGATTAAGTTTATGAACTCATACATCTTATGAACTCATAAAGCTTAATCAATTCTTCAGAAGTCTTTTCCTGCCTGAGTTAGATCCTATTTAGGTCTGGCTTGGTTTTACCTCTTCTATTCTCGGGTCAAGAACACACCCCATATTAGTTTAGAAATAAAACATAATTCAGTGTAAATCCATCATAGGGAGTTGTACCTATCAATTTAGAGAAAAGCTAGTCTATCCATAAGTGGCTTTTCAACTGTTTGTAATCAGATATTGTTTATAATTTGGGCATTCAAGAGTTATAATCAACGAAGAACAAATTTGTTTACCAACAAATTTTTGGTGAGTTTGCTGGAGATATGAATAGTCGCTTGATTAATAAGCCTATATCATGAGAAAAAATGGTACTACCTCATGAGAACATTTTTCTAGTGCTCCAACCTAACCTTGGTTTTCAAGACGACCAAGAAGACATAATTTTATCCCTTAATACATTTGTTTGGAGACATAGGAAGAACGCTGAACATTACAGGAACACTAGCCAAGTATTGGAAGAGAAAGAAAGAAGAGCCGAAGCTTTAGAAAGAGTTTTTCAAAGGATGGACATCTGAAGAGTAGAAAGACAATTGAGACAAGAGGCTCAAAGATAGAACTAACCTAGCACCTTGGAACAAACAAGGTTCCTTAGAACTACCAAGGAACAGGGTGGGAAAAACCCTATTTTTGATAAACTTACTACAAAGCTTGGCTTTCCCATCCTAGACATTCTGAAATGGGAAGGTGAAAAGAAAAGCTGAAGTAGACCACCTTCCCCTATTAGGAATCAAAGTGCTTCACATACTATGTGCTAGGTATTGGTCCTACACAGAATCACTACTCCCCCTGTTGTCAATTTCCTGCCATACTTTTCCAGAACAATTATGTCTGCTCCATGGGCTATAGCAATAGGACCATTAGCACTAACAACTTATCATCCACTCCCAATGGGTTCAAGAAAGAATTTCCCAAATTTTCAGGTGATGGGAAGGTCACTATAGATGAACATATTAAGGCCTTCTTTGTAGTTACTCACATTTTAAGAGTTGGACATGAGGATGTTGTTGTAAGGTTATTTGTGGAAACCTTGACAAAAAGTGTAATAGAATGGTTCTATCATCTGGATGATGGCTCAATTACTGATTGGGATATAATGAGAACGACCTTTGAGACAAGATTTAAGACTGTAAAAGATGAACATGCCTTGTTAACATAATTGACTTCTATTAAAAAGCAACCTACCATGAGTATAAGGGATTTCATTGCTAAATTCAGTAAGATTATTAGTAGAATTCCAACTGCTGACAGACCCACAACTAGTAATCTGAAAACCTTCTTCATAAGTGCGATGCCCCTAGATGTCAATTATGACTTGAGAAGAGCACATTCTACTAATTTAGTAGATGCACAAAAGAAGGCAATTGAATTTGAGGATGATTTGATTTTTGTACAAAAATGGAAGCGAGAACTTCAAACTAAAGGAATTTCTAGTAATACTACATCATCCGATGAAATGATTTAGAAAGTGCAAATGAATTGATAGCAGTAAAAAGGTAATTACTCGGATTCAATAATTCTTACGTGCGACATTATCAAAATTTGCCAGGAAGGAACCATGATGGAAAATATCTACAGCTCATTGGTTCACAACCCAGGTTACAAATTGAAGAAACAACAAAGAAAGAAAATGTGTGTATGATGCAGTTATTATCCACCAACGAGCTAAACACTGCAACTCCTTGTTCAGAATAAGATTCGTACTCAAATGACAACTCTAGAAATTTATTTTTAGAATATGAGTCAAATTTTTATAGGAGGAGAAATAAAACTAGATTGGTCTCAAGCAGTCATACCCATAGGGAATAAGAAAGTTAAATTAGAACTTGAAGAAAAGGCATAATTTACTGTCTTAAAATTAGATGATCGTAAAGCTCAGATTCTTTACCAAGAGCTGGAGTTCAACAATTACATGCTATTTACTAAAAATATTCTGAATGAGCAAGAAAGTAAAGGTTCAAAAATGAGAGCCTTAAGTGAAGAACATGTGTCATCATCTTTATGGACATTGGAGTTTGGAAAAAGTTGTTCCTCGTCAGGATCTGGTGCAGGTGTAGTGTTAATACCCCCTAAAGGAGAACCTGGACCCGTGGCTTTCAAACTAGAGTTTGGGAATACAAATAACATTGCAGAGTACAAAGCCCTACTTCTAGGGATAGTGGTAGTGAAAGAAAAAGGAATAAAGATCCTAAAAGCTCAAGGTGATACAGAGCTCATTGTAACACAAATTAAAGGGCAATACTCTATAAAGAATCACAAGTTGAAGAATTATAGAAATAGATTTTGGGAAGAAACATAGGGCCTAGATGCTTTTTCTATTGAAGTAGTGCCAAGGGAGATGAACACCAAAGATGATTCCTTAGTGGTTTCTACTTCTCTACTATTACCTCATTCAGAATTCAAGGATAAGAAATACCAGATTGAAATTGTGTATCAAGCCTCTGTTCCAAATAATATAGAATCCTGGCAAGTCTTTGAAGATGACAAGAGCTTGCAGCTATTCTTAGAAAATGACAAATCTAGTTCTAAACATGAATTCAATGATGATAATCATGAAAACTTTGATGTTGAGAGGAAACAGAATCAAAATGATGAAGTTCAACTACGAGGTAATATCATTCCTCCATACTTTGTGGCTTTGGAAAAATTGTTTATTAGACATGATGCCTACATAAAACAAAAGAGGGCGGAAAAGGGACATACCATTGGCAAGTACAAAGGGATAAATATTGGAGATGTTCATGATTCCAAAATGATTAATATTGGGAAATATTGCTTACCTAAAGAGAAAGATGTTGCAAAACAACTCTTCATAGAATATCAAGATTTTTTTTCATGGAGTTACGAAGATTTGAAAAGCTATTGAGGTGGGAAAATAAAACATCAGACCCCCCTCAAACCTAATGCAGTCTCTTTCTAGTAGAAACAAAGGAATTATAATACTAAGGTAGCAGATGCCATATTTTGGGAAGTAGATAAAATGTTGAAAGCAAGAATCATTTATCCCATTCATCACTCCACCTGGGTAGCTAATATAGTGTCGGTTAGAAAGAAGAATGGAGAAATAAGGATTTGCGTTGATTTTCATAATTTGAACTAGGCATCTTTGAAGGATAATTTTTCTCTCCCCAATATGGATTACTTACTACAAATAGTGGTTGGATCTGAAATGATGTCCATTCTTGATGGGTTCTTAGGTTACAATCAAGTTGAAGTGGAAGAGAAGGACCAGCATAAGACAACATTCACCACTCCCTGGGGTACGCTTGCATATTACAGAATGCCCTTTGGGCTCATCAACATTGGCGCCATGTTTCAAAGGTGTATGAGTAAAGCATTTGATGATTAAAGGATCAAACTATAGTTATATACCTAGATGATCTCACCATATTTTTGAAAAGGAGAAAAGATCACATAGAAGATTTGAGAAAAGTATTGCAAAGGTGCCGGGAAGATGGAATCTCACTTAATCCAAAAAAATCCATTTTCTATGTGACAGAGGGGAAGCTCCTTGGCCATATAGTCTCTCAAGAGGGCATTAGAATCAAATCCTAAATGAATTGAAGCCATTCAAAGATTGAGCTTGCCATCAAATAAAATAGGAGTTAAATCATTCTTCGGGCAAGTGAATTTCCTCAGAAGCTTTGTACTGGACTTTGCAGAAACCACAAAGTGTATTTTAGATATGATGAAGGGAAACTCTATTTTCAAATGGAATGAGGCAGGAAAATAGGCCTTTCAGAATATAAAAACTACTATCGCTAATGCTCTAGTATTATGTCATCCAAATTATGAGCGATATTTCATCATCTATTGTTACGCTTCTAAACATACTTTATCGGCAATACTTATGCAAGAAAATAATGAAGGGATACAAGCCCCAATAGCTTTTATGAGCATACCCCTAAAAAATCATGAATTGAAATACTAACAAATTGAGAAACATGCTTTTGCGGTGGTCAAAACACTTAAATTTTTTTGATTTTACATCTTGCATTCACATTCTGTCATTTATGTCTCAGATGTAGCAGTAAAAAGTGTGTTAACACAACAAGATGTAGGGTGTAATGTCAGAGGAACATGGATAGAAAAGACACAAGAATATGATATAGAAATTAAACCTTCCAAGCTAGTAAGGGGTAATGCCTTGTGTAAGGTGATTGTGGAAAACAAAATTGACAAAGAATAAGAAGAATTGGGAGAAAAAAAACTAGTGTTGGCTATAGGTCTTCATGATCTATGGTTTGAGAACATTAATTATCTACTAACATATGGAGAATGTCCAGAAGCCCTAACTAGAAGACAAAGGAGGGATCTTAAATTGAAAATAGCTAAGTATGTAATTTGGTATGGTAGATTGTTTAAAAAGGCCATAGATGGCACTTTCCTCAGGTGTGTAGACAAACAATAGCAGGAAAAGTTGTTGAAAACATTTCATGATGAAGCCTGTGGAGGGCATTTTTCATCCTCAGTCACGGCTTTCAAAATATTAAGAAAGTGCTATTACTAGCCTAGAATGTTTAAGGATGCCTATTCTTGGGTAACAAATTGAAAAAAATGTAAGATGTTCATTGGGCATCCCAAATTAGTAGCTCTATCATTAAGACTTGTTATCATTGAGGGACCTTTTCAACAATGGGGTCTTGATTTCATTGGTTCGATTAATCCAACATCCAGTGCCAGTCACCAATATGTGATAATTGTGACTGATTACTTCACTAAGTGGGTGGAAGCCAAAACAACTAAGAAAACAACTTCTGAAGTAGTATGCAAATTCATTAAGGAAAACATACTGGTTAGGTTTGGTGTTCCCATCAAATTAGTGATGAACAATGCAACCTATTTCTCTTCAATTGAGATTACCAATTTTTTCTTTGAATATGGAATCATAGTTAGTCATTCATCTGATTATTTCCCACAAGGAAATGGTCAAGCCAAATCCAGTAACAAGAATTTGATAAATATTGTCAAGAAATTGGTATTAGATAATCAAAAGACTCTGCACAAGAACATCTATGAGGCACTATGGGCAGATAGAGTAACACCTAAGAGGGAAATTGGCATATCTCCTTTTGAATTAGTCTATGGAACTAAAGCTAATCTCCCATTACCTTTGGAATTGGCTACGAGCAAACTTAGAATAGTGATTGAAGATGATATCTATAAAGATGGTTTGGAAAAGAGGATTTTGTACTTAAGCAAGCTCGAAGAGGAAAGAGAAGAAATCATGGATCACATCACACAACATCAGATGAGAGTAAAGAATCTGTTTGATAAGAAGGCAAGACCATGTAAATTCATGATAGGAGATAGTGTGTTACTCTGGGATAAGCAAAGTGCTCCAAAGGGTATGCATAAAAAGTTTGACACCTTGTGAAAAGGTCCATTCATAATTCATCAGGCATTCGAGAATAAATCTTTCAAATTGGCTTATCAAGATGGTGAAGTGCTACTTGTGACCTATAATGGTTAGGATATGAAGCTTTATCAAATTTCAAACTTAAAATAGGTAATCACTGCATTGTATTATACTTATGTTTAGTCCCTTTCTATGTTTTCCTAGTTAGTTTTCTTTCCTTGCCTTTGCTTCCCTATTTTAGTTTTGTTGTGTCACCACCTTTTGTTTTTGCAAAACCAAAGATTTTGAGTTCCTTGCTTGGGTATAGTCTACACAAGTCCCTAGTCAGACCTAGCTATTGCCCTACTTTTCACCTTGTGACCATTTTGCAAAAGTGGAAATTTTGGTGTCTTAGTTAAGTCTAGGTATGTCTAGGTCTAGTTTTAATTTCCCTTAGGTGAAAAGAGTCTCCATTAGATTTTCTATCTTTCCCTTCTCCCACATTTCATGGCCAGGTGGTTTCCCTTGATGTTGTGAGTTTATGGGTAGCTTAGTACCTAAGTTGATGGAGGTTCTCATAACATGCAAAAGTTATTTAAAAAACTAGGCTTGTTCATGAATTATAATGTTTTTCAATGAAAGAAGGAAGCTTGCAGAAAATTGAGCATCACCTTCTCCTCAGTGGGTTTTCAACCCATGAAGGCTATTTTCCATGAAGACTAATAAATTATGCTTATGGGCCTATATAAGAAGATAATGAGTTATTTTATGGAAAAATCCTTATTTTCATTACAATATTCTACCTTGGGAAGCATTCTAGATTTATCACAATGCTCATAATCATCCTAAGTGGAAAACTCAAAAAGGACTTCTTGGCAAGCTTTTGACTCATGAAGTCCATTTTTACCAAAGGCAATTATAAAGGAAAGAAACAAGGAAGTGGGCCCCTTTTCAACTTTCACAATCCTTTCAAGATTTTCTGAACCAAAAGGAAATATTAACTTAAAGGATAAAGTTTTAAGGAAAGTCTGGGCGAAGAATGGGAAATTGTCTCTTCCTCGATGGGTTTTCAACCCATGAGGATGATTTTTTGCATTCAAGAGAAAATCAACTTTGTAAGCGGATTGGGCCCAAAAATTACACACATAACATCTTAAGATGATAATGGAAACAAGCTAGCCATTGCAGGAAAGGTATTCTGAGAAAAAATCAATTGGGTGGACATTTCCTGAGGGGTACTCTGTTCCTAATTCTCCAAAACTTAATGGGAAATAGAAAAGTAAGTTTGAAAGAAAGGAAAGTTACCGTTGGACCAATAGAAATAGTGAAAAAACACCAAAATTTCCATTAGAGCTCCACATTTACTATTTCAATAGATTTATCCTTTAATTCATTCGTGTGGCATGAATCCTAAAGATTAACAGATGAATTGAGACTCCTATATAGATGGAAACATAACAGTTATTCAAACGACCACTTTTTCTTGAACTATCATTCTGTTAAATTGCACAATGCTTTCAAATAGTTTGTATTTGCGAATTCAATATCTTGTTCTTCATCTAGATTTGAAATTACAATTTACTTCATTCTCAGATAGAATGGCAACTAGAATTGTGGGGTTTGATGGGCTAAATGGAATCAAATGTACATTGCAAAATTTCATGGATACTTCACTCTATTTTTATGACATGCAAGATTTCTAGAGGATATTGAAGTTGGAGTTTATTCATCCCATAACTAAGAAGCTCTAAGGAAGTGGACTAGTAGAGGTAGCTGGTTTCCCGGTGGTAGTCCAAGCTAGAGAATTGATTTATGAATGCATAAATCACTACAATATGGATACCAGACATATGGTGTTACCTAATCATATAGTATTAATCTCCATTGATAGAAAAATTGTGGCGAATTGCTTTTGAGTTCCAGAATGAGAGGACTTTTTGAACTTGATAGTAGGAGGAGCAATCTCTAAGTTCTCCATGAAGAAGATGGTGTAGAGGAAGGAAATTATGAAATCCTAGTTTCAAAAGCCATAGAGTGCCAAGAGTAAGGTCCCCAAAACTCTATTTGGTACTAACCTCAAACCTAAGATTGTAGACATTCTGGTTGTCCTACACAGATTGAAAGGTGAGGTAGAGGCTCTAAATTTTTGTCGAACAATATTTCTTTCTAGTAAAAGTTATTTGTTTAGATATACAATATATTGATTGGGCTCATGAGGCAAGTGAAAATCTTTCTAGACCTCTTAGCATTGCAAAGTTCTACAACACTTTCTACATGTCTTCCTTTTTAATTTACATGCTATTATCTCTACAGTTATGGCCAGGCCTTCCAAGAATAAAAAACTTTCCTGATGTGAAGTGCTATGAGTTCTATCCGTGTTTGCAATTGCAAAATAGTTATGTAGAATATGTCAAAGTTAATGACACATTCACAATGAGAATTCGCAGGGAACTCCAATGATGCCTAGAGAGGAGATTCAGTCTGGAGGCAATGGCGACTATTAGTTAATTTGGAAGCTATTTTATCCAGTTCTCATCTTTCTCATATTTACATCTTGCAACTTCCAATGGATTCCCCCTAAAGCTACCTAGGTATCTAAGTGACATGATTGTGCTAATAGAGATTGTGAGGTAGGTAATCCAGGTGAATGTGCTAAGCGAAAGCTTGAAGAAGAAGGGATATGAGTTCCCTATGAAAGTAGGAGCTTACAGTTGCAAGTCTCATTCTGATGCAAAGAATATGCTCAAAATGTTCGAGATGAAATATAAATTGGAAATATATGAGGTCTTGAGACCTATGTTTGATCTAAATGGATATGCTAGGGAGGTTTTGCAAATTGAAAGTGTGATCAAACACATTACCACTGTTGAAGACTATTAGGCAGATTGTAAAGATGAGTTTGAAAGCCAAGATCATGCTTTCACTAGGCTCATAGTAGAGAAAATAAAAACATATAATATCAATCTTGATGTTGAAGGATTGAAGGATGATGGGAAAAATATGTATAGTAATACATATTTGGCTAAGTTAAGAAACACTCCTATTAGTTTGAAGCCCTATGAGGATGCTAAGGAAGATTTAAACACTATGATGGCCTGAATCATCAAAAGAACTAGGAAGTGGGTTGAATGGACAGCCAAAAGAAGTTAGAGTAAAGGAGCAGCCACTCAAGCTTCTCCAGTAGCTGCAACTCCCTCTTCCTCCCAGAGTGCTACCCCTGGCGTAACACTAGCTACCACTCAAGGACTGGCTCAACCTTCAAGAGGAGGTGAACAACCTCCAAACAAGAGCATTCCCATTCTCATTGGGATAAATGTCATGAAGGAGAACTTCTCTAAATTCTTGGATAGTTTGACTGATGTGTCTTCTAGTGATCAAAACAGAGTTGCAGAGCTCCAAAAATTGAGCAGATGCACACACATGGCCACAGAAGAATTGCCAAACCAATTGAATGCTGCAAATGAGTTGGCTAGGGAGCATTCTAAGTGGCTCTTAAGATACACCTGTAGATACCTAAATTTGATTACACAGCTTTGGTAATCTAATTTAGCCATCTCTAAAGGCATCATTAATTAAATTCTTATTTAATTAATCCTTTGCCATCCCTAGTTGATTAATTTAATTAATCATCTATAGTCCTAATTGATAAATCAAATAATCTATTATTTATCAATTAAATCCTATTCTTCTATCTAATTCCAAAAATCCCCATTTATTAAATAAATCTATTTGATAAATGAAATCCTCAAATTCAAAAACCCCTAACCTATCTCTAATCTTCCATTTAGCCTAATCCACCCCATCCACCCATACTAACCAAGCTTAGCCACTAACTCACCCACCCTCATTAATGCCATCCACTTGTACATCTTTGACATCCCTAATCTAATCCTAAACCCAAGCCTAATCCACCCCCTAATGTTGTCACATTCCCTAAACAAGCTTAAGACTTTCTTAAGCCAAAGAAAGTCAACAATCTCAACTCCCCTCAAAATACCCCAACCACCCAACAATAAATGCTCTTACAAAAGCCATAAAGATTCTTAAAAGCTCTTACAAGCCATAATGAAGGGTCTTTATGAAGATATTATCCTTTGAGCCTCCTTTTTTGACTCATCCTTCCCCTTTCCTCCATCCACTCACCTTGTGACATGTGTCACTCCCTGATTGGTGCTAAACAAGCACAATCCATGTGCTTCCTTTTGAGTGCATCCTAGCCCTCCTTAAGCTTTCATCTTTCTTTCCATCTTAGCCCTCCATCCCTCAAGCCCTTAGCCTATAAATTGAATCCCCTCCCAAGCCATTTCATCAACAATCTTTGAGCTAAAGTTACCATGCCCTTTTGAGAGCCAAAAGCCATACCCGTACCCTTATAATGCCAAATTGAGAGCTCACAAAGCTACCAATTTGCTATTATCTATCTCCACTATTGAAGCAACTTTGAGCATTTGAGCATACATCCACATCAAAGGACACATCTACAAAATCAAGGAAGCATGGAGTATTTCCTTTTTTTGGGTTTGCATTCCTTAATTGTTTCTTTTGTCTAATCTCATATGTGAATATAGTTTTAGTTTGTGAATGTTTGCTTTAATGTTAATGTTCTTTGCACACTAAAATTCTTGTTCTACAACACCAATATACACGTGCCTAAGCATGAAGAGCTAATCCCTATGATAGTTGCTACTAAAGACTATAGAACAAAAGTAGAAAAGGGGAAGAAGATGAAGTGATTCATATTCCTCCCCCTTTTACTTTCTTATGTAATTATTATAATAAAACAAAATAGTTTCTTTCCATTTGTCATTTTTTTTGAGACGATGAACCGATTGAACTTCTATTGTTACGGTCATCTCAAAATCCTATATGTATGAAATTGAAAGATTAATAAAAGATCGGCAAATTTTTGGTGTGAAGTACTTGATGTTGCAGAGTCAATTGAATGGTATTTTGTATCAACTATTTTCTATTTCATTTCTATTAGTTTTAGTTATATGTTTTCTCTTTAATCTGGATTGAAACAAGGAAAGAACAGAGTTTCATTCCCTTATTTCAAGGCAGCGAATGGATGTGATAAGTAGTGTCATTGCATGTTTGAAGAGGAATCCCTTAAATGTTTTTCCCCTTTAGCTAACTTCTTTTTTTCTATAGTTTAGATTCTAATTGATTTAGTTCAGTATTAATTGTTATGCTATTAAGCTTTATGAGTTCATAAGACATGTGAGTTCATAAACTTAATCAATTCTTCAGAAGTCTTTTCCTACCTGAGTTAGATCCTATTTAGGTTTGACTTGGTTTTACGCCTTCTATTCTTGGGTCAAGAACACACCCCATATTAGTTTAGAAATAAAACATAATTCACTGCAAATCCATCATAGGGAGCTGTACCTATCAATTTAGAAAATAACCAGTCTATCCATGAGTGGCTTTTCAACTGTTTGTAATAAGATATTGTTTATAATTTGGGCATTCAAGAGTTATAATTAACGAAGAACAAATTTGTTTACCAACACTATTAAAAGAGCTCTCTAAGAAACAATTTTAGACATTAATACTTGATTTCAAAAAAACTTGACATAAGATCCTCCCCTCCCTGATGCTCATCCATTAACACTTGTGGCATTTTCTTTTTTTTATCTAAAGTCATGTAACTCAAATATAGCCTCATTCATTCAATCATCGGAAATAAACTCTACTACTATTTTACAACATAAAATAAGGACAAAATATAACCTTATTGACATCACTTAATTGCATATGATAGTTTTCCAAGAGATCTCTGTGCAAACTATAGTTCCAACATAGAATGAAACTATAATAAGAACTTTTGTGCCTCCTCACCAAATATATACATACCCAAATTCTCAAAGTTCCCCACCTACACCACTGACTCTATTAGTGTATATGAATGACATGAAGAATTTCTCAAGGACTTTCTCAAATGAGAAAATCAATATCAAATGACAACATACTACACCTTAAAGACATATCTATCAAAATTACCAAGTCACTAGGGCGGAATACCACCTTATCAACTAAATCAATAAAAATGAGGAAATTAAGTGATTAATCAACCTCAACCTTCTAATCAAATGGTTTCTATTCCTTATCCACTTCAAACTACCTTAGGTAATGCAAACCCAAAGTTAGTTAACACTCAATTATTTTTTGAAAAAGATTAAAATGGGTTATGTTTTCCTTGTAATGATGCCTATATACTAAGGGTTTCCCAAGGAGAAGTCCACAAAAAAAGGTGGCAATGCAGAGTAGTTACAGAATATAAGTAGATTTTGAAACTTATAATTCTTCTTCTATAGGGATTTAAAATTCCTTGTTGACTGTGAGAATGTAAGGAATGTTTATTATACCTTATTATTGCTTCTTTCTCTTGGATGATTGATGATGATATGTTCCTTACAAATCATGCATCAAATTCAAAGGTATTGCAAGTGCAACTTGATTACAATAATAACTTTAAGAGAAGACTTACTAGAGAGATGATTCTCCAAGTCCAAAAAACCAAAGATCCTCTAATTTAGAAAAATAAAATGCCTTAGATTTAGTTTCCAAGGGTATATAGTGAGAAACCTCCTATTTTAGGTTCCCTTGTCCATCTCTTGAAAAAATCATGAGATTTCAATCTTTACAAACCCATAGATCTTAAAATTATATTTAATATTATGGCGAATGTGTTAGAACAATTGAAAAGGGCCTTAATGAATATATCATTGTGGGATACACTTTTCATTCTAGAGGAAAAGTAATTGTTAAAGGAAGCTCTAAAGAGATAGTATAAACATGCAAGAGCTAAAGTTGGTACAAGGAAAGTACAATAAAAAAGAAAGAAATTGGCCTTTGAATAAAAAATTGAATAATTTTGATATCCAATAAGCTCGGTCAATCTAAATGGTGTCTCAAAGGAAGGAGAATCAGGTAGATCCAAACCAATGCCTTTCTTTTTGACTTTGATTATATGATTTGTTTTTGCATAATTCAATGATAGAATCTACGACAAGTAGCACTATCACACCTAAATAGATAAAGATCCTTAAGGTTAAATATGAGCCCTTTGATAGTGGAATCATGCAATTGTATAGTATAAAGGTGAAACAAATAGGTGTAATAAGAAAAATTCCCTTGACTATTTTTTCTTGTCTAAACATCACAATCTCATAAGAAGTTGTTATTGATATTCAGTAGTGTTTGGCATTTGTTTTTGATTAGATAAATAGGTTTTACAAGGATCCTGAAACCCAATAGTTAAAACATATAAGACTGATAATAAGTGTGAAAGACCAACCAAAAAAGTATAAGTTTAGAGGCTGATAATAAGCATAAAGCCTAGCCAAAAAGTAGAGTTATGAGAAAAGACCAGGAAAAAAGACAAGTAAAACCACGGCCTAAAGCTAGACCAAAAGCCGAAAGACAAAGAAAAACAAAAGAATAGGTGAGAGTTATTCCTTGCTCTTTTGCTCTAGCTCTTGCATAACCTAAGAAACCTCAAAGGCCAGTTGGTTCTCCTTCACTTCCAGTTGTTGCACCCTTTGGTCCACCTAGTCCTAGTCAGGAATGGTGTTGTCCTTTGCAAAGTCAGCTTCATCCCTGTCTTTTCCTTCCTCATCATCCTACATTTCTCTGTCTTTGATCCAACCCGTAAGAGAGATGATGTTGTTGTTAATGGAGCTTAATAAAGAGAACATCTGATTTGCAAGGTTGTGATTGTAGTTCTCCAAGTTGTGTATCTTTCTTTTTGCTAGACTGAGCCTATCAGCTGGATCCATCCTCCTGTTAGCATCCATCCCATTCCTTGTTGCCTCAATATGTCTCACCTATTCTTTGACCTCCTCTAGCTTGTGGAAAAGCCATTTGATTGATCTAAAATTGTCAATCATACTATTACAAGAATTTTTCAAGAGGTTCATCCCTATCTCCTTGGCTCTGTCCAAAATAGCCACTATTGTCGAGTCAATGAGTTCTTCTAGTTACTATTCTTCTTGATTTTCCACGAGGATTTGGGGATTCATGGCCTCCTTGAAGATGCCCATCTTCGAAGTCTTGACATTAAAGTTTATCCAAGATTTCCTCCTATCATTGACCTACACTTCCCCTTCCACATACCCTGCATTCTCCTTTTTCTATTCCTTAGTTTGGGCTTGGAGGTGGATAGGAGATAGGGGTAGCATAGGCGCCTCCTCAAACTGAGAGCGCACTTCCTCCAAACTCTCCCTCTTGCATTTCTTCCTTCCACTTTCATCCTTAATTTCCTCCTCTATCTCCTTAACCATCTCCTCAGACTCCGGCTCCTCCTCATCATCACTGACTCCCTCCTCATCCTTCTCAGGAGGCTTCTGCCCAAGATCCCTAGGGCTTTTTCTACTAGGGGTTATGCGGGAGGGTAATTTTTTAGCTTGGTGAGTCACTAATTTCCTCAAAGAAGAGATCCCTTCTTCCTTAGAGCTGAGGCTTTGAATTTCATCTGAGTCAGAGGAGTAACTAGAGCTACCAAACTCCACCTTCTCTGCTTGAGGGGGAGTGATGCTTATAGTCTGAGCCTTGAAGTGCTCGTGGATAAGTAGTAGCAGCCCCTTGTGTAGAGCTAGGTTTGTGGTGGGCTTCTTTTTGAAGCTGTCCACCACCTTGCTCATCGAGGTTAATAGATAATATGGAAAGGAAATATTAGCATCATGCTGGAAATGATTCAATATAACAAAGTGGTGGGTATGAGCTCTATCAAACCTAGGGTCCAACGTGATGTACTCAATAATAGCTCTCAGAACATACCTCCACCACTTCTTCATGGAGTCGAGGACATAGTAGGTGTCTATCTTTCTTAGCACCTTTAGTTCCTTCTCACTCTCCACAAAGTCCCTAACCACATTGACTAAGAGCTTCTTATCCTTGAAGAATTTAAAACCCTCGATAGGGATTTCAGTGACAGTCACAATCACCTCCTTTGTTACCTGGAAGTAGACCTCTTTCACCTTCACCTTGCCATCCTTCCAGGACCCCACCATGATTATTGTCACCTCCTGATCGAATCCATGCAGCTTCATGATATAATTGGTAACCCCACTCTCTTCTAGCTTTTCCCACACTTTCTCCCTTCTTCTCCATTTCTCAAAATTTCCCACTAGCTCCTTTTTGCACCTTTTGCCTACCATTTCTGCACACTGCACATCCTCTTTACTCATGTGCTCCTCACTCTATGACTGAAAGGGACCACCAAGAGTTAGTAATAACTAGAGAAAAATAGCCTTGCTATTGCTCCAGAAGTGAGTGCAAAAAACAACCAACAAAGCATGTCAATTAATCAATAATGAATTACTACAGTTATGATTTCCCATGCTTCCATTTTGAAAAGTACCCTTATTTCTTAAAACCTTCATAATCATTATTATAGCTTGATTTTCTCTGTACTTCCTTGGATCTTGTCCAAGACTATCAAATTTTTAACGTCCGCTAGCAAACAAATTTTGGGAAGCCAAGTCATTTTTTGGTCTGCACCAACCCCAATGTTTGCAAACCTATCAACAACTGTGTTTGCTTCCTAGAAAATATGAGTGACGTGGATTCTATTAAATTTGGTGAGGGTCTCATGAGTATCATCAATTAGATTTGCAATCATCCATGATGGATGTGAGTTGCTAATGATGCACTTTATAATGTTATTCGAATCCCCTTCAAGCCATAAATTGGTGACACCAATTTCAAAAGCCAGTTTTACAACATTGCACACGACATTCGCTTCCACAAAATGATTGGTTTAAAATCCTAGTGGGAGAGAAAAAGATGCAATACTATCTCCATTTTTATTCCTTATCACACCTGCACTACCCGAGGAGCCAGGGTTGCCCTTGGAGGCTCCATCAAAGTTGGCTTTGTGCCTACCTTTAGGGGGAAGGAACCAATTGGCTTCCTATATTTTCCTCAAAATATCTTTTACCTTCTCCTTGATCCTGCCTCCTATCTCAAATTCTCCCCCCTTCCTCATAGAAAAGTTTTCCTTTATGTTACTGAAAATATTTCTCCCAAAAACTAAAGCCATCTCCTCCCTATCTTTAAAAATCCTATTGTTTCTCTCCTTCTATATGCTCCAAGGGGCAGGATCCATGAGCTATTTTCCTTCAAGATAGACCCATTGAACAAGCCATGCCATTGACAGAAAAAGTCTAGGAGGTTAGAAGGAAAGCACCAGCTGTGGCCTAAGTCCTGGGTGAGGATGCCCCAAATTGTCTTGGAGAAAGAATAGTGAATGAACATATGATTGCCTATCTCCAACTCTTCTTTACACAAAACACATCTTCTGGGCATGGTGTGACCTCTTTTGATGAGATTTTCTTGGGTTAGAGTTTTTTTCTGAAGAGCCAACCAAAAAAACATGTTGAATTTTGGCGTAAGGCCAAGGATCCAAGCCCTCAACCAAGGGGGAGACTCTTTTAAGCTCCATAAAGCAGAATACCCAGAGGCAACCAAATACAACCCATTGACATTATCCCTCCAAAATAGTTCATCCTTATTGTTGCTAAGGGACAAGGAATTAAGCATGATCATGATTTTTTTGAGGTCATATGAGATAATGGAAAGGTCCCTCCAACCCTATTCAGTCTTGTAATTGCTAACTTTGTGCCCATAAAGGTTGATGCAATCATTAGCCCAAAACCCATAACTAGGGTTGTTCATAAAGGGGCCCTAAGAATGCCAACTGTTTGACCAGAATAGAATGTCCTCCCCATTAGCCAGCTTCCAAGAGACTTTTGAGTTAGCCAAGTCCCTGGCTTTTAAGAAACCATTCCAAACAATAGAACCTCTTGGGATGTCCTCAATGAAGAGGGTGAATTGAATAGAGGGCCTCTTTATATACTTATTAACTACAATGTCTCTCCAATCCCACATGCTACTAAAGATGCACCAGATTTGTTTTGGTAGGAGGGCCTTATTGAGGTGAATGAGCTTCTTGATTCCCAGACCTCCATTCTTCTTCGGGAGGCAAATTTTGTCCCATGCAACAAGGGGGTACCTTTTGCTCCTTTCAACTCCCATCCACAAAAAATCCCTCTGGATTTTCTCCATCCTCTCAGTGTATTTCACCGATATGGTAAAAGGCTCAAAGCATATATCGGCAAGTTTTGAAGGATGGATTTAACTAGTTTACATTTTCCAGCTTGGCTAAGAATGGCTCCTTTCTAGCTTGCTAGTTTCTTACTGAACCTTTCCATGATGCCATTCTAGAAGGAATCTGAATGGGTCGTTCCCAAGGGGAGATCAAGGTAGGTAGAAGGAAGCTTCCTCACCTGACATCCCAGGATTTTGGAGATTCTCTTCTGTCTTTCCTCCGGAGTATTGATAAAGAAAACTAAACTTTTGTCCCAATTGATGAGCTGCCTCAACCCTCTAGAGTAGGTGTCCAAAGTGTCTTTCATAGCCTTTGCCTCCTTGACTGAGGCCTCTCCACCCATAATAGTGTCATCTACAAATTGCTGATGCATAAAGGGGGTGCATTTGGAAGAGGGTTTAAAACCTTTGATCCTCCCTTCTTTCTTTTTCTTCTCCATGAGTCTGCCAATGCATTTTTCTAGGATAATAAAGAGAATAGGCGATAGAGGATCCCCTTGACGTAGGCCTCTAGTAGGTTTGAAGAAATTAGAGGGGGATCCATTAACTAAAATAGCTAGAGAGGGAGTGGTGACCAGTTGGGAGATTAGCTTACACGATTTGACATCAAAGCCAAAAGCTTTCAACACCATATCCAAAAAAGACCAATCAACTCGATCATAAGCTTTGGACATGTCTAGTTTGAGTAACATCCCTTCTCTCTTTCCAGATTCCATAGAGTGAATCAATTCATGCACCATAATAATCAAATCTAGAATCTATCTACCCAGAACAAAACTAGATTGTTGCTAAGAAATAATTAGGGGGAGAAGCTTAAGAAGCCTCAAAGTGAGCACCTTTGAGATGATTTTATAAAAGGAGTTGCATAAACTGATGGGTCTGAACTTATCCAAAGTGTCAGCTCCTGGCACTTTGGGAATAAGAACTAAGAATGTAGAGTTTATTTCCTTCAGAATACTTCTAGTTCCAAAGAATTCTTGAACTTCCTTCACAACATCTTTCATAATGACAGGCTAGTACATTTGGAAAAAGAAGGTGGGAAAGCCATCAGGGCTAGGAAATTTATCTGTCGAAAGAGAAAAAAGAGCTTCTCTTACTTTGAAATTAGAAGGAATGGCCCAAAGAAGATTATTATGGTGTGGTAGGAGGATCTGAGGAATACGAGAAACAATATCATCCTTGTCCACTTTAGAGAGCAAAGGATCCCAAGACAACAGGGAGGAGAAAAAAGATAGAGCTTCATTTGATATATCTTCTTCCTTTGTTAGCACACGCTGGTCTTTCTTTAAGCCAGAAATCCTGTTGTTTTCTCTATGTTTAAGAGTTGTTAAATGGAAAAACTTTGTGTTTAGGTCTCCTTCCTTGAGCCAGTTGATTCTAGATCTTTGCATCCAAAAATTTTCCTCTTTGCTAATAATTTTATGTAAATCATATAGGATAGACAACTCTTCTTCCCTATTCAAGGCATCATACCCATTTTCCTGAATGGAGGCTTGGATAGAAGAGATATTTGTAGAGAGATCCTCTTTAAGAGAGAATATGTGACCAAAATTTGACTTATTCCAAGCTTTAACCATCCTTTTAACATTGCTGAGTTTTCTAGCAACCCTGAACATTGTAGTGCCTTCCACTTCTATGCTCCACTAGACCTTAATTCTTTCTAAAAGGTCAGGGTGGGAAGTCCACATTTTCTCAAAATGGAAGGGAGAAGGTCTAAAGGGATTAGAAGGACAATCGAAAAGGAAATAGGGGAGTGGTCAGACCCAACTCTAGGCAAAAGAGCTAACTTGCAAGAGGAAGACTGCAACCAATTAGGAGAAATGAGAGCTCTATCCAGTCTAACCTGAATACAATCCTTGCCTATGCATTTATTGGACCAAGTGAAGTCACCTCCCATAAGGTCCAGATCTAGAAAAGCTAATCCATTGATGAAGTTAGAAAGGTCATGCTTGCTATCCCAGTCTTGAGGCAGACCACCCTTCTTCTCCTTGTTAAGAAGAGGGGTATTGAAGTCTCCCATAATGATTCCTTTCTTCATGTTGCTATTCTATACTAGCCCTTCTGCTCTAGACCAGTAGGAATTTCTATCTCTTGTTATTGGGAGCATATAAATTGAGCAAAAACGAAAATTCATTAGACAGGATATGGAACACTTTACAAAAAATAATGTTACCTACATTGAAGACTGATTCCACTCTAAAAAGTTTGGTCTTGAATAATGTCAGTAGACCCTTAGAGGCTCCATCAGAGTTCGATGCCTCCCTACTCATCAGGTTGCTGAACTTAATTTTTCTCATTGAATCCTTTTTCATTTTTGTTTCTTGGATCATCAAAATGTCAGGTCTCTGGTCTCTATTCAGATTCCTAATGATTTTCTATTTATGGGCACCATTTAGGCCCCTAATGTTCCATGAGATGATCTTCATTTTTTATTCTTAGAAAAATTCTTCAGAGTGCTTTGGCACCCATTCACCAAGTATCTTCTGGTCTCCTCTCTGGACTCCCTCTTTGATTTTCTGCCTACTTTGGTAGTAGAGCCCACATTTGGTTTGTAGCAGCTCCTAGTCGCCGCAGGAGAAGCCTTAGATGGATCTTTGATTTGATTCTTCTTGGGTGTCTCTCCCTTCTTTTCAAACTTCAAGGATCTAGAAGCCTTGTTACCATTCTTTGGGGTGTTGAGAAGATCTACCCTTTGGTCCAGATCTTTCACCAAGTCCTCCTTTTTTCCTGTTCTGGTCACTACTTCTTTGGTGGAAACCAAGGTTTCCTTTGGGTCCTGAAAGATGATAATTTCCTTATTTTCTCTTTCTTTTTCCTCCTCTATGGAACCTAGTTCAGGCTCTTCTTCGTTGGGGAAATTGTCCATTCCAGACTCCTAAAAACCTTTCTGCAAGGCAACCTTACCTTCTACTTGTCCATGCATGAGGGTCCTTAACCTGGTCATCCTCAATCTGTTGAGAGGCATTTAAAGGTAAAGAGGAACTCGGTCTTGACTTGACTAACTCCCCTTCTTTTCTTGCCCTACCCTGAGGCTCTTGGTTAGTCATCTTAGGAGCATCTGCTACTTTCTGGGTCTCCAGAGAAAGGCTCTTTTGGCCCTATTTAGTGGTCTTCTTTTTCCAAACTTTCTTCACCCTTGTTTGCAAAGAAGAAGGAGGATTCTTCTTCTTAGCAGTCTTAGCTTTCGAGCACTAAAAAGCCTTATGATATGTTGTAAGATAATGAAAACACCCAAAAGGGACACTCTCATAGTTTAACTGTTGGTCTCATAGTGTAACTACTGGATATGAGTGCCAAGTTTGGACTAAAAACATACCACTTCAGGCATATCATCCCCTTCCCTTACACCTATGCAGATCCTTGCATAAGTTAGCCTACTCTTAGAAGCTTTAATAGGGTCAATGGAGAGAAGCTCTCTCAAAGAGCTGGCCAGTCCTTTAAAGACATCCTCATTCCAGAACTATAATGGCAGCTCAAGGAGTTTGACCCATATTGGAGCTTGCTGTAAGAATGATTCATTTAAGTCTAGTTTAGACGACCATTTTTGAAGCACTAGGGTGGCCCTCTTGTTGAGATAATGGGTGTTGCACACATTGCATAATATTGTTATATTTTATTTTATTATGTAATGTTGTGCCTAGATGGATGTGCAACATGTAAAGATTCCCATGGAATATTCTTGATGAGTTGTATTGTAACATTGTGATAATATTTGATGTAATTATTTAATATTGGGGAAAAGAATTAAATGCTCAATATTAAATGTGGGGTCAGTGGGTTAGGTAGCACATGGTTTAAGTAATACCACTTAGTGGTTTTGTGAGACTTGCTACTATATAAGCAGCCACAAGGGTAGTTGTTGTAGAGAGAGATAGAGAGTGACAAGGAGAAGAGAAAGGCAAGAGTCGAGTGGGACAAGGCTTGATAGGTTAGCCAAGGGAGCATTTGTGAAGGTTGAAAGCATGGCATGGGATGTGTGGATTCATGCTTGTTCACATAGTTTGCTCGGTTGTGGCTATGGCCATGAAGGCTTCCATGGTTGTATGGCAATGGTATTTTTTGCTGAATAATACATGATGATGGATGCTTTTGGAGGCTGGTTTTTTTCCCTCAATGAGGGTTTCCCAGGGTATATCTTGTGTCACATTTTGTGGGTATGTTGTCTATTCTCTTGCATGTGGATTTTAATTCCGTATTTATTTCAAATCTATTATGGGTTATGTGGAAACGGTTATATTCTTTGTTGCCAAGTTTCCTTACAAGTGGTATCAGAGCCTAGTTTTGGCTTGGTCATGGGTTCAAATCTCCCCGGTGCCTTCCCGACTCGCGTAAGCACCTGGTATGCGCGTCGAGGGGGAGATTGTTGGGTGATGCGACACGCTCCCCTGCCCACAGGTGGTTAATTATGTGGTGTTCCATGTTCACTAACAGTCATGGCTTTTGGTGCAACAGAAAATGGGCCCTACAAGTGGTATCAGAGCTATGGTTTTATTATTTGTAACCCTAGATTGAATCCATGGGAATGCATGAGAGGATAAAAAAGAAAAGGGCAAAATATATGAATGATTTATTGCAGATCTGAGGATTTTGGATTTGTTGTTATGATGGGATGTTAAAATATTTGGGCATGTGAAATTGTTGGACAAAAAGATTTTTCAGATGTTTCATTTAAATGAGGGTTTTGGGGGGTAGGTTGCAGAAATGACCTCTTGGGTAAAAATAGACCTCACCATTGGATCTGGGTCGACATTTCCATAAATTTTGATATATAATATGCCCTAGTTTGGCCATGTTCAGAGGAAATGAAAGAGTATTTTGGTTTCAGCCCATGATGGCTATCAAATTTAATCCCGTTGAAATTTTCGTCACTGAAAAAAAAATTAAAAATGAAAAATCGTACTGAAAATGGTAAAAAGACTGTCTTAGTAAAATGGCCATAACTTTCTCTCAGAATATCAAATTTCAGAGTTCTTATAGGCGTTGAAAAGCTAATTCAGGGCACTACAAGATGGTGTAGGTTTGGTTCTGTGATTTTAAAATTTTGTCAGGTTTTCAGAGCCCTAAAGTCAGATGTTGTTTATTTTGAGCACGGATTAGGGCATAACTTGGGCATACAGAGTCGGATTTTGGACTTCGAGTAGTCAACGGAAAGCTCTTGGAGAGCTCTACACATTGGTTCAGATTTGGTGCAGGTTTGGCATGATTTATTTGTTGATATATTGATCTGAATAGTTTATAGGTATATTTTGACTATGGTAACATTGTGAGTTTATGGCATTGGAGATTTAAGATTTGATGTCATTGTATACTCAGTTCATATTTTTGATTGGTCTCATGATGATATGGTTATCAGTGTTTGGTTTGGATATGCATGATGACTTGTTGGATCTACAAGTTGTGCAGTGTTGTAAGCAGTCTATACTTACAGGTTGCATTTATAGCTTGGTTATGGGTTGTCTTTGCCCATTGATCTTTCATTATTGATGCATATTCAGATTGGTGGCTTGGATTTGGGTTGTCTATGCCCTAAGTCACATGATTTGCTGATTTTTATTTTTCATGTAGAAGGGATGAGATGTTGTTACCAGGTACAGTCATGGTGGAGGATTGTGGTTGACTATGCTGATGGGTTGGACATATTGAGAGCCAGATGCTCGGTTCATGGATGTGATCATGGTGTCATAGATTTTGGCATGACATGATTGGTTATACAGGTACATCCTTGATGTTTATTAGCTTGGATTCAGTTATGGTGGTATATCTTCTTGATTAAGGATCATGGTTATTTGATTTCTTTTGAGGAGATCATGATGTGCACTTTGAGTTCTTTGATGATTTGATGCCTTGGTTGATTCTCATGGTTAGAGGATGGTTTTTTTTTCATCATTATGTCATGGATAGCTTGGATACATGGTTTAGTGGGAGCTTGTGATAGTTATGGGGTGACAGTGCAGGATTAGTTCCTGGTTTGGTTTATATCTTCTTGGTTTGGAGAGGATGGATTTTATGATGCCATAGGTGGCTTGGTACCACAGTTGAGTGGGAGTTGTTGGCATTGATATATTTATTGAGTGTTTGCAGATGTTGGAGGTTTGTCTTAGATCCTATTGCTGCAGAAGCGTCTTTGACATTTGCATGGTGCATTTGTTATCTTCACGGTGTTTGAAGATGGTTAGATCTTGAGGACTCATGGTGTTCTTGGTTATCTTCATGGTATGTGAAGGTGGTTCTTCCTGGTATGTGGAGATGGTTTTCTTCATGGTGTGTGGAGATGGTTGCATCTTGAGGACTCACAGGGTTCTTGGAAAAGGTGTGGTTTATGCTTTAATTTGGCATGTTATCCTTGGTGTGAGGATGGTTTCATTATTATGTCATGGTATACTCTTGATACGCATTTAGAGTTGTGACATGTTATGGTGTGTTCATATGGAGCATGTTATCTCTTTAGTTGAGATGGTAAGATCATGTTGTCATGTTTATGTTTCTAAGGCCATGGTTGGAACTTTGACATTGATCTTGGTTTAGTTTCTTGGTATTGAGTACACTAATCATAAGCTGGATACTTCATGATATTTCTATGTTGCATTTGGAGTTGGGATGGATTGATTGGTTACAGGTGCTCATGGATACTTAGAGACGGTGGTGACGCTGATTTCTCTTAGATTAGAGAAGTATTTGTTGGGGCGGTTGATGGTTTCAACAGGAAGTCCGAGGGGCAGTCACCTGATATGGACTTGAGAGGAGTTTGTTCTTAGATGAGTCTTGGTTGGAGACTTGGGTATCTTGATGAGCATTCTCATTCCCCACTTTTGGTCTACTCGGCGGTTTGCTACTTGAGAGGTATAGCCCATTGTTTCTCTCAGTTGCATTATATTTATGCTTGTCTTTCATGGATATGGATCTTGAGCTATGGTACATGAGTTAGTTCTGGTGGGTTCATTTGAGAGATGGTTTTAGCATTGGTTATCTCCATGTGCATATGTTGTTATGCTGGTTGAGTTTGGGAGATGGTTTTATATTGGGCATTTTCCTTGGATTAGGAATGGTTATTCCTTGGTTTAGGAATGGTTTATGAGTTTGATCTTCTTGTGAGAGGCTTACATCCATGATGAGCTAAATATGGTATGGTTTGGGTGTTGTTGAGGCTTCTTGTTGGGGTTTTATGGAGGAGATCATACTTGCACAGTTTACATCTAGAGGTGTGTGTAGAAGGACATGATACAAGTTATGATTTGCATGGTTTCTCCGGTCTTGGTTATCTTCCTGGATGTTCAGTTTTGCTTATATTGGATTTGAGGTTGGTTGGAGATTGTGATCACTGGTTTGTGCTCATGTATGTCATGTGAGAGATGACATGGTTATTTCTTTCTCTTTCCTTTGTTGGTTGTGGAGAATTTGGAAGACTATTGGAGACTTGTTATAAGAGTTGTTCTTGTAGGATATTAGTTTATGTATTGTGGATGTCTTTGATACTACATGGATTCACTTCTTTGAGATGTGTTGAGTGGATTGGTTATAAATTTGACATTATCTTTTGCAGTGAGAGCTTCTTGGTATATATGTGGCAGGTATTGCTCTTGAGGCTTGTGATTGCAGGTTACATATTGGATATGTCGGTGATATGAGATTCACTTGTTATACCTTTGAGGTATGGATAGTTGGATGGGTTTGGCACTTGCTGTGGGTGCTATTTCAACTATGGATATTTTTGACAACTACGGATACATGTGATTACCTTTGGATTGGGTTATTTGTGCTTGGAATTTCAGTTGGTACAAGATTTTATGATCTTCTAATGTGACAGGTTGGGTGGCTTTCGCTTTGGATGGCTTCTATGTATGTCCAGTGGGAGTGGCATAATAGGAGGTGAGATCATTCATGTTCGAGTTGCTAGATACTTTGATTTTGTTACGGGTACCAGGATGGAGCACTTGGTGTATTTTGATCCATGATGGTGGATGTGCTGGGAGGGATTATTCCCTTGTTCATTTATGTGGCTATGGATTGACACTATGCAATGTATACAACAAGTGGGAGATTGTTGAGATAATGGGTGTTGCACACATTGCATAATATTGTTATATTTTATTTTATTATGTAATGTTGTGCCTAGATGGACGTGCAACATGTAAAGATTCCCATGGAATAGTCTTGATGAGTTGTATTGTAACATTGTGATAATATTTGATGTAATTATTTAATATTGGGGAAAAGAATTAAATGCCCAATATTAAATGTGGGGTCAGTGGGTTAGGTAGCAAATGGTTTATGTAATACCACTTAGTGGTTTTGTGAGACTTACTACTATATAAGCAGCCACAAGGGTAGTTGTTGTAGAGAGAGATAGAGAGTGACACGGAGAAGAGAAAGGCAAGAGTCGAGCGGGACAAGGCTTGACAGGTTAGCCAAGGGAGCATTTGTGAAGGTTGAAAGCATGGCATGGGATGTGTGGATTCATGCTTGTTCACATAGTTTGCTCGGTTGTGGCTATGGCCATGAAGGCTTCCATGGTTGTATGGAAATGGTATTTTTTGCTGAATAATACATGATGATGGATGCTTTTGGAGGCTGGTTTTTTTCCCTCAATGAGGGTTTCCCAGGGTATATCTTGTGTCACATTTTGTGGGTATGTTGTCTATTCTCTTGCATGTGGATTTTAATTCCGTATTTATTTCAAATCTATTATGGGTTATGTGGAAATGGTTATATTCTTTGTTGCCAAGTTTCTTTACACCTCTCAAAGCTCCAGGGGCCTTCACATAGAATGTCAGCCATGTCCTCTTGATAGGTGAACTCAAAAGAGAGAAAACCCTTAGCCATTGCAGTGACACTAACCTAACCTTTCAAGCTCCATTTTTTTAAAGAGTAGGCCTGAACCACATCAATATTTGGTCTTGGACCAATAAAATTCTTGAAAAGCGTTGAGGCCATAGAGGCAATACTGTGGTCAACAATCTCATCTAGAATAGTAATCGTGTAAGAACCCTTTTTCCAGACCTGACACAACCTTAACTGGATGGAAAGAGGACTTACCAGATGGCTTGACACCATAGAGTGAGGCCCATTTCTTTGGGAGATTCCTTGGTATGTCCTTATGTGGGTCCCCATCCCTTGACTCCTCTCTGCTACCTACCTAGATCCCCTCCCGCGTGCCTGGTGTTCGAGATCCACTTCCCTGTGACTTCCCACCTGTCTCTAGATTTGAATTTTGAACATGTGCTCCCATTGTTTCTCCTATGAATGATCCGCTTCCCTATGACTTCTCGCCCATCTCTAGATTTGAATTTTTGTGTTTGGCATTTGCTAATCAAGAGAATTTAATGTGAAAATAATTGGTCACATGTACCTTGGTTTTTGACATCTAATCCTTAGAACGGAATATGTAACCAAGATTAAGGTATCATCTAATCCTATGTACACTACACATAGCATATGGAGCCATCATGCAATTTTAACCCACCCATACTTATATTTTAGAATATGAGATGGGTTGAGAGGCTAGAATAAGTGACCACAAATTGAACTAAAAAGGAATCTCTCTTGAATTAGTTTCTAAATTTTTTTAACTTTTTGAAATTATTATGCTACTAGTCTAGAAACTATGTGAATAGACATCTTTAGAACTATAAGCACAAACACTTCAATATGGCATTATATCAATGGTTAATAACATTAAAATCAATAGAAAATATAATTAACTATATAATGATGATATAATGCTTTGTGTACCATCTTAAAAAGAGTATACTTTCTTTTAAGAATTTCTATACCTCCTTTTCATGAACTCCTAGAACATGGATGCATTTATGCTTGATTTTCTATCTTTTTGTGTTTCTTCCTATTTTTGACTATTTTCCCTCATCCCCAATATCCTAGAGAGAATCCCAATACATGAGGTCTCCTAGGTTAAGGTCAAGGTTGAACTCACTATGAGTCATTTTTTCTTATGATCCTAGGATCATTTTGGGGGTTGCAATTTTGTTTTCTCACCTAGTCCATTCAACCCTTCCAATTTTGATCCCCAAATTGATATAAAAGGAGGCTTAATCACTTTATTTAGTTATCCACTACGCACCAAATCTATCCATGATTCATATACATGAATTCCACCAATGTTATCAATTTGAGAAAAATATTTATACCTTCATTCAAGTCATCATTTGCACTTGCAATATTTGAAGATGCATTCAAGTAGTTCAAGTCTAGCAAGATAGGATTCAATGAAGTCCCTCTTTCCATGTCATCATTCATGCATTGCCTTCTCAAGATCTAGCTTCTTTCTTCATTGGAGATTGAGTTGGTTGCCAAGGAAGGAGATCCATATTCATCAACTTTGTACAAGCATTGTAGTGCCTCTCTCATTTTATTTCTATAAGTCATCCTTACAGATGTAACCTCTATGCTTTATGAGTGATCACGTCTAAGACCCATGAGTGGTTTACACCCTTGGGGTGGTTTGATTATGTTATTTAATCAACAAGGTTAATTATGCTTATGGCTAATTTATTAGATTATGAATTAATAGATTCTTTCAATGAGGCTTGTGCTAATGATTACTCAGATCAATATGGTATCACAATGTTGTTCTGTGATTAACCTAAGATGTGAACAATGATTGCATTGTATGTTATTGGTGTGTCATAATCGATAAGGTTTGTACAATAATATTTACTCACATGTTTGACTATGTTGACTTATATGTTTAAGGTGTTATTTATGCTATTGAGTAATTGTTATTACTTCCATTGTTAAATTCTTAAAATAATTAGAAAATGAGATATCCATAGTGAGTTCATTGATTTATGTGCTATGAATATTCATCTTGTCTCTTTCAGTAAGTTATGCAAGATGGAGTATCTAAATGATTATTTAAGTAAAGTTAATTAGATGCCTTAATTACGTGATTTACGTACTTATAGCTTTGGCTATGATATATTGTGCATCTACACATGATCGTGTTCATTTATTGTGCAAGAATTATATCCTTGGCAGTGGCACATGGAGTTAGTTATCAGACCTTTCATGTTGAGCCAATAACATCATTGTATAGGTGATGTATCTTTTATTATTATTTTAGCCCTCTCATAATTGCTAAATCTAGATTCATAATGCATTATGTGATTAGATCTGTAATCATGTCTGTGCATTTAGGATTCTTTAATTGTTGTAGAAAAGATTAAGTAAAGGATGTTTAATGAGTTAGAAGGATTTTATTTAATTGTTTAATCAATTTTTTTGCCAACTAATTTGTCATAGTTGAATTCCAATTTAATTGGAATTGCTTGATTTTATTTGGGTTAAGAGAGCTAACTAGATTATTTATTTTAATAATCTAATTTATATGTCACTTTGTAAAAGTGCATATATTAGATAAAAAGTGAGTTATTCTCACTTCTCACATTTTAATTCAGGATTTTTGGAGCAAATCCTCTAAAAACTCTCTTGTGAGAAGTTGGTAATTTGTTTTTTGTGAGAGCTACGCTCATGGGATCATCAGGAGAATAAGCTCATTAAATTTGGAGTGAGAAACTACTTATTTTGTGGTGTCGATTCTTGTTTTATCCCCTTTGGTTGCGAGGTAGGAATCTCTCATTTTATTGATTTTCTCCATTTTTGTTTCCATTTTTTTATAGTAAATTGATTAGAGGTTGAGAACTAGTGTTCCTCTCTGTTATGGTATGCTAGTTCTACCTGGTTGGGCAGTTATGAACACATGAAGGTTTTTGTTTGTTTAAATTTGAAGTTTCATAGAGAATTACTGGCTATTTTTGCATATAAATTGGAACTTATTTTTTATTTTATTTTTGGGTGTTTGACCCCCATTTGGGAAATGCGTTTTTCTTTTTTTTGATTTTAAACAACATTGATTTTTGAGAAATTTTTACATTATCTCGTTTTGCATGCCACCTAGTTTTCTTGGGTATTTCTTGACACTTGTTTTGGTCATGAATTTGGAATGTATGTTAGGTTTCTAATTTGATCACAATTTTAAATTACCATCATTTAGATTCATATCAATCCCATGCTCTTGGATATAGGTTGGTTGAGGGAGTTTGTTATGCTTATATCATTTGTTGCATTTTTTATATCCAACTCTTGCATTGATATTATGTGATTACATTCATGAAGTTGGTTGTGCCCACACAAGAGAATATGCATGTATATAAGATGATATTTTTTGAGACTCAAACTCTTGGATATAGGTTGGTTGAGAAATTGTTCATTTGGGGGTAGGGTTGGAAACTTGCATTGCCTATGAGCACTCATTGTGTGATGAACATGGGTATCTAGGGTAGCCATATAAAGTGGATTCTCTCATGTACCCTAGCCCAAAATTGGTTAATAAGGTAACATGATAATGTTTGAACAAGTGATAATAAAAATTAACAAATGGGATAGTAAAAATTAATAATAAGATAAGTGAACATCTATATGTCTTTAATGCGTCAGTGCAAGAGTGTGATGTCTGTAACTTCTATTAAAGTTTTTGCAAGGGAAAGGTGTAATGGCCTCCTAAGGGAGTTGAGTTATTCACCAGGTGTCATGGCCTCCAAGGGGGAGTTGAATTCCACACCATATACAACTTGGGCTTTCCGATGTCAAGTGACTTACCCTTCACTCGAGTCCCTACATAGTTATCCTACAGTGGGTCTAACCAATAACCTGATATATTGCATTGTCTTCATGAGAATATAGAGATGTTGGTACATATTCTTGATTAGTGCATGTGTTAGCCATAGGTGATTATTTTATGTGATTGTGGTTAGGTCATTATCTCCATTAGCACAATGGGAGTGGGCCTAGGGGTATCACATGGTTGGGAGGTGTAGCTACCTATATCACTATTAAGGATCGATGTACATAGATGGTCTAGTTCTAGTCTTGAGGCTAGAGCTAATGTTCACTTGGATTTTTGGTTTATCTAGAGTATGTTTCCTTGTAATTATGCTTTACCTTGGATGCATTGATATCATGTTTTAGATGATTCTTAATATGTTTACTTGTTACATTCCCTTATCATGATATTAGATCTTATTGCTTAGATAATGTTTGTTACCATTTTTATGAATTAACAATGCTATTGGTAGATTAGCATGTTAGATGTACTTGTTCATGTGATGTTTATTGGTGGTTATTGGTAAGATAAATCTCTTAAGGTAACACCAATTTTCTTGCTAATGATATGAGATTTCATGCTCGGGGGTATTGTTAGAATCCTTGAGATTTCATGATGCCATTAAGGTTGGGAAGAAATGTGGACAATTAACTTAGTTTAGTTACATCCTATGCTTGTATTTTCCCCTTCTTTGTGATGTTTCCTTTGTACATAATATCTTATGAGGATGTTGATTTAGATGGTTAAATGTTGTATGTGTTTCATAAATTAGTATATTAGGGCCTTTAGATTCCTTGTATGATCTCAAGTATTTACTCCTCAATTTACATGGATCCAGTGCTCCTCGATGTGGAGGTTTCCTTTGTTTCTTTCTTTTTTATTTTATTTTGGGCATTGTTGTCATCCCAAGGTCATAGAGGATTAATAAGTCTTGTACATGGATGCAAAAACTCATACATACCTTTTTTGACTCGTATGAGCTTGGAAGTTTACTTGTATGGTTCATGGGGAAATCTCGTCCAGAAGCCAGTCTTGACTCGTACAAGCTTGAAACACTATTTGGTCATATGGAAAATAGTGAATGTGTACAAAGATTTTTCTAAAAGTTAATTTTTAGTTTTGGATACACTTTTGGGTCTCACATTTTCCCATATCATAATAGGTCTGATATTAAGTGTTTTTTGGAACTTGGTCTTTGGTTTTCCATCGTATTTATTGGAATGAACTTGTATGTTTTGATCATTTAGGAATTGTGATTTGGGTTTTTAATTGGATGCGTTGTAAGTGATGAATGCATGAGGATCTATGGTGGTTGGTTTTTAGTCTTTCATTGTGATCTTTGTGATCTTATGGTTGTAGTTTCATGGATCCATGCTTTATCTTAAAAAAATGTTTATGTATGTTTATCCTTGTTTTCAAGGATCTCCAGGTGGGGCATTACATTTGGTATCATAGCTCATGTTCAAAAATTGGGATCTTTGTGTACATGTTGTCCATATGGTTGGTTATTATAGTGTTGTATGAGTGTAAGTTTCTCTTTTCAAGCTTGTGATGTCTTATTGCTTGGGTATCTACTTGGGAGGAACCTATTTATCCAATAGATGTGACTTGAGTAATGTAAGAAGAAGGAAGTGAATCTTCTTGTTCAATGTACCTTTTAGGGATTGATGATACTCCTTGGTGAGAACCTCATCCAAGAATGCTAGATCATGTTACATGTTGTTGCTAATGAATTTGAGTGGTAGTGAGCCTTGTGTGGTTTATATGATTGAAATCATTGTGCCTTCATATGACTTGGTTGCTTGCGTGACCCTTTAGTCAGAGTCATTGACTGGTGTCCTTGTTTGGCCTTGAGTGCATCTTGTGTTGCTCCTTGTGGAGTATGGTGCACTATGTTCCTTGTGCTCTCCTATTAAAAGTAAATAAATTAAATGTCATTGTAATTCATTATTACATGTAATTCATTATTACATGTAATTATAGTAATGCAATATTACCTTTATTGAGAAATGAATGTATATTGTGAGACCATTATAAAGTAGTATATATCACAATGGACCATTTGGGTTAATGCCTTACGTCCTCAAATTGCTTGTTTCTTAATGTTAGGGAAAAGTTTCATATTATGATGCATTTGATGAAGTAATTGATGGTGTACTATTTTATGTAAGTGAGTGTGTTCTCTAACACTACTAGGATGATGTATTCCTTAGAATCATGTGGTGATTTATCCCTCTTCCATGACTGATCTCACTTATCATATGTAATGTAACATATTTGATGTCTTATTTTATTTGTTTGGTGGATATTTCCATAGGTAGTTTGGGCTAGCATTGGTTTTTGATATTTTCCATGCTTAGACTAGTCATCAAATTCTTCTATCTCCCTCTTTGTGAAAGCTATCACACTTGAGTCATTGTTGAAATGAGTTCTTTTGGTTATTTATTGTTGGAATTAAAAATTCCCCCATTTGGGCTTCTCTTTTGTTTCACAGTGACTATTTCACATGTTTTCTACTGCTAGTTAGTCTTGTGTTGTGACTCTATCATGTTCATTTTAAACTACTGTAGTATGTACAAGGGATAATATCACAAAGATCATACTAGTTTATTTGTGAATAGAAGTGAATATGTTAATGAAAATTTACTTGTTTAAATGATTATTAAGCATAATGTTATTCTTGAAGAGAAATAAAAAAGATATGTACTTGTTTTATAGTAATTGTCTCTTGAACCCTTGCTTCAAAAACCTTCCAGTTTCATTGTTCATAAGATGATTGTGATATGCTTGAATTAATAATATCATCAAAGTAAACTAATATTGATTTAGAATTTGTGAATTAGCTTTCATTTCATGTTTTATGTTGATTTAGGCATGTCTTCTCTTTTTTTATTTATGATAATTCATTTGTGTAAGAATTTTCCTAAGGGCAAAATTCACCCAGGAACTAAGAACTCAAACACAAGCACACAATAGACCAAAAATGGATATGATCAATTAATTAGAGTATGTCTGAATACATTGCTCTGTTTAGAATGTGATGTTCAAACACACTAGGAGTGCCTGTATACAAAGGCCTCTCAGGAAGCACCTAGAATGTCTTTAGAAACAACCAGAAGATAAGACAACTAAGCACCTTATCCAACATTCTAGATGAATGGATAAGAATGAAAAAGTGTCATATGTGTGTAGAAGATTCATGTGTTGTAGACAACATGTGCTTAAAATAGGTGCAGACCCCTATGATGTCATCATGACAACTCATAAGAATGCACATACTCCTAAGTGTCTCACTAATAAAATAATGCAAAATAATAAACTAATGCATAAACCTAAGTAAACTTAAGTAAGTGTAATAAGTGAATACTTATTTACACCAACACCCCCCCTTAAGTGAAACTTAGGGGAATGCCCTTAAGCTTACAAACTAGGATGAAGATGCAAAATGGGTCCCGGCTATTAGGCCATATTAGATACCCATGTACATAATGAAGATGTAGATCCCCCATAAAGTGGGGAAAGAGGGAAAACCTCATGGGAAAAACCCTCCCCCAAAAAGAAAGATAAAAGGGATGCATCAATGGATGGAGTAATCAAGACAACCCCCCCCAATTACGACATACATCCAGTATATACAAAAGAGAAGGAGAAGGAAAAAACCTCCTATGAGGAAAAAGTCCCCCCTCCCAAAAAAGAGAAGGAGACAAGGTAGTCCCCCCCCCACACTTAAAAGTAGTGTGCCGATTAGTGAGAAATGCTTTGATGTAGAAGCTGATCCATGACCTCTGTATGATGTTCCTCCCCTTTGGAAGAAACAAGAGCAAGGGTACCTACAAGATACGACCCCTGGATGGAGAAGGAATCTCTATGATGACCGGTATCTCTGAAACTTGTTCAAAAGTCCCTGTGTCGATACTGATGATGGCTTCCTCTGAAACTATTGAAGAGAAGAGCATATCAAAGAAGGAAGGAGGTAGAACCTATCTCAGGAAACCAACAGTCTTCTCAACTGATGAAGAGACCTCCGACAGATGTTGTAAAGAAGAATCCATAATCACGCCAATTTGGAAGGATTGATCATGTAGAGCATGGAGTTGAGGGTTAGAGTGGGCCCTCACAACAACTGTAGAAGACTTCTCAGCAAAGAGAAGTGAGAAATCATCATAAAAGTCTCCCATATCTACTATGTGTGACTCCAAGAACAGAACTAAAATGTTTGGCAATAAATCATCACATGGAAGACCATGAGTACCCTAAAGTGCTAAAGTACATGAATCTATCACTGCGGCAAAGGATGGAATATCCACCTCAAAAAGAAGATGAATGTCATCAATAATATCTCCCACATCTTCAATGTGAGACTCCATGAATAGCTGTGTAATGTCTGAAAGGAAGTCTTTGCATGAAGGTAGTGTAGGAAGACATAAAGTATCTTGTTGTACTAATTTTGAAGCATCTATGGCTGAAATAGGATTAGTAGGAGCAATAGGAGCTGGAGGTGTGATCTCATCTGAAGAGGAGTCAGCTACAACTGGAGGAAGAAGATCTTTTGGGAATGGAGGAATAGCTAGATCTCCATAATGCTCCGAAAGATACACCCAAAAAACATATGGGTCAGATGACTTAATTTTGATCAGCTTTTTCAGAACTTTATATTCCATATGTAAATAGAGAGTATGCCAAATGATGTCATGCTGATCAAGAGTAAACTCAAGATCTGGTGCATAGGGTAGTGCATTGTGCTGATAGAGATATTTGATAGCAAGTTGACTCCATTCATGATAGTTGTGTGGGGTCAATTCAATCAAATCTTCCTCTTCCATGATGGACCAATCAAAGAAACCTCCAAAAAAATCAAAGAACCCCCCTCCAAAAAAAGATGCTGTTGGCACTTGAAAGCTAGTTGCCAATTTAGGACCTATTTCTAAAAGTAGTATTTTTGTCTACAAAACCTATAATGTGATTGTAGATCTAGAAATTAGACAAAAAAATATGCACTTTCAAAAAAAATGGAACTTGATTTGCAGTACAAATGAGCCCATACCAAGTATTTTAAGTGGAAAAATTCAAGATTTTGGAGTTGCAGAAAAATTCAAAAATAAGGATCTAAAACCACTTGTACCAATGTGTAGATCACGAAATTCTACCCCAAAAAAAAAAAAATTGCTCGCAAAAAGGAGTTCGTATGAGGAAGATATTGCTGTTTGAAAATTGCTGTTGCTGTTATTTTTTCTGAATCGCCGCCGTGCCTCCAAAAAACAAATGGCTCTAGATTTTGCCTCAGATGTTTGATTTGGATGAAACAAAATCTGATCAGGGGGTTTTTGGACCTTCTGAATGTGATGCAAATATCATATTTGCACCAACAAGCTTTAATCTTCACCTGCAAAAAATCTCTCCAATGGCCCCATGGCCAAAAAATTTCTGGAAAATAATGCAGATCCGAAAAAAAAGAAGAGATGCAGATGAAAAAAAGTGGATCTGAGAATTAAATGTATAGATCTAAAATGGTCACACCAATTCTGCAAATTGGTCCTTCGGGTGCTAGTTTGCAAAAAAAATTTGCCTCACAATTGACTTTGGCCTAGGGTAGGCAACTTTGTAGCTGATTTTCACTAAATCAGTGTTTCAGATGCAATGGTGAGGTCAGATCTGATGCTGGACACTCTCAATTTCTGCGATACTTTATAGTCGGGCTGCGATGATGAAGCAAGATGATGGTCTTGAATGGCTATGTGATGAGAAAATCTCCAAGTTGCTTTGATACCATGTAAGAATTTTCCTAAGGGTAAAATTCACCCAGGAACTAAGAACTCAAACACAAGCACACAGTATACCAAAAATAGATATGATCAATTAATCAAAGTATGTCCAAATACATTGCTTTGTTTAGAATGTGATGTTCAAACACACTAGGAGTGCCTGTATATAAAGACCTCTCAGGAAGCACCTAGAATGTCTCTAGAAACAACTAGAAGATAAGACAACTAAGAGCCTTATCCAACATTCTAGATGAATGGATAAGAATGAAAAAGTGTCATATGTGTGTAGAAAATTCATGTGTTGTAGACAACATGTGCATAAAAGAGGTGTGCACCCCTATGATGTCATCATGACAACTCACAAGAGTGCACATACTCCTAAGTGTCTTACTAATAAAATAATGCAAACTAATAAACTAATGCATAAACCTAAGTAAACTTAAGTAAGTGTAATAAGTAAATATTTATTTACACCAACAATTTGTTGCATGTCATGGTAACCAAGATTATCTCCTTTTTCCTATGTGGTGGTATTTTGAGTGGTGAATCAAGATCTAAGATCCTAGGAAACTCTAAGATTGATTACATCATAGGTCTTATCAAGATATTTATGATGCATTTTGAACAGAGTTAATCAGAGTCTAGACACAAAAGTTATGGCCTCTAGAGTGAAGGCAATTTTGTGTTGTCCCTAAAATCTCATATGAGGAAAGAATTTTTGATGTGAATTCTCATTTAGGAACCCTAAATACTCCTCTTAGGACCCATCTTTACTCACATGGGACCCTGGTAAACAAACATCTTGTTTGAGAAACAATGAGCACTTTTCCTTACGTTCCAAATGTGGAAATTGGTTTTCTGGGTACCCTTTGTCAAGTAGAGGTTAATTGAATCACAACAGATTGGATCCATGGCCATTGGAGAAGTGTAAAAATCTTTATTATGTATTAGATATTTATTTATTATGCCTCCATGATCTAATTGGGATCTGTAATTGGGTTTGTGTTATCTATTGTGACTCTACTCTACTTCCATAGTGTGAAGTGTAGACTATGAATGTCTCCTTCTTGGTGTGGATGTTGCCTTGGTCATTGGAAGTGACTCAGTTCTCTTATGAGTCTATATCCTCATTATGGACCTTAATTTTGGTGCATCTCCTTATCCTTAAAAATTTCAGAGTGATTAGTTTGGTGTGGTTACACCACTAGTGTAGTTAGGGAAGGGTGGGTGTTAGATGTTGTTGGTCCCAATTGGTACTAAGAAGAAGGGTGGGAGGGGGTGAATTAATACTGACTCTAAAACTAGTTACGTTTTCCAATAAAATAAATATACTAACTAAAAACCACTTGATTGCTAACATGAATGTGAATGTAGTAAGGTAAAAAAATAAACTCACACACAAAAACATTCATCAATAAACACACATATTTTCATATGTGGAAACCCTCGATGTGAGGATGAAAACCACAGTGGGATAATATACCCACTAGCCTTTTACTGCAAATAAAAGGTTTCCCTGTTAAGAGATCCAAATTTTTCGTTCTGAGAAAACATTTTGTTAAGAATGTTATTAACCTATTAGGATTACAAATAGCTTGTTAAAGCTACCTAGTTATATAATTTAGCACTTGTTCTGAGAGGCACTTGGTTAAAGGATTCAACATGTTCCTACTAGCTAAAGCATGCTCAGTTAAGAGATAACAAGATGATTACAATTATTAGAAAACAATCAAAATGTTAACCTAGGATAAATAAAACTTGCTTTCTTGATAGATCTCTAGTGCCTAACTCTTGAGATATCATGTTCTCCCCCTATCACTTGGGCACACTTGGTGATATCCATTGTGTTACTTGACTTTTTTCTTATCTACTCACCCTTGTCTATAGTACATACTACTGCATTTGGTTGGGTGTGGGTCTATGTCTATGGTCTTTCCTTAAGGGTCCATTTGGTTTGTGGAATTGTAGAAACTGATATTTCTACAAATCTCAATTTTTCCAAATCAAGGTTTTGCAAATCTTCATTCCTATTTTTGAGATTTTACTTGAACCGTTTGTTTCACTTAGAAGATGAATACGAAGACACATTTTTATGGGTAAGCTTGGAGTTGTAGGAAGACTCCAAACAATAGTCCAATTTATTGTTTTTACACTCCTCAAAGAACATAACCGGGTTTTGATTTTCAATTCCTACTTGCTAGTAAGAAGTTAGAGAACCTAGTTTTGAGACAAAATTAGAAATCCGGTATTCTAATTCCATTTTTCTAATTTTGAAAAAAATGCAAAATTTTTCAAATCCAGTTTTTGAAAAAGAAAATTCCTATTATCTTCCACAAACCAAAAAAATCCTAATAGTTTTTGTCTATCATTCTTCTCTTCCTTGTCACTGATCTTAGTGTGACATTCTACCTTGTTTTGGTCTTTGCTATCTTCTCTAGTTTTTAATATCTCTATTTCAATATTCTCACTTATTCATTCCAACTACACATTTGAATACATGAGGTCTCCATTTATCTATGGGTGTCAAAGCCCTAGAAGAATATCTTGCTCAAATGATTGAATTCAAAATTTGAATTTGAACTACTGAGTAGTTCATGAGAAACTTGTGGCATCTATGACATAGGGTTTGGACTGGTGGTGCAGTCAATCTACTATGGGTCTTGTCTAAGTTCAATTTTCCTTATTGTGCTCCACTATTATTTTTAGAATATAAAACAATTTTAAATTCTTATCATATGTCTTCTGCCATGTAATGGTGATGACTCCTCATGTTGATTGTGGTTTCTTCTACCTCCTTTTTTTCTCTAGTGTTGACTGATGAAGATGTATACTAGTACACATGAGATGATGTGTGTCCTTCAACTAGTTTCCAATCAATGCCAACAAAATCATACCAAATCAAATATCAAGGAGCACCCAATAAATCCAAATTCGGAGATAAGCACTCATAAATTTGAAACATAGAGTTAGGAAAAATTGACTAGAATTCCTTCTTGTTACTATGTAGCAAGCCCAAGGAAATATCAACTATAGTATATGTGTTGATCAAAAGTAGACTAGTGAACATGACTTCTCATCTGGTATCAGTCTAGTCATTAGAACTAATTATGACTCTAGGACACCACTATGTACCGAAAGAGAAAGTGGTTAAAATTTTTATAGGGGAAATTTTCTTGGACATCAGGCCTCAAAACATCAAGAAGGTCTTCTATTTATCTCATGTAGATCAATATTTACCTATCACCTATGATATGCCAAATAGGTGGTATAGAGAGAATGAGTCAGAGGTGAAAGAGATGGTACAAGAGAACTAGCTTATTGATACATTACCATTGAATTGGAGGGATGCAAAGGTCGATATTGGAAAGGTACAACATTTGGTAGGGAAAAAGTTTGTACCCAAGATTGTGATTGAAGATTATTGAGTGAACTGTGTAGATGACTATGATATATGGATTAGGGACTATTGTAGAATGTTTCTACAACTTGCAAAAAAGGAGTCTAACTTAGAACTATCCCTCAAATCATAGAATAAGGATGCCCCAAGGTAATGGATCCATTGTAAAAAAGGGATAAGATATATGAGTGGCCCATCATGAATGCATAAATTGGATAAGAGGAGATTGATGATAGTCATCATAGGGCCAGACATGTTATAGAGTTAATAAGGGAGTGGGTTAGGAAGCCTTTTTATTTGGATCCAGTTCCCCAAGCTTAAACTCTACAAGCCAACACCCAACCAAAGAAGGGTAAAGGAACAAAAGTTATAGTTCCCATGTACCCCATATAGTCACCTTTGAGGCTAGATAAAGTGTACTAGCACAAGTGGGAGGTAGAGTACTTCCAAATGGAAAAAGTGAAGAGCAAGAAGAGAAGAAGGGTTACTTGAGAGAGACCAACTAGAACATGTCCAAACAGAGCTACCCACACAAGAAGAAGCTCAAGCCAAGAAAGAAGAGGGTCAACCTGCATAAGAAGATGTTTTGGTGCAAGAATAACTTGCAACACTAGTAGAGGCCACCCTATTAGTACCTAAGAGAGATCAAACTAAAATGGAAGTGGTAGGTAAGAAGAGAATGAAGTAAAAGAAGAAGAGCTCTTTGTCACCTCAAGTTCCATAAACCATTCCTAAGGTTCAAAATAAGGAAGAAGGGGAGGAGATTGAATACACCCACTTAATGGGAGAACACACTTAGGAAGTACCATAGAAGAAGAAAGGAGGAGGATTTTGACTTAGACACTACCTTCTATACCACAAGATCTTGTTCATATAGAAGCCTCAGAGGAAGAACAAGAAAGATGGATTATAAAGATGGAGGGTCAAGGAAGTAATGTCTTTGAAATTTTAGACTTTGGATTCATGCCAATAGGTATGGAGATGGTAGGAGAAAGGACATGGTATACCCCCCATAAGAAGTTGTTAGGAGAAGATTGGGAACAATTACCTCCTTTATCTAAAGGTCCTCTTAGTATACCCACCCCACAATCAAAAGACTTTCCATCTATAAATCCTTATTTAGAGAAAGAATTAGTTTCTCTACCTCCTCATATAGTAGAGCCCAAAAGATAGACCATAGAGGAATGAGAGTATGTCTAGTTACATAACAACGAATCATCAAAAGAATGAAAAATTACCAAGGAAGGGGAACAAGTCCTTCCTAGAACAGAGACTAGGTCTTCAACTCAGATTGAAATGGAAGATCAATCAGTAGTCCTCCCTTGACAAGAAAAGACTCTAGAGCGAGGTGATAAAGGGAAATGACTAGCTTTAGAACTCCCATTACATGTCTCCCATGGGAACTACTCTAGCATGGTTGAAAAAAGAGGTTTTGATTTGACAAAGAAGACATAAGGAGATTACTGAAGAAGAGGGTATGGCAGAATTGATAAAAGTAGTTAGAAATCTTGAATTGCCCAAGAGTGATCCTAAAATGTTAGCTTTTATTAGGAAGAATCAAAATGAAGATCTTTTAGCAAACATTGTTATTCCTCCTACCCATGTTGATATAGAATAATTGCATCCAAAATACTATTAGATGAAAGAGAAATTGTTGGGAAAACCCATAGTTGATAAAACTAAGGTTTTGATTACCACGAGCCTTAAGCAAATGTTTTCACACTTAGATAAAGGTGAATTAGAAAATTTGGTTTTGAGGGAGCAAAATAAATTACTGAGGGTATATTTGAATGAGATAGTAGGACCAATAGACCCTAATAATCTTGAGATTACTCTAGGGACTTCTTTAAAGAGGAAAGAAACATGTCAAGTGGCAGGTGAAATGGATTCATTTTTGGATGCTTACAAAAGGTGGGATCACAATTTTGAGGATAGAGGAGTACAAATAATAGAGGGTAATTTGAACCTTCTACACAACAGTCAAACTAACATCAAAAAATTGGTTACTGTAATAAACCAAGATTTTGGGCTAATGGATGAAGTAAGTACCCTGGCCAATAATTTGGAAGCATTGAAAACTATCAAAGGGAAAAGGTATCAAATGTTAGTGAAAGTATATATGGTGGAAGAATTAGATAAAAAAGATGATTATATAGGAAACATGTTGGTAGGTAATAGGGTTATGGGAGGATTATATGAGGATATCCAAGAGATAAAGAATAAAGCTTGGAGGTAGTTTTTGGAGGTAGATAAGTATTAGCCTAGAGATTTATGGGCATGAGTCAAGGAATCAAATTTTTTTAGTAGAAATAATTGTTCAACAATGCAAAGAATTATTTGAGGAAACTTCATTTGAAGATGATGTTAGATAAATCTTTAAGACATAAGAAGCATTATTGGAGTTAGATTGTAGATTGGAAGATTTTGCAGATACTAGGCTAGAGATCAATAATTATTGCTAGGTAGTGCATAGTAAATATGAGTCTTTAGATTAACTAGAAGCTTAGGAGATCAAAACTATTATCCAAAAATTTACAAGAAAATATCTGGACATCATTTTGGTCTAGAAGGAAGAAAACCCAAATGCTGGAAATTGAGTTTTTAACACTTAGCCAAAGTCTAGTATTTTGATCTTATCGTGCAAGGTGCACTTTTTCAAAGGTGCCCTTTTCACAAGTTGTGCCAAACCAAAAGGTGTGTTGAATTTTTTGAAGATGAAGCAATTCATTTATAGTTAACTACAAGTTGTTATTTTTAAGCATTCCATGCATCGAAAACACATTTTGACAATAATTCAACTCCTAGAAATAGCTAGACAAGGCCAAGCTTGTAAATTTTGAAGTCCCAGTGACTCTCAGATCATCTCATATTTTCTCTCTTCTTATCTTGTTCTTATTTTATTTTTTTAAAGTTATGTAAAGGCTCATGCACCCATTAATTGATATAAACAAAGGTGAATACCTTCTTAGCGCCATTTAGAGAGCCAGTTTATATGTAATTATCTTTTTAAAATTAATTTCTAGCATGAGTTTTCATTAAAATAGCTCTCACTCCTAACAAAAAAGGAGGAGATGATTTCTTTAAAATACATGGATGTAATATGTACTCCAAGTCAATATTTTGATGCAATTATAATTGCTATTGGTTCTCTCATTTTGAGTGTAGTAAATCTTGTTGGAGTGTGTTATCCTTTTGTGAATTCATGCTCATGAATGATAATGGAGCTAATGGTTTTATTGTGTTGTTATAATTGTGCGATCTTTTAATTTTGGATTTTTCCTTATGTTAACAAATTCTACTATTGGGATGAATTGGAAAAAGGATCACTATTGTTCTTGCATAGCAATTTGTCTCATGTGCATGCACTTTCTGAGGCCACATGATTTGTTGAATTGTGAAACATTTTTTGGTTTTCATTAAAGTTCCCATCAATGATTGCATCTATGGAGTTGAGGAAGAGCTGATCCTAATTTGATTGGTTTCTTACTAGATCCTTTTGATAATTTGATTTGTAGATGTGTTGTTACTTTGGGTTATGTCTATTAGGAATTTCCTTTTCAATAATTTTCTTTAAATCTATTGTTACTCTATCTTCATCATTTTCTTTTAAACATTTGGTTAAAATAGGAATTCATATAGTTGCATTGATAATAAACTGCATTCATCATAAAATAGAAAATACAAAAATATATTGTTTTTGTGGTTACCTTTCAACAAATTTGTGTAGAATTGGTAGATGCCAGCAAATGCCTCCTTATGAATATTCACATTTACCCTTGAATGAGTTACCCATTAGGTTAAAAAATAGCATAGTGTTTTCCTTATGTTAACAATTCTGCTATTGTGACAAATTGGAAAAAGGATCACTATTGTTCTTGCATAGCAATTTGTCTCACGTGCATGCACTTTCTGAGGCCAATGATTAATTATGGTGTTTGCCTTATGTTAAATTTTTTTGTTATTGTGAAAAAATTAGAAAAAAGGATCACTATTGTTCTTGCATAAAAATTTGTCTCATGTGCATGCACTTTCTAAGGCTGCATGGTTTGATGAATTGTGAAATATTTTTCAATTTTCATTAAAGTTCCCATTAGTGATTGCATCAATGGAGTCGAGGAAGAGCTACTCCTTATTTGATTGGTTTCCTACTAGATCCTTTTGATAATTTAATTTGCAGATGTGTTGTTACTTTGGCTTGTGTTTGTTAGGAATTTCCTTTTTAGTAATTTTCTTAAAATATCTTGTTACTCTATCCTCATCATTTTCTTTTTAAACATTTGGTTAAAATAAGATTGATATAGAAAATAGCTTGGTGTTTGCCTTATGTTAACAAATTTTGATATTGTGAAGAATTGGAAAAAGGATCACCATTGTTCTTGTATAACAATTTTTCTCATGTGCATGCACTTTCTGAGGCCACATGATTAATTCTAGTATTTGCCTTATGTTAACAAATTCTACTATTGTGACAAATTAGAAAAAGGATCACTATTGTTCTTGCATAGCAATTTGTTTCATGTGCATTCACTTTCTGAGGCCGCATGATTTGATAAATTGTGAAACATTTTTCAGTTTTCATTAAAGTTCCCATCAATGATTACATCAATGGAGTTGAGGAAGAGCTACTCCTAATTTGATTGGTTTCCTAACAGATCCTTATGATAATTTAATTTGCAGATGTGTTGTTACTTTGGCTTATGTCTATTAGGTATTTCCTTTTTAGTAATTTTGTTTAAATCTCTTGTTACTCTATCTTTGTCATTTTCTTTTTAAACATTTGGTTAAAATAGGAATTCATATAGTTGTATTGATACGAAATTACATTCATCATAAAACAAAAAATACAAAAATATATTGTTTTTGTGGTTACATTTCAGCAAAGTTGTGTAGAATTGGTAAATACGGTCAAAATTTTCCCAAGGTTTCAGATGGCTAACTAGAAGATTTTGACCCACTCTCTTTTAGTGAGCATTGAGGTTTGCACCCAATATATATGAGTCCCTAGAAGTTTGTCACTTTCACAAGCCTTGCTATGATAAGGGGATACCAAGAATCCAACCATTCACAGTTCAAATTTTATCATCTTCATCTATTCCATATTCAAACTCACCCTTGCCTTCCATTCCACCAAACCCTCCATCTATGGATTTTTCTGCAAATGCAGTAGATGTTAGAATATATAGGCCATCGATATAACTGAGGGGGGGGGGGGGGGGGGGGTTGAATCAATTATCCAACTAATATCACAATAATCAACTTTGAACAAACTTAACCATATGAGTAATATAATTAGAAACCACAACAAGATACTCATACACAATAACACCAGACATGTTAACTAGGGAAACCCTTAATCAGAGGGAAAACCCTAGTGGGTATGGTACCCACAAGATGATGTACTAATTTAAATATTCTTTGTTAGAGGATGGACCCTATTAGGAGTCTATAACAACATTCAATACATATCAATCCTTGTTAGGAGACTTTGAATCCTTGTTAGGAGATTCCAACCCTGCTAGGAGTTGTGTCAACCTTGTTAGGAGTTGTGGAAGACAACTGGACCCACTTCCCAAATAGCTTCAAGGTTAAGACCAATGAACCTACTATCCAAATGATCTCTATATTATTCCTTGTAGAATAATAGAAATGAATAATACTTTCTTCTTTTTCCATGTCAACTGGACCTTTGCTACTTCTGATGTTGTAACCAAATCCCAAATCTCATATCAAATAATCCCTTGGATTTCTTACATGCATTCAGTAAGCACTCTACCCCTTTTCACACTTCGCACTTCATATAATAAAAAATAACAT
This sequence comes from Cupressus sempervirens, assembly GCA_028749045.1. Lineage (NCBI taxonomy): Eukaryota > Viridiplantae > Streptophyta > Pinopsida > Cupressales > Cupressaceae > Cupressus > Cupressus sempervirens. The sequence goes on along the minus strand of CM053787.1, from coordinate 563,214,668 downwards.
CTTACAAACAAGGAAAACATCCTTCCTTTATACCATATCTTCAAAATAATTCCTTCAGTTAGCCTTGAGGCTTTCCCAATTAATTATAATAAGATAATTAATTAATTACAATTACAATAGCACTGTCAAGTCACAGTCTATACAAAACTTCACACATGCGATACTAGAGCTTGTGCATTTTTTGATGTCATCATTTGACTATCCTCTATCATTGTTTGATCACACATATTCTCATTACATCTAAGATGAAAGATATAATACAAACATCAAAAACTACTTTCCAAGCACTCTATCTCTGAATTGCTCTCTTTAAATCAGGTACAAATTCCATACATCTTTGACTTACATGCTACACATTGAACCACATCATTAGGACACTATACTGAACATGTCCATGACTATGCATCACCAAAAAAGAAAAACCTTGTCTATACCACTATGATCTCTCTCTCTCTATTACTTTTCTAGTCTTCACAAAATTACTGCTATGTTGACATCAATGACAAGCACAGTCATGAATGCAACACGTCAAAACTCTCTAATTCTTAGGATACTCCCCCAATGTAGTATCATCAACATTCATGCTAATAGTAGATTAGACAATCAACTTGACAGGTTCACTCAAACAACCTTCCTAAAAACCTTGAGAAATTCTGCCCAAGGTTCATCTATGAAGAAATATGGACAATTGAAGAACACATCAAGGTTTTCAAAGAAATATGCAATAAAAAAATAAATTCAATAAGAAAACATGGTCCTTTGTATGTTCTCATGTACATTGGGAGAGGTTGCATTTAACTAGTGCATAAATATGCCACTAGGATCTATTCCAAACTAGGCAAATTTTGAAAAGTTGTTCTTGGATCAATTCAAAATATTCATCAACCCAATCATGATACACCACTAGTTCATATCTATCAATAGGGATCCAACAGAGACTGTCTCATGTTTCAATCATAATTTTCACATGGCATACCACAAGTTGGAAACCCATTATACCATACTAGTGGGGTCTACAATTCCAATCTTTTTAAACTATGGACCACCTCACTGCTATCTTCCTAAGGAGGTTTCCTACTATAGAAATTGAAACCCTAGAAAAGGTCTTTGAAGAAGAAGTCACATTTACTAAATAGGCTAACCCCAATGGAGGAGGTATGTGGGTTCAAACTCATGCAACTTTGATAGTACCTCCATACCGTGCTAGAGGGAAAGTAATGTCTAGTCAATTCATTCCATTAACTCCAATTGTATTACAAAAGGCACCATCTACTTCAACACAAACTATAACTTAACCATGATACAAACCTCCAAAAGATGCCTTCTTTGAGCAAAAGTTTGCACCATCCCCTAAGTCAAAAAATAATGTTACGACCAAGCTAGATCAAATGAAAAAGACCATGTCTCAAATAACCAATGAGCTAACCCATCTTAGACTATCACAAGGGTACAATATTAATTTCCCAAGAACTAATATAGCCCCATACAATAATAGCTATGGTCAAAATTACAACAAGAATTTTAGCATAAATAATACCATAGGGAGCAATTTTGACACGCCAGATCACAAAAATGGTTTTGAGAGACAAAATTGATAGTAGAATACCTATCCAAACAATGGAAGTATCCCTATAGAAACTAATAATAATTTTTAGTTCGTTGATATCAATTATCTCAACACCAATCAAAGTACACTCAATGATGGCAACTCATTTTTCAACAAAAATCAAGAAATTAACTAGAATTTGCATTGTGCTAATAATGAGTCCTCTATTCACTTAAAATATATTTTGTGAGAATTATAAAATATATTTTGTTAGAATCTTACAATTCTCCACCAAATACCAAAATAGGAGACTCAGTCAATGAAGAATTTGTCTTCCCATTCAACCAAGAATCAGACCCTGAACTAGCTAAGATGTTCTCTTTTCAAAATGATAATTGGAATACTTATAACCTGTGTAATCAAAGGGAATCCATGATTGATGTATTTCCCCCTAGATTATAGGAAACACCACCAAACCAAAGAGTGAATGAAAATTCTACACCTGGAAGAGCACTCTTCTCAGGACAACAAACATAGGCACAAGGGAATATACCCACTATATTAAAGAATCTTTCCTGGTCAACTAAGAAGTACAACTCCATTGAAGAGTTAAAATAAACCAAGGCTAATATCTCAATGTACAATATGCTATAGAGTTGTCCTAGCCAAATGGAAGCACTATTGAAAACCATTGATGATACAAATACAATATCGAATGCTAGCCCTCAAAGATAGTATCACCATAGGTTAACACCTTTGAGACTATGCCTACCATGTATAAAGACAAATTTGAAGTGCCTCCCTTTTTTCTTAGCCTCAAATTTTTTGCAAAGAATCTTTACAATTTCCTCATAGATTCATGTACTTCTTGTAATGTCACACCACTTTCAATATCTCAAATTTTAGGAGTCACCCCACAACCTATGAATCAAACAGTAATCCAACTTGACAAAATAGAAGTGAAAGCCATAGGAGTGTTGAAGGATGTTTTCTTATAGTTGACTACAGATCCCAAGATCTAGGATATCATTGATATACATGTAGTATAAATTCTAGAAACATATGGTCTACTACTAAGCATAGAATGAACAAGATGTTTAGGAGGATGGTGCTAAGAATTAACCACAAATAGAAATAACAGTTACATGTAAATATACCCAGTATCAAAAATATTAAATCATAGAGAAGAGAACACAAGACACCAATATTTAAGGTGGTTCACCCAATCCCTGGGCTACTTCCACCAAACAACAAGTCCAATATTATTATGATCCAGTGATTACAACCTGATTACAATTCATAATCCCTTACAACTCAATACTGCTGCAAGAAGTAATTTTTGCATCACACATAATAAAACCTCTAACCCTAATCACTTTTTATACAAGTATTTTTACTGCTTTAGGGTTATAATTAATTATTACATGTTTGATGTAGGGGCATCCAGAGGTATAAGGGTAATCCTGTGTCACCCAAAAAAATGTACTTAGACTTAGTTTCTATTTCATGTGTTTTCATTTTTGGATACCCATTTGGGTCAAATAAAGGTTCCACCTCTCACAATTCCACTATCAGTGTTCTAGGTTAGAGTATTTGAACACCTTGGGATACGTGTAAATGTTGGAAAAATAGGAGTATCAAATTGAGCCATCATTTTGGTGAACTAGAAGGTGTAAATTGGTTAGATGAATGTAATTGTAATTTAGAGCATTCCAAAAAAAGAATCAGGTCAAAAGGCCCCACTGTTTGAAAGTTATCGTAGTTTTTCAATTTTTGGAGACCTCCTAAGAATGCTTCAAAGTTAGGTTAAGGGCATTAAATGACCTCAAATAGGGCCAAAAATGGGGGATGAGCAAAGCTATCCATAGGGCTATAGAGCACTTTGAGAGCTTTTCAAAAATGTAAACGGTTCGTCAATCAGAGCTACGGTTCAAAAGTTATGCCTCCCGAAAGTTCAGTTACCATTTCTGGATTCTTCTAATTTTGTGCCAACTTCTAATGCGACTTTTGGAGCCTTCTATTTGGTTAGTGGATGCCAACTAGCACTTTTTAGAATGTATTCCTAATCCTTAACCCTTTGGGGTCTATTTAAGAACATTTCTGGCATTGTAAAAGGCAGTTCAGAGTGGAGTTTGAGAGAAGGTACTAGGAGAAGAAATTATCTCTAGTTTTATGCTATTGTAAGCCCATAGGGCTTATTTTGGAGTCTGTTTCTCTGCACTAAGTGTACTAGCATATTTTCACAATTAATAAAATTTTCCCTTTCCTATTGTGTCCCCATCAAGTGGTATCAGAGCAGGTTTTCCTAAGTGTGTAGACAGAGCGCTGACTGTGAGGCAGTTTGCACCAAGACTGTGTGGTTGTGGGTTTGAGTTAAGAAGATGCCTCCATGAAGAGAGCATGGAAGAAGGGTTGGAGCTATTAATCTTGAGGAGGTTAGAGCCCTCCAAATGTAGGTACAAGCATTGCAGGAGGAGCTCCATAGAGGAACAAATGTTACTGCAGGTGACGAAAGTGAGGACGAAAATGAAGAAGAAAAAATTGGACCAGAAGGGGAAGTTGATGGGGAAGTTCTAAATCAGGTAGAGGAGAGGCCTTTTAGGGCCATTACTAAGTTTGGGAAAAGACCTACAATTGATGTGGGTGTATTTTCATAAAATCTAAAAATAGATGAGTTGATTGACTAGATTAATGAACTGGAAGAATACTTTGAGTATGAGGATATCAAGGACCCAGATAGGGTTAAGTTTGCAAAGGCCAAACTGAAAGGACATGCCAAAATTTGGTGGCAAGAGGTTCAATTGGAAAGAAATAGAAGAGGAAAGGATAAGATCACAAGGTGGGATCACATGGTGGACAAACTAAAGAAGCAGTTCATTCCTGTTGACTATGAGCTTGATTTGTTTAAGAAGATGCATGGGTTAAAGCAAGTAGGAAAATTAGTTCAAGAATATATAGAGGAGTTTTATCAACTTTTGATTAGAGCGGGGCATGCAGAAGAAAATAAGGAGAAGGTTGCTCGTTATATCAGTGGGTTGTGACCAAACATCTAGGAGGAATTAAGTTTGGTAAGAATGACCAATGTTGAAGCGGCATACCAGTTTTCCCTATGAGTTCAAAAGAAGCCAAATAAAAGGTTTGAAGGGAGACAAATAGGGTGTGGTCAAGGAGGAAGGGGTAGTGGTAGGTCATCTGGAGGCCGAAATGAAACCCAAAAGAAAAATGAAGATGTGGGTACTAGTAGGAACCAGAGGAACGAGGGTTTCAACTGCTCCCGTGATCAAGACTTTGGAAATTAGAGAGGAAGAGGCAGAGGATGTGGACAAGGAAGAGGAGGCTTCCATGGTACCTATTTCCATTGCAATGAAGAAGGTCATCATGCCTTTGAATGCCCTCAATAACAAGGAAGGACAGATAGGAGAGCTAAGGGTCAAGCTAGGGTTGCTCATGTGGATGAGGATGCACAATCATCACATTTAGAGGATGCAAAAAGAGGAGAGACTTTAGTAAATGAAAGGGTCATACTAAGTGGTGAGATTGAACCAAAACAAAGGAGGAGTTTATTCTGTACAAGGTGCAAGTGTGAGGATAAATGTTGTGTTGTGATCATTGATGGTGGTAGCACTGATAACTTGGTATTAGAGGAGATGGTCTCTAAGTTGAAGCTCAAGAGGGAGAAACACCCCCAGCCCTATCAAATTGCTTGGGTGAAAGATGATCATAAGGTCTTGGTAAGTGAACAATGTTTAGTGAAGTTCAAAATTGGGAGTTACCATGATGAAGTTCTCTATGATGTTATTCCAATGGATGTTTTCCATCTATTGTTGGGTAGACTGTGGCAATTTGATAGGCATGCAGTACATGATGGTTATGCAAACACATACTCTCTAACAAAGGATGGAGTTTTCCACAAACTGAAGCCCATGAAAAAGGAAGGCAAAAAGGTATGTAGTAGTGCTAGGATTTGTCTTGTTGATGGAAGAAAATTTTTAGATGGCATGAAACATCAGCGTATGTGCTATGCTTTGATCCCTAGGGAAGATAAAGAAGGAAGTTGTGAAATACCACTTGAAGTTTTAGATTTACTAGGTGAGTTTGGAGATATCATCTCTGATAATGTTCCAGAAGGATTGCCACCGGTAAGGAAAATTAGTCATTAGATAGATTTAATCCCAGGAGCTAGTTTTCCTAACAAGGCTACTCATAGGATGACTCCTACTGAAACTGAGGAGCTAAATAGACAGGTTCAGGAGCTATTGAGGAAAGGCTTGATTCAGGAGAGCCTAAGTCCATGTGCAGTTTCTGTAGTACTGGCACCAAAGAAGGATGGAGAGTGGAGGATGTGTATAGAATCTTGAGCTATAAATAGGATAACCATCAAGTATCAATTTCCTTTGCCAAGAATGGATGATCTTATGGACTGCTTGAGTGGAGCTCAATACTTCACAAAGATAGATCTCAAGAGTGGCTATCATTAGATATAGATACAAGAAGGAGATGAGTGGAAAACTACCTTCAAGACCAAGGAGAGTCTTTATGAGTGGTTAGTCATGCCCTTTGGATTGACGAACGCCCCAAGCACCTTCATGCGGCTTATGAATGTGGTACTTAAGAAGTTCTTGGGAAAATTTGTTATTGTCTATTTGGATGATATTTTAATTTTTAGCAAGACTTTGGAAGAACATTTATTGCATATTCATAGTGTCTTTGAAAGGTTAAGGGAAGAGAAACTGTTAATTAATTTGAAGAAGTGCATCTTTGTAAAAAGGGAGTTAGTCAACTTGGGGTTTATTATATCACCTGAAGGTTTCAAAATGGATCCATAGAATGTAAAAGCCATCTTGGAATGGCCTACTCCAAGGTTTGCTACTAAGGTAAGATCATTTCATAGTTTGGTTAGTTTCTATAGGAATTTTATTAAGAATTTCAGTGGCATATGTGCACCCCTAACTAACACAATAAGAGGGGATAGAAAAGAGTTCAAATGGACTGCGACAGCTGTGAGAAGTTTTGAAGTGCTAAAGAAGAAGGTGATAGAACAACCTATGTTGGCACTTCCAGATTTTAGAAAGTGTTCTAGGTGGATTGTGATGTTAGTGGCAGTGCTATTGGGGCTGTATTAAGCCAAGAAGGTAAGAATATTGCATATTTTAGTAAAAAAATGAATGATGCAAAAAAGAAGTATTTTTTTTATGATCAAGAGTTCTATGCAATAGTTCAGGCCTTAAAGGAATGGAGGCATTATTTATTGCCAAAGGAATTTTTTTTGTATACTGATCATCAAGCATTACAGTACCTAAATAGCCAAGGTAAATTAAATCAAAGGGATATGAAGTGGGTAGAGTTCTTGCAGAGCTATACATTTGTGTTGAAGCATATAAGTGGAAAATCTAATAGGGTTGCAGATGCACTAAGTAGGAGACAATGGTTGCTTAAAGTGATGTAGTTTGAAGTAGTTGGGTTTGATGAACTCTAGAATATGTACCTTGAGGATCCTGATTTTGATGAAGCATGGAAAGCTTGTAAAGAGCCTGTTGCTATAGATAGAACCAAGTGGCTAGACTATTTGATTCAGGATGGTATGTTGTTCAAGGGTAGTCAATTGTGCATTCCAAGAACTTCCATGAGGGAAAATCTGATTAAGGAGAAACACAGTGGAGGGATGGTAGGATATTTTGGTCAAGATAAGACCATTTCCATTCTTAGAGAACATTATTTTTTGCCTCAGATTTCATAGGATGTGAAGAAGTTTGTATAGAGTTGTCAGATTTATCAAGTTGCCAAGGGATTTAGTCACAATACTAGACTATATCAGCCATTGCCTGTTCCATCAAAGCCATGGGAGAACATAAGTATGGATTTTGTTCTTGGATTGTCGAGGACACAAAGGGGTAATGACTCAGTATTTGTGGTGGTTGATAGATTCTCCAAAATGGCACATTTCATTCCCTGCCACAAAACTCATGATGCTATCCATATTGTAGACTTGTTTTTCAGAGAGGTGGTAAGACTACATGGTCTCCCAAGGAGTATAGTTTATGATAAAGATACTAAATTTTTGGAGTATTTCTAGAGAACATTGTGGAAGAAGTTTAGAACAGACTTGAAATTCAGCTCCACACATCACCTGCAGATTGACGGCCAAACAACAGTGGTAAACATAAGTCTAGGCAATTTGCTGAGATGTTTAGTTGGGGATAAGCCCAAGGGGTGGGATTTGATTCTACCACAAGTAGAGTTTGCTTACAATAACTCTATAAATAGGAGTACTGGTAGATCACCATTCCAAATTGTATATGGAAGTAACCCAAGGACTGCACCAAAATTGAGGAAGATAGAACAAGGGGAGAGGACAAGTGCTGAAGCTAAAGAATTTGCTGAACATATCAAGCGTCTACATGAGGAGGTCTAGGCACACATTACCAAGATGAATCAAAAGTATAAAGCTAGGGCTGCTCAAAGGAGAAGACATAAGGAGTTTCGAGTAGGGGATCTAGTCATGGTACACTTAAGAAAAGAAAGATTTCCAGTCGGTACTTACAACAAGCTAAAAATGAAGAAATTTGGCCCCTGCAAAATTTTGAAGAAACATGACTCAGATGAGGAGCTGATGTTAGAGCCATGTCCAATTCCTACTTCTAAGAAGGAGGAGATAGAGGAGATTCTAGATAGTTGTATGGGTAGGAGTACTAGAAATAGGTAGTATGAAGAGTATTTGGTCAAGTGGAAAGGACGACCGATAGAGGACTCAACTTGGATATCAGCAGCTGAGGTTTCCTATTTGGGATTTCCTCTACCATTCATAAAGTGACAGGGTCACTTTTCAATCTACCCTGGGTGTCTGATGTAGGAGCATCCAGAGGTATAAGGGTAATCCTATATCACCCAAAAAAAAGTACTTAGACTTAGTTTCTGTTTCATGTGTTTTCATTTTTGGATACCCATTTGTGTCAAATAAAGGTTCCAACTCTTAGAGTTCCACTATCAATGTTCTAGGTTAGAGTATTTGAACACCTTGGGATACGTGTAAATGCCAAAAAAATAGGAATATGAAATTGAGCCATCATTTTGGTGAACTAGAAGGTGTAAATTGGTTGAATGAATTTAATTGTAATTTAGAGCATTCTAGAAAAAGAATCAGGTCAAAAGGCCCCACAGTTTGGAAGTTATCGCAGTTTTTCAATTTTTGGAGACCTCCTAAGAATGCTTCAAAGTTAGATTAGGGGCATTAAATGACCTTGAACAGGGCCAAAAAATGGGGGACAAGAAAAGCTGTCGATAGGGCTATAGAGCGCTTTGAGAGCTTTTTGAAAATGTAAACGGTTCGTCAATTAGAGCTACGGTTCAAAAATTATGCCTCCCAGAAGTTCGGTTACCATTTCTAGATTCTTCTAATTTTGTGCTGACTTCTAATGCAACTTTTAGAGCCTTCTATTTGGTCAGTGGATGCCAACTAGCACTTTCTAAAATGTATTCCTAATCCTTAACCCTTCAGGGTCTATTTAAGAACATTTCTGGAATCGTAAAAAGAAATTCATAGTGGAGTTTGAGAGAAGGAACTGGGAGAAGAAATTATCTCCAGTTTTATGCTATTGTAAGCCCATAGGGCCTGTTTTGGAGTCTGTTTCTCTGCACTAAGTGTACTAGCATGTTTTCACAGTTAATAAAATTTTCCCTTTCCTGTTGTGTCCATTCTGTGCTTGGGTTGTGTCCCCATCAATTTTGGCCTAGAATCCTAATAATTCTTTTGGGGTGATGCCTCAAGCCCCAAAGAATTATGAAGTATGTATAGTACTTCCCTGATCAGTCACCACAAACTAACATATGGTTCTCAATAAATTTCACTTAATTGTGGCTATCTTGGAAGGGTTTGAACAACCATATCAAAATAGATGTTGAACTAAAATTAAAAATAATGATCATAGAGTATAATGGCTTTTGATATAGTATCGACCAAAATATATGATGACAAGACTAATACAAGATCACAAGGCCCCCCACCCATGAGAAGAAATCATAACTAAGTTCATAGATAACATGGTTGCAAATTTACAGTGTTTGGGAGAAGATGCAGATCCAAATATATCACTCCTTCTAGAATTCTATAGGTTACATCATACACGCCACTCAAAATTTGAATGTTTAGACTGCCAAAAAGAGATTGCTCAAATTTTTAACTCAAGTGAGACACTCTACAATTAGCCAAACCACAAGTGGAATAACCAAAGATAATTCAAGTCACCCATGTATGCAAAATTATTTATAATTCATGTGTCCTAAAAATGTCACAGAATATGAAGCCTTGATATTCACAATCCTCCTCGCACTAGGAAAGGATGTCAAAGATTTCATAGTTAAAGAAGACTCCCAGTTGGTAATTGACAAGTCAAATTGATATATTCTTACAATGATAAAATATTGCTCACTTACCAAAAGAGAATTTGGGACTTGATGGAAGATTTTGAAGCCCTAAATGGTAGATCTATTCAAAGCAGAAGAAATGTAGTAGCTGATTCCCTTGCAATCTCTGCTAGTGCAATACAGTCCATGGAAAGAACAAATTCAAAATATTCTTAGTGGAACTCATGGCTGCCCCATTTATCCCTGATAATATTACTAAATTCCAGGTCTTCCAAGATGATCAACACATTCTAGAATTTATTAGGTGTAATGGTTTGTTCAAAGGACAAGAAATTGATGACACACCTTATGATAAACCTAAAGGGGATGAACTAGAGGATGAAGATGGGGTCATAAATCTAAAAATCTAATACTATTCCTAAGTGAATGGTAGAGCTGGTATGCATCTTTGACCAAGATGTGTTGACATGTTGTAAGAGGACCAATGAAGAAAAGGGTGTCAAAGAATGTGACTTTTATAACCTAGGCACATAAGACAACTCTTAGATGGTGATAATTGGAAAATATTTTAATTCCCAAGAGTAGGAAAATATGCTCCAGTTACTCACAAAATTTAGAGATGTCATTCCATGGAGTTATGAGGAGCTCAAGAAATATAATCTTAACATCATCACCCATGATATTCCTTTGAATCCTGATGCTAAGCCTTTTCACCAAAGACAAAGACCAATAAATTCCATTATTGAACCCTTGATAATGAGAGAAGTCCAGAAGTTACTAGATGCCAAGATTATTTTTCCTATTCAACACTCTACTTGGGTCACCAAATTGGTATTTGTGAGGAAAAAGATATGAGATATTCACCTTTACATAGACTTCCAAAATTTAAATCAAGAATCTTAGAAAGATAATTATCAATTGCCTTCACTTGATGAAGTATTACAAATTGTAAACGAGTCTAAGATGATGTGTTTTCTAGATGGATATTTGGGATACAACCAAGTAATGATAGACGAGGAAGACAAATTAAAGAACACATTCACCACCAAATGGGGGATATTTTCTTATAGAAGGACTCCCTTTGGTTTAATCAATGCAAGAGATATATTTCAAAGAGTGATGGATGAGTCATTTAAGGGGTTGGTAAAAAAATTCATATTTATTTATATGAATGACCTTATAGTATTTTGAAAAGAGAGGAGTACCCATATTGCTGACTTGAAACAAGCTTTCAAGTGATGTAAAAAATATGGTATATCTGTTAACCCAAATAAATGTTCATTTGGCATTACAAAAGGGAAGCTCCTAGGTCACATCATTTTGGAAGTTAGTATTTCAATTGATCCTAAAAGGATATAAGAAATTATGAAGTTGTTGCCTCCATGGTTGCAAAGAGCTTAAATATTTCTTTGAGAAGATTAATTTTGTACGTAAGTTCATTAGCAGGTTTTCCAAAATAGTTTGCCCCCTCAATGATTTACTAAAAAAGGAGAAAAAATTGAGTAGGTTCCTAAAGTCAATAAATATTTTGAAGATATGAAAGTATCCATTTCTACTACCCTAGTACTTGTGAGTCCTGATTACAAGTTACCATTCAGAGTCTATTCTTTTGCTTTAAAACAATCATGTGTAGGTATTTGAAAGTCCATCAGTGTAAGTCAGATTTTTTTTTTTTTTGGGGGGGGGGTGAATCAATTATCCAACTATTACAAAAATTATCAACCTTATTAATCCTTAACCATATGAGCAATATAATCAGTAACCACAACAAGATATAACTCATACACAATAACACTAAATATGTTAACTAGGGATACCCTTTGTGGGGATGGTAACCAAAAAATGATGTACTAATATAAATATTCTTTTTTAAAGGATGGATCCTATTTGGAGTCAATAAAAACGTTCAGTACATATCAATCCCTATTAGGAGACTATTAATACCTGTTAGGAGATTCCAACCTTGTTAGGAGTTATAGAAGGCAAATGGACCCACTGTCCAAACAACTTCAGGGGAAAGAATAGTGAACCCACTGTCCAAATGATCTTTGTATTATTCCTTGCAAAATAATAGAAATGAGCTATACTATTACTTCCTCTTCCTCTATCCTATCAACCAGACTTATTCTCCTTTTGATTTTGATATCAAATCACCAACTTCATATCCAATAATCCATTGGATCACTTACTTGTATTTAACAAATACTCTTCTCTTATTCAACCTCCTCATTCCAAATTCACATCCAATCCTTGTATTACTATTAGTGAATAGATTGTCCTCCAAAGAAAACCATACAAATTAACCCCAAAAGCTCAGATAGGATGACTGAATATGCACTGACAGTTGGATCACTTTGTTATTGAAAAGCGTAAGAACCCTTTGAATTTATCTGGGTACAGCTCCCCATGTATGATTTACAATGAATTCATAGAAATAAAAATACATATGCTTTTAACCACGAAGCATAAAAGGTTTACAAACATCTATCCATAAACATGATATACATGTAGAAAAACTAAGCAACTAAAAGGAAAATGAATAGTAAATGACACAAAGTTCATTTACTCAAATTCTACATTACAAAGAGAACAAAAACAAGGAATAAATTTTCCATCCTCTTGAGAAAGTGAATAATCAAATCTTCAAAGACATCTTGAAATCAAAATGTATTCAGAAAATAGTAACACTAAAATGCACTTAGAGAAAACTGAAGGCTATACAAAGATCATAATTAGTGGAAAGACAACTACCCAAAAGTGTGCAATTATCTCCCAAATATCCCTTCTCTAAAATGTAAAAGATTACATAGATCTCATTACATATTTGCATCAGAATCATCATCTAGAAGAAACATAAATTCCCTCCCTTACATTACACTTAAAATCAAAATTTTCTCCCTTTTACTAACAAAAAGTTCAAAAAAAGAATAAGAGCTCTGCTCTTCTACAGTCCATAGTCTACTTTCTTTCCCCTTCGAAAGAATAGGAACAATCTAGAATAGAAAAAAACTCTCGCTCTTGGAAGCCCAAAGTCTCAGAAAAAGACAGTCTTTCCTGGTCAAAACTGGAACCCCTACTATTGAAAGATCTTCACCATAAATAGTTTGGATAAAGTTGTTCAATTTTTACAACTAAATCCTGGAAACTATTCTTGAATGATATATTTCCCATGAATTTAAGTCATACTTTGATATAATGAATGATCCTTCTATGAATAAACATTATAACTTCATAAATCAAAGTAAAATTAAATTTGATATTGATTTCTAGGTAGCATTGGAAAGATGTCTCTATTTTTTTATGAGCTAGCATATATCGTGCCATCATAAGATGAAGTCCAACTCAATAATACTTGACAAGTGGCATGAAGAGGGATGGACAACTTTATTGAGTGTATCATATTACCTTCATACCCTACATGATGACTTGTTCAGGGTGAATGCTCTAAATTTTGATATCTCCTTTCTTAACATTGTGATTATAATTCACACCATTTTCAGAGCATGAGGAAGGAATTAGGTGCCAATCTTTCACAATCTTGCTTTGTGTATATGAATCATACCCAATGGATATTCCTACATGTCATGCCTCTCTTGGACATTTTTCCAAATGATTGGCTTGTTATATTTTAATGTCTTGATGAGTCTTCACCTTTCTACATTTGATCACAAAGAACATCTAAGGCTCAAGAAAAATTTGTGTCCAAGTTCCATGTAGGGGGTATAGGAAGATGACCCATGGCCTTTACATATTGCTTGTGTTACTATCAATGTATTCTCTTCATACCATTGCTTTTGCTCATGACTAGTTTCAGTGTCAACATTCTGTCAAAATGGCTCACATGACTTCCTTTGCATTTTGTATTAACTTGATCCTTGGTTCTTTATTGATGTATAATGATGAAGTTTGTGCCTTTCAAAACTAATGTTTCATCAAGTAATCTACTATATACTATTAGTTCCTATCAATTTTTCCATGGGTTCAAGGGAGTCTCCAATTCATGTATATTAATGGGGGCACATCAAAGTCAATGTAGATCAATTTGTTGACCATCTGGCACTTATCATCTAATAGCTAACACATGACTCCATTGTTAAACCCAAATTGATAGATATTTCAAAGATGAGTAAGTTCCTATATTATTTTTAGGTTCCAACTTTAAATATCCTCCTTATTCAACTCGAGGACACACCATACTTGATCACCCTCTATGACTAATGAAGATTCTTATTTTTGAGTTTAATGTCTTCAAATGAATGTCATTTCCTTTGACTTTGCATCAAGCTTATACATGATTCAATCATCACTATTGCTTCCTTCTATTTGAATGTTGTGGGCTTTGAGTCTCCATGTGTGTGATCCCTACGAGATTCTAAACCATATAAATGCATATATGAATATCTCATTTAACCAATCATCTAACCATATAAAAGCCTACCATCCTCCTATTGGGTGGGAACATTGAATACTTTCCATTGATCTTCTAACTATTACCATATGGCTTCATTCCAAATCTGCGGGTACTAATAAACATTTTAACAAAGAGTTCACATGGCTCCTTTAAATCTTAACATGTAATAGTTGGTGGATGCATTTCACGGGCAATATGGGTTTTATGATCTTGCCATCCTTACATCTATAGTAAAAATTGTGTCGAGCCTTGATCACATCACAGAGTCACTGTGAATAGATCAAGAAAAACTTTGACCATCTTCTTTCCTTGTTAACTTGATCACCTTGGTATTTAAGAGGGTATATGGTGTGCAACATCTTCGAACAATTTGATGCTATAGCTTTGACGAGATTTTCATGAAATGGGGACTTGAAACTTGTCAAGAAATTGTTTCTATGAACAAGACATTATATCAAATAATTTTCCTTCACCAATTGCCATGTGTCCTGACATGATCTCCTTTAGCTACCAACTTGGTGCATCTATGTGAAAAACATGTGTTTAGAAGTTCAAGAAGATGGATGTTGTGAGTGGTATTCAGACCCTCATGGGGTACCATGCAAAAAATAGACCACTTATTGCTGAATAAAATAATCATTTGGGAAGAATGAACCTAACGACTTAGTCACAAATATTTATCTTCAACATCTATTTCCTCGAACCTTGAGTAGGAGCTTTATACAAATATATTCCTTCTATATATTTCTTTTTTCTTCACATTTTTAGTTCTAGATGCACTGATACGTTCTCTATTCCATGTCTTTTTATCATTTTGAGAATTCCACATAGCTCTGATTTAGGAACTTTGAAATTCAAGCTACAAAATTGGCTTCGATGCTTAAAATTTAGTATGATGGAATTTTACTCTTTGACTAAGATACGTCTTCAAACCATGACCTCTAACTTCAAATTTGAACTTACCTATTGCAAATACTGACTGGTTTAATGAAATCTAAAACATGAACTCAAACTTGTAGGGTAGATTGCTTCAAAACAAATGAACCATTTGAAATTGTTTCAACAAATTGAACCACTTTGAACCACTTTGAATGAAGGTTAAAAGAGGTTGAAGATTATAGATTGAGAATTTAATTATTGGGTCCATATGGGTACCAACAGTTACCAAAAGGAAAAAAACCTTCCTTTATACCATGTCCTCAAAAAAATTTCTTGAGTTAGCCTTGCGGCTTTTCCAATTATTTATAATAGGACCACAATAAAATAAATAATTATTTCACAATCACACAACACTATTGGCTCACAATCTTTACAACTTTTCACATGTGGAACTCTAGACCTTGTGCACTCGTTGACATCTTCATAAGAATCTCCTCTATCACTGTATAACTTCACATATATTGATTCTATCTCTATAAGGAGATACAATCCAATCACCAAAAATTGCTTATCAGTTACTTTGTCTCTGTATTGCTCTCTATAAATCAAGTATATCTTCTTCATGTCTTTAACTCAATTCATGTGCACTTAACCTTATCATCAAGACACTATATAGAACATGTCCTCAACCACACTATACCTGACCATCAATTCTCTATTCGTACAACCATGATCTCTATCTACTATTCTGCTAGTCTTTATAGAAACCATACTATGTTGTCATAAATGAAAAAACATAGTCATGAATGCAATATGTCAATCATGCTAAAAGTATCCCTCATTCTCTAGAAATGCTTAGGATACTCCCCAAAAGGAATATCATCAACATTCATGCTAATAATCTCCCCCTTTGGCATTGATGGCAACATAGATGAAAAATATCTAAGTTCCAAGAATACCAAAATAATACTTTTTTGCAACTACTGATGTTCTCTTCTTTTCAATTCCTCTTCATCAATCAAATCTAAAAACCTCTAGAACACTACTCTATTATGCATTTTTGTGTTTAGGATCAACATCATTTATTCACACTAAAAAACTTGCATCAGTTGTTCACACACCAAACAACTCTTAGCTTCTCCTTCATACAATGTATCTTAATGCTATACACATGAGATTTCAATGTCTCCTCCATACATCAATCTCTCCCCCATTAGAGGGTCTTCTCCCCCATACATAATTAGGAGATGTTTTTCCATACACACTTCTACTTTCTCCATTCATGCTTAGGAGATATTTTCATGCACACTTCTCTCCCCCATTGACATCTTTGCCAAAGGCTTTATTATGTCAATCATCTACTCTAAGTCTTCAACTAGCTCAAGTGTCCAAAGACACTATTTAGGACCAATTACTAAGAGTCGTTATATGAATCTTCTCATCAAAGATACTCTCCCATATAGGAAGCATCGACATTCAGTCTAGTCAAACAATAGTGTCATATACCACTGGACTGATGCAATATTTGGATCATCTACTAAGAAGTAGGCAAGGGCATAACCCCAAAAATACCTCTTAAGTACTCAAATATATCTTTAGGAAAAAGGCTTTGTAAAGATATCTACAATTTGATCTTTTGTACTAGCATACTTTGATTTGATTTCTCTCTCTCCAACCTTCTCTCTTAAAACATGACACTTAATAGATATATGCTTAGTCTTAGAATGCAATACATGATTCTTAGACTACTCACTGTACTTGTGTTATCACAATGTATGATAATAAGATCTAAAAATTCTATCCCAATGTTCTTCAACATCTACTTCATCTGCATGATCTGATTATAATTATTTGCAACTACTACATACTTTGCTTTAGCTGTACTTAGTGAAATACAGTCTTGTTTCTTTCTTTGCAAAGAAACCAATCTAAATCCAAGAAAAAATGCTCCACCACTAGTGATTTTTCTATCATCCATACTGCCTACCCAATCCACATCAGTATAGGCACATAAAGTGAAATCACTTGATCTATCATAGCATAAAGTATAATCATGTGTTCCCTTCAAATATCTAAATATACTTTTTACTATTGCATAATGATACTCTTTAGGATCAACTTTAAATCTGGCTACAATCCCAACTATATTTTCTATATCTGGTCTGGCATGAGTTAGATATTACAAACCCCCAATCATTGATCTACACTTTTTCTACTCAATTGTAGCCATCTCATCTTTTCTTGATAATTTTTGACCAGTTAGCATTGGTGTACCAATAGACTTATAACTTTCCAATCCACATATTTTCAACAAGTATTTCAAATAATTAACTCATGAAATAAAATACCATCATTGTTTTGTACAATTTGTAAACCTAGGAAAAATTTCATCTCACCAATCATGCTCATCTCAAATTCATTCTTCATTTCTTTAGCAAACTTATCACTTTCTTCACCATTACCTCCAAAGATTATGTCATCAACAAATATCACAATAATCAACAAACCATTTTCAATTTATTTTAAATATAAGTTAGCATCTGCCATACCTTTAGCAAATCCAAAATTTTCCAACTACTTGTCCAATATTGCATACTAGGTTCTAGGTGCTTGCTTTAGACCATATATAGCTTTCCTTAATCTACATACAATATCCTTGTCTTCTGTCAAAGGAAATCTATCAGGCTACTCAATATAAACTTCTTCTTCAAGTTCACCATTCATAAAGGTTGACTTGACATCCATTTGATACACTTAGAAATTCTTGCTGTAAAATCCAAAAAATATTCTTACTTATTCCATTCTGGCTATAGGGGCATACGTCTCTTCATAATCTATTCCTTCTTGATGTGAATAACCTTTGCATACTAGTCTAGCTTTGTTTCTCACAACTTCACCTTGTTCATCATCTTATTTATGAATACCCATTTACTTCCTATAACATTCTTTTCTTTAGGTCTAGGAACTAATTACCATGTATCATTCTTCACAATCTGATCTAGTTCTTCCTTAGTTTCTTGAATCTAATGATCATATTTTCATGCCTCATCTGCACTCTTAGGTTGAACTTGAGAAATCAAACATAATTCCTCATGTACTCTATTTCTTGTCATCACTCCTTTGTCTTTACTTCCAATGATCTACTCTAGTGGGTTATTATTTTTTAGGTTCCTATTAGGTGTAGGAGTTTCTATCCCAATTCTGATCTCTTCTCTTGGTTTAGATCTATGTTCTCCTCTTTGTTCAATAATTTGTACATCATTTTGCAAGTCATTGTAAGCCTCAAAGAATACTTCCATATTTTCTCTAGTAATTCTAGGATTGCCTTCTTCCTCATTAGAATTATAATCCATCATTCTTTCTTTAACTCCAAACTTCTCATCAACTTCCACATTTTCACACTCAACAATTATCTTAGTTCTATGTTTAAAACATTTGTAAGATTTACTTTTCAATTAATACCCAAGGAACATACCTTCATCGCTTCTTGGATCAAAATTACCAACATCATCATCTCTCTTTATGTAACACTTGCTTCCAAAATTTTGAAGTACTTCACTGAGGGTGTATGACCAAACCACAATTCATAGGGAGTATTATTTGTACTTTTTCTAATATGTACTTTGCTCATGGTGTATACTGCTATATTGACTGCTTGTCTCCAAAATGTCTTGGATACATCATTCTCAAACATCATTGCTCTTGCTACCTTTGATACTAATTTGTTTATCCTTTCTGCTATCCCATTCTACTCAAGGGTCTTAGGTGATGATAACTATCTCTTAATTCCATTTTCTTCACAAAACATGTTGAACTCTCTCAAAGTAATTCTCCACCTCTATCTAATCTCAAACATTTAATATTTACACCATATTCATTCTTAACTCTATTCTTGAATATCTTTGACTTCTCAAATGCTTCAAGTTTTTCTTTAAGAAATACTACCCAAATCATTCTAGTAAAATCATCAAAAAAAATCATAAAGTAACTTTCTCCATAGAATCCTCTTGTTCTTGTTGGGCCACTTATATCTATATGAACAATCTCCAACTTTTCTAGGAAATGATACTTCTTCTACTTAACCATGATAGACTCTTTGCAAACAACATTGGTAGGCTTCCTAATCTTAGGAAAATCTCTAACTACCAATGTGCTACTAACCTTTACTATGTTATCAAATTTTATATGAAAAAACCTTCTATACCATATCCATCTATTATCTACTTTTGCAATCAAACATGTCATCTCAGTAGGATTCAATTGAAAAACATTACCTCTAGATCTTGTACTTGTTCCAATCAAATTACCCTCCTTATCTTTGATGATAGAAGTCTTCTCTATAAAATGCTACTGATAAACTTTATCCACTATTTTTCCAACACTCAACAAGTTATGCTTTAAACCATCAACAAAATATACATCATCAATGTTAGCCTTTCCATAAAGAGTAATAGATCCTATCCCTATGATGTGATAGCCTATGTTGTTACCAACTCTAACAATACCTCCATCATGATTTTTGAATTTAAAAAACTTATTCATATCACCAGTCATATGATGTGAACATCCAGTATCTATAATCTAGTCAATTTTCTTTCAACTTGAGAAACTAAATCCTTGTCTTCTCTATCTTCTTTATCAAGACCATCTTCCTTTATGGCTACAAATCCTAGGTCATTATCACTTTCACTTTGAGTTATTTCTTCAGATTCATCATCCTCATTTGCATACCAACAATCTCTAGGTCTTCTAGGTTTGAAATTCTTCTAATACTTTGTCTCTCTTTTAGGACACTTAGATGCATAATGACCAAATTCATTACAAGTCCAACATTAAATTTTTTTCTTACCATATGGTTCTCTTCTCACAAGAAAGGCTATACCTTCTTCAATCTTTTTGTCTTCTTTAGATTTGGTTCTACTGCTTCTAGTATAATCTCCATGGGTTCTTGCACTTTTGGATAAGCAAGGCAGAACACTTAGGGCACTAAAAGCTATCTCCATTCTTGTCAATTCTCTAGACTATCTCAAACTTGATTATGCTACTTCCAATCTTCCAAGCAATGTCTCCTTGGTAAACTTCTCAATGTAGGGTATTAAAAGATCAATTATCTATTCTACTTGCTTGAATGGTGCTGTCAAAATTTTCAAAATCTTCTATACAAGCTCATCTTATTCCTTGGATTCACCACATGATTTGATTCTTGCAAAAATCTCAAATATCCTACTAGCATAGCTTCTCACAGATTCATCTTCCAACATCTTAGCATCTTGAAACAAGCATATCCAATTCTTTAATCTTAATCATTTTTTTATGATGATCTCCTTCAAAATTATATTCTAAATCATTCCAAATATTATGAGATGTATCTAGTCATTTTACCTAACTATATTCATTTTTATGGAGGGCTATTAGCAAGGCTTCTCTAGCTCTCATATTGCACATAAACAAATCTCTTTCTGCTTCACTACATTCCTCAAGCTTTTCCTCTTTTACAATTTCCTTATCACTCTTTGTTAAAAGCCAATATCCTAGACCCATACATAGAAAATGAGTCTTCATCTTTTCTTTCTAGCTATCATAGTTAACTCCATTGAACTTAGGACGTTCTTTTTTGAAATGACTTGCCATTGATCTCCCAAAGCTATTAAGCTTTTAAGATTTTCCTTCAAGGATTTGATACTTTGATACGAATTGTTAGAATATAAAATCCACTAATAAAATTGAGGGGGTGGGGGGGGGGGGGGAGTGAATCAATTATCCAACTATTACAACAATTATCAACCTTATTAATCCTTAGCCATATGAGCAATATAATCAACAGCCACAATAAGATACTCATACACAATAACATCAGATATGTTAACTAGGGAAACCCTTGATCAGAGGTAAAAACCTGGTGAGGATGGTACCCAAAAAATGATATACTAATATAAATATTCCTTGTTAGAGGATGGGCCCTATTAAGAGTCAATAAAAACATTCAATACATATTAGTCCCTGTTAGAAGACTTTGAATCCTTGTTAGGAGATTTCAACCCTATTAGGACTTGTGCCAACCCTATTAAGAGTTGTACCAACCCTATTAGGAGTTGCACCAATGCTATTAGGAGTTGTAGAAGACAAATGGACCCACTGTACAAATAACTTTAGGGGAAAGACTAATGAACTCACTGTCCAAATGATCTTTGTATTATTCCTTGAAGAAGAATAGAAATGACTTGTACTATTACTTCCTCTTCTTCTGTGTTGTTAACCAAACTTCTTCTCTTTTTAATCTTGATACCAGATCACCAAATTCACATCCAATAATCCCTTAGATCTCTTACTTACATTTACCAAATACTCTACTCTTATTCACAATTCTCAATCCAAATTTGCATCCAATCATTTTATTACCAAAAGGAAAATAACCTTCCTTTATACCATGTCCTCAAAAAATTTCCTTGAGTTATCCTTGAGGCTTTCCCAATTAATTATAATAGGACTACAATAAGATAATTAATTATTTCACAACCACACAACATTTTTGACTCATAGTCTTTACAACTTCTCACATGTATGACTCCACACCTTGTGTACTCACTGGCATCATCATCAAACGATTCTCTGTCACTGTATAACTTCACATATCCCAATTCTATCTCTATTAGGAGATACCATATAATTTAGGAGAATCTTAGGTTTTCTTGGTGACTACTTTGGAGTTCATTGGAGGAGGCTTAGTAGTTACTTTGGAGGGTGCTTGGACTGGTACTCGGTCGAAGAAGGATTGGTGCTCGACATGCTCTGGGAGCTTGGCATGCTCTGTGAGCTCAACATGTTCTATGGAGCTTTACATGGTCTTGGATCTTGGCATGTTCTATGGAGATCAGCATGATCTTGGATCTTAGCATGGTCTTGAAGCTAGACATGTTCTATGGAGCTTGGCAGGGTCTTTGGTTTCTCAGCATGATCTGGGAGGAGCTCGGCCTTGCTTAGGAATTTGGTTCCTATTGCAGGCTATGTAACTAATTTTATACAATGAATTAGAGGATGAAAATTTCAAGAATTAAAGAGGGCCTAGATTAATAAATATGGTTTGAAGCACGAGTTTAAATTCATTTAGATCTAGGAGATATCCCAATTTTACTAAGACATCAATTTTGGGCATTTAATTGTTGTTGTAGGTCGACTCATGGCATTTAATTTATTTATTTGTATTTAATTTGAGTTCTGGGCTGACTTGTGGCTTAGATTGGTATAAGTTGGGGTTATAGGGAAGTATTTAGTCATTATTTTTTCCATCATTGAGAAGAGGAGGAGATTGAAGAGAAAATTTAGAGAAGAGCTAGAAGCTGTGGCTTGGAAAACAAGGAGATTGCTTGGTGGGCTTGAAAGCACAAGTTGCGATATTCCTTGGGGTTTCTACCATAGCATGGATCTAGACTAGCTAGGGTTTAATTTGGATCTTGAGGGATCTTATATAACTATTACTTTCATTATATTTGGCCATAAACAGGAAGGCCTTACAGCCTGAAACATTGCATGAAATCAGTTATATCTATGAACAAAGAATTGTAATTTGGTGTCAGATCTTGCATTATTGTTTTTTTTGTTGTTGTGTTTCTAGTGCATGTTTATATAGCTAGGGGCTAGGACATATCCTTTGGGGATTCTCCTACCTTGCACTATGTCATATGGTATCAGAGTGAAGGTTGTTCCTAAGTAGATGAATCACTAAAGATGAGGTAGTTTGCACTAGGACTTAGGTTAGAGAAGTAGATCTGAGTTGATCTTGATCTAGTGGTGGATTTTTCTTTTTGGAGTCCTAGATCTCTTGGTTGTGAGGTGGTAGATCATGGTTCTAACTTGCAATTATAGAGGGCTTACAGATGGATCGATAGATGTGAAGATAGAAGATTGATTTTGTTGAGGCATGATTGTAGAAAGTTTGTGGATTGCAGGTCCATGGTCCCAGACTTGTGATGTGGTTCCTAAGATGGACATTGGTTTTTATGATTAGTTGGTTGAGTCTGACATGGAAATTGCAAAGCACTTGGTTGTAGATGATCTGGTTACTATTGGAGATGAGTTCTGTGTTGTAGAGCATCTTGTTGTGAGCAATGATATGGTTGGTGTTATGAGTTTGGTATGTGTGAATGGAGATCTTCATATTGTTGTTGATATGAGGTTTGTTGCTTCTCATATTGATTCACTAGTTTCTAGTGTGGATAAAGGTTTGCTATTGAGGCATTATGTTTAGTTTGTTCCTGGGAGTGAGCATGTTGATTGGATGGTTAAGATTCTAGTGTTTAATAGAATGATGTAGATGTGGATGATGTGCATATTGGTTTTCTTGTCCCTATTGGAGTGGAAGCCTTTGGTGAAGCTAAAGATGGTTGTTGATCTTTCTTTGGGCATCAAAGTGTGGGACACACTTTTCTATTTACCTAGGGAGTCTGATGTAGGAGAATCTTGGGTTTTTCTAGTGACTACTTTGGAGTTCATGGGAGGAAGCTTAGTAGTTTCTTTGGAGGGTGCTTGGACTGGTAGTTAGTCGAAGAAGGACTGGTGCTTGGCATGCACTAGGAGCTTGACATGTTCTATGGAGCTCAACATGGTCTTGGAGCTTAGCATGTTCTATGGAGCTCATCATGGTCTTGGATCTTAGCATGGTCTTGGAGCTTGGCATGTTCTATGGAGCTTGGCATGGTCTTTGGTTGCTCGACATGGTCTGGGAGAAGCTCAGCCTTGCTTAGGAATTTGGTGCCTATTGTAGGATATATAACTAATTTTTTACAATGAATTGGAGGATTCAAATTTCAAGGATTTTAGAGGGCCTAGATTAATAGCTATGGTTCAAAGCACAAGTTTTAATTCATTTAGAGCTAGGAGATATTGCAATTTTACCAAGACATCAATTTTGGGCATTTAATTGTTGTTGCAGGCTGACTTGTGGCATTTAATTTATGTATTTGTATTTAATTTGTCTTTTGGGCTGACTTGTGGCTTAGATTGGTATAAGTAGGGGTTTTGGGGAAGTCTTTAATCAATATTTTTTCCATCATGGAGAAGAGGAGGAGCTTGAAGAGTGAATTTAGAGAAGAGCTAGTAGTTGTAGCTTAGAAAACAAGGAGATTGCTTGGTGGGCTTGCGAGCACAAGTTGAGACTTCCTTGGGGGTTTCTACTAGAGTGTGGATCTAGACTAGATAGGGTTTGATTTGGATCTTGAGGGATCTTGCAAAACTATTACTTACTTTGTATTTGGCCATAATCGGGAAGGCTTTACAACTCGACACATTGCATGAAATCAATTATATCTATGAATAAAGAATTATAATTTGGTGTCAGATCTTGCATTATTGTTTCTTGTTGTTGTGTTTCCACTATATGGTTGTATAGCTGGGGGTGAGGACATCTCCTTTGGGGATTCTCTAACCTTGCACTGCATCACAATCCAATTATTAGAAACTACTTATCAATTACACCATCTTCGTACTGCTCTTTATAAATCAAGTATATCTTCTTCATGTCTTCAGTTTACTTCATGCACACTTAACCTCATCATTAGGACACTATTTAGAATACATCCTCAACCATACTATACTTGACCATTAATTCTCTATCCATATGACCACAATCTTTGTCTTCTATTTTGCCAATCTTTACAGAAACCATACTATGTTATCGTCAATGACAAACACGGTCATGAATGTGATATGTCAATCATGTTAACATTCTCCCACATGCTCTAGAAATGCTTAAGATAATCTTGCCAAAGGAATACCATAAACATTCATGGTAAGAGTATCCTTACTTAGAAGAAAGATAAAGAAGATAAAAGACCCATCACATTTATTTGTTGTCCATTGAAAAATACCAAATTAAATTATCCCAATTTGGATAAACAATCATTCTCCCTAGTAAAATAAAATAAGAAATTTTGTCACTATATACTTAGGAGTAAGGTATATTCTATTATACTAGATATTTGCAATCAAATAATTGCTAATGCAGAAAGAGTTAGGGGAAAGAAGAGGAAAATGGATGGCCATCCAACAAGAATTTGATTTAGAAATTCAACCAATGAATCAAGGAAGAGCACAAGGGTTAACAAAGATGATAGCTAACAACAAAGCACAAAGTATAGTGTCTCAAGTAGATACTAAAAAAATAAGGGGTAATCACAAATGTTTGGTACCAAGACATTATATTCTACCTCTTGGAAAATCAATACCCTCAATGGATGAACAACTCCCAATGTAGAGGACTGAAAATGAAATGTGAGTCCTACATGCTTGAAGATAGAAAAATCTACAAGAAAAATAATGAGGGAATTTAATTCAAATTTTTAGGTTGTGAAGAAGCTAGAGAAGTACTATAAAATACTATGACAATTATGGTACTAAACATGGAATAGTAGAGGCCATGAATCATCAGAGTCTGAGACTAGGATACTTTTGTCCTACTATTTTCAAAGACACTTATGAACACGTACATTCTTGTCATGTCTAACAAAGAAGTGCCAACAGGGGCATAAACCCAACCATGCCATTGCAACCAATATTTGAGTTTCATCCCTTTGCCAAGTGGGGGCTAGATTCATTGGGCTAGTAAACTCACCATCATCAACAAGACAATTTTTTTTTCTAGCAGCTACAAAGTATTGCACATGGTGGAATGAAGCTAAAACTTTAGGAAATTTTACAACAAAAGTGGTCATTGACTTCCCAAAAGAACATATTGTGACTAGGTTTGGAATGATATTCTTCCTAGGGTGTGATAATGGGTCATCTTTTGCATCAATTTTTTGTAGCTAAGTCTACCAAAAATAATTTATAACATTCATAAAATACTTGCTCACATAAAATCCAAAAGATTGGCATACCCAATTGAAGTATGCATTATGGATAGATAGAGTTAGGATAAAGAATGCTTTAGGGACATCCCCATATCTAAAAATCTATGACCAAGAACCAATATTTCTTCTCAACCTCAAGATTCTAGTGCTGAAATTTATGAGAGGATATGCCGAGGAAGGTGATAGGGTCCAAATCAGATTAATGAATCTCTTAGAATTGGATGAGAAGAGGACAATGACTTTAGAAAATATGTCAAAACATCAAGCTATCATAAAAAATTGATTTAACAAGAGAGCCATGATCAAATATTTTAGAATGTCAAACTTTTTTCTTATGTGGGATAAGGAAAAAGAAAAACTAAGGAGTCATACCACATTTCAATGCTTGTGGATTGGTCCTTATAAGATTGCAAAGATTTTGGGGGAAAGCCACTTTAGGCTAAGTACTTTTCAAGGGGAATTATTTCCATTAGAAATTAATAGCTTGTTTCTAAAACATTATTTCAAAGCCTAATAGAGAAAATGTACCAAAAAAATAAAAATAAAAATGTGTTTGTTTTAAGTCATGTGTTTTCTTAAGTTGTATGTGCTTGTTTTAGGTTGTTTTGCTATTTGGGGTTAAGGGGTTAATGTTTGGATATTTTCTTCTAAATTTTTGGATAATAGTTTTGATTTCCTAAGCTTACGGTTAATCTAAAGACTCATATTTACTATGAACTACTCGACAATAATTACTGATCTCTAGCCTAGTATCCACAAAATCTTCCAATCTAGAATCTAACTCTAATAATGCTTCTTATGTCTTAAATATTTATCTAACATCATATTCAAATGAATTTTCCTCAATAATTCTTTGAATTGTTGCACAATTATTTCTACTAAAGACAGTTGATTCCTTGACTCATCCCCATAAATCTCTAGGCTAATACTTATCTGCCTCCAAAAACTACCCCCAAGCTTTATTCTTTATCTCTTGGATATCCTCATATAATCCTCCCATAATCTTATTACCTAACAACATGTTTTCTATCCAATCATCTATTTTATTCATTATCTCCATTATCATTCATGAGCATGAATTCACAAAAAGATAACACACTCCAACAAGATTTACTACACTCAGAATGAGAGAACCAATAACATTTATTATTGCATCAAAATGTTGAATTGGAGTACATATTACATCCATGTATTTTAAAGAAATCATCTCCCTTTTTTTTTAGGAGTGAGAGCTATTCTAATGAAAACTCATGCTAAAAATTAATTTTAAAAAGATAATTACATACAAACTGACTCTCTAAATGGCACTAAGCAAGTATCCACCTTTGTTTATATTAATTAATGGGTACATGAGCATTTAAATGACTTTAAAACAATAAAATAAGAACAAGATAAGAAGAGAGAAAATATGAGATGATCTAAGATTCATTAGGACTTCAAAATTTACAAGCTTGGCCTTGTCTAGCTATTTTTGGGAGTTGAATTATTGTCAAAATGTGTTTCCAATGCATGGAATGCTTAAAAATAGAAAGTAGTAGTTAATTTTTGATGCATTGCTTCATCTTAAAAAATTTGAATTCATGTCTTTGTTTGCCATACCTTGTGAAAAGGGCACCTTGCACAATAAGATCAAAATACCAGAATTTCACTAAGTGTCAAAAACTCAGTTTCCAACATTTGGGTTTTCTTCCCTTTGGACCAAAATGATGTCTAGATATTTTCTTCTAATGTTTTGGATAATAGTTTTGATCTCCTAAGCTTTCAATTAATCTAAAGACTCATATTTACTATGCACTACCTGGCAATTATTACTAATCTCTAGCCTAGTATCTGCAAAATCTTCCAATCTAGAATCTAACTCCAATAATGCTTCTTATGTCTTAAATATTAATCTAACATCATCTTCAAATAAATTTTCCTTGAATAATTCTTTCAATTGTTACATAATTATTTCTACTAAAGAAAGATGATTCCTTGACTCATCCCCATAAATCTCTAGGCTAATACTTATCTACCTCCAAAAACTACCCCCAAGCTTTATTCTTTATCTCTTGGATATTCTCATATAATCCTCCCATAACCTTATTATGTGCCAACATGTTTTCTATCTAATCATCTATTTTAAATTCTCATCCATTTATTATCCACAAGGGAATGGTGTAGCCAAGTCTACCAAAAATAATTTGATAACATTCATAATATACTTGCTCACATAAAATCCAAAAGATTGGCATACCCAATTGAAATATGCATTATGGATAGATAGGGTCAGGATAAAGAATACTTTAGGGACATCCCCGTATCTACCAATATATGACCGAGAAATAATATTTCTTCTCAACCTCAAGTTTCTAGTGATGAAATTTATGAGAGGATATGTCAAGGATGGTGATAGGGTCCAAATCAAATTAATGAATCTCTTAGAATTGGAGGAGAAGAGGACAATGACTTTAGAACATATGTCAAAACATCAAGCTGTCATAAAAAAATGATTCAATAAGAGAGGCATGATCAAATATTTTAGAATGTCAAACTTTGTTCTTATGTGGGATAAGGAAAAAGAAAAACTAAGGAGTCATACCATATTTCATCGCTTGTGGATTGGTTCTTATAAGATTGCAAAGATTTTGAGGGAAAACCCCTTTAGGCTAAGTACTTTACAAGGGGAGTTATTTCCATTACCAAATAATAGCCAGTTTCTAAAACATTATTTCAAAGCCCAATAGAGAAAATGTACCAAAAAAAATAAAAAAATAAAAAAGTGTTTGTTTTAAGTTGTGTGTTTTCTTAAGTTGCATGTGCTTGTTTTAGGTTGTTTTGTGATTTGAGGTTAAGGTGTGATCATGATTCTCCTTGGTAAGTGAGACTATCCCAATTGGTCATGATTTTAGGAAAGAGGTATTTCTTCATCAAAGCATTTGAATAACTTTATTTCTTATACATATAAAAATATAGGTGTCACTTGTAGGAATAAGGAATTCTAACCTTAAAGGTTAGAATCTAAGTTGATCACTCTCAAAACTTTAAAAATTTAAAAGAATTGATCATCTAGGTTGTCTTGAAATCTAGATTGATGGTAGCAAGGGACAATTCAAAACTTACTGGTTTAGATAAAGGGTCTCCTGAGAGACCTGTAAAGATCACTTTTTGGCATGAGAGTTTCCCAAAAGTTCATTAAAAGAGGAACACAAGACTTATCAAACTAGAAATTGATCTAGAAAGGGAGCACCATTGCCTTGGCCATACAATCTAAATGTGGTCAAGGTAAGAAAAAGAAAATAAAAGAAAAATCATAATGG
The DNA here is from genome assembly GCA_028749045.1 of Cupressus sempervirens. Classification (NCBI taxonomy): domain Eukaryota; kingdom Viridiplantae; phylum Streptophyta; class Pinopsida; order Cupressales; family Cupressaceae; genus Cupressus; species Cupressus sempervirens. Next base: position 563,185,328 of record CM053787.1, on the reverse strand, counting down.
TGTCACATACAAGAATCTAGATGCTTGCAAGGGTAATCAAACACTAGTACATTTTGACTCATTTTTCAACAAAAAATTGTCAAAATTTTGACTCATTTTGGTCAAATTTTTGACCAATTACTTTGTTGCTATTTTTATCATTAAAAATTTGACCAAGTCTTGTGGTGTCATAATTGTGAAAATGAATTTGGTCAAAAATGGCTTCCTCTTTTATTAAGACCATTGGTCAAAATTTAAAGCAAGTTTGGTCGAAATGTCAACCAAAGCACCGACTAGGAGTCAAACCCACAACGACATCCTAGTTGATGCATTGGTCAAAATTTCCACCAAATATTGGTTGAAAGTTTGACCAATGCTAGCCCTTGATCAACTAGGATGTCAAACCCATGAAGACATCTTGGTTGATGCATTGGTCAAAATTTTGACAAATCTTTGGTGGACATTTCAACCAACATGTTTTATTTTAAAAGTTTTTAATCTAAGATAAATATCTAAAGTAATCACAAATAATAGCTTGGTCAGTGATTAGTTTGGATATTTATCTTCAAGTCTTTGGTGGGTCTAGCACCACCTTGAGATGAGATTTCACATACCTATATCGATGGTAATGCAAGTGGCTATAGATGGATGAGGTTCCCATCTATCAGGGTGTCTCATTCCCTTCATCTAGACCATGGAGAAGGAGAGAATATATGTTGGGGTCATAGTATGATGGCCTAGCTATACCATGATTAGTAATATGAGTTAATCTTATCCTATTAATTCTTAGCTCCCTCACACCCACATATGTCAAAAGTAAACCAGAAGAAAAATGATTGAATCCACACACAAAATAGAGGGTACCCACCATGCTTAATATCATATTCATAAAATGATCTACCCACTATAGAGGGTTCTCAAAAAATGATATTATGACAGTATTCAACTATTTTCAAAATTAAGGATACACCATATGCTCACTCTATAATAAGGTTTCTCATTGTCAAAACATATAATTTCCTGTAAAAGTTTGAAAGACACAAAAAAATGTTAACTTGGTACAAGAAAATTATAAGCATTTAAGATATTTGTAAAATAGCTATATGATAAAATACTGTTGAGAGCTAACTGGAAAAATAATTAGTGCTACCATTGGAATTACTATAAGCTAATTCACGCAACATGAGAATGCAAAATATATAGTTTTTTTCTTCTGAACCCACATGTTGACTTGCACAGTCTAGTGATATATAGTGACCAAGGATTTCAATAAAATCTCCAGACTTCAACACTTCATCCAATGCCTCTTTTGTATACATCATATTCCAAAGTAACTCAAGCAATTTGCACATAACATGAATTAAATCAATGTTAACAAAAGAAAAATGACATTACCTTTAGCAACACCTAAATAGAGAGCAAATAAACAACCTTTAAGTATTCCACAACATTTGATCACCTTATGAACAGATATATTTGTAGGAATGTCTTACATGAAAGGAAAAACCTAATATATGATAGGAAGAATCCCAAATTTATATGTGAAAGTAAATTATGGTTCAAAAATAGAAGATTGTAGATTATATTCCACACATGTTTTACTGATGTGCAAACAACAAAAACAAGAAGGAAAAAATAGAGATAGTGAAAAAATGTATCTAGTACATATTTGTACATACAAAGACACATATACAATCATAAGGGAACAATATAATAGGTTAGAATGTGTTTAATACTAGACCCTAATAATTTTTTTTTTGAAGATTCTAGGTAGGAAAATCATTTTTCTAAAAAAGCTGCCTAACAAACTCAAACTTAAACATCACAAGGAAATGCAAGAAACACAAAACTCAAGAAAGCTGAAGTGTTTGTGCATTTAGGCTACAAATCACTCATATTAGCAACTTTTTTTATTCTAAGACACACTAAAAGGCCTATGTGTTCCACAAACACATTCCTAGCCATCAAACCCCCACCCCCTACCCCAATGACATTTCACATACATTGGGACAACAAGGGAGCTTGGTTCTCTATCCATCCCCCTAAATATTTGAAAATCACAAGACTCTGTTAGGACACCTACCCATCCCAAAAATAGTGGGGAACATCTGAGACATGTAGTTTTAATGCAAGCACAATTATAGAACATCTGAGACATAGTTAATTTATTGAAGGTGCGAATGCAGATGCACATGTAGTTTTAATGCAAGCACAACTGTAGCAACAACCCATATTTAAGGCACAGACAATCAATAACATACAAAAGCATGGATATTATATAATTATATTAATGATGTTACAAATAGTTTATCAATCTAGCCTATTACAAGCATCTAAAATCTAGCCTATTACTTGAGTGATGTATGGGGAAAAATGTCCACATCAAACAAATAAAAATAATGGATAAGATGGTCATCATTACTCAAAATTCCCTAATACTTTTCCTTTGACCAACAACTCACATTCAAATGGGTTCATAGGATATGACATCCAAATCAATTAATTATCATCATGTTGGTTTTGTGATGTATCATGCAGTTAATGAAGAATTTTGGATTTCTTGCATTGTGTTCATGTGCATCTTCAAGTGAGAAAGGATACTACTCATGCAAGAAAAGGAAGAATCAACTATGTAAATAGTTAGATAATGTGTACATAAAATCATTTCTGAAAGAAAAATGGCTCTTCATTTCTTTATAATAACTCGCCAAAAGATTGGCTGATTACAAAGACTTTGAATTTTAAAGACTTAACTTGCATAATAGATATCACTTATGACAATGAACAAAAGTGTTTTGTCTTTCTAAATGAATGATAAATTTATAAATCTCACAAACCTAAAAGAATTAGAGAGAAAGGATAGTACACATTTCCTTGTAGCTAAGTTAGTCCTTGGCTTATCATTTCTCATGTCAAAAAAAATGTAAAGCCAAATTGATATGTACCTTTCTGCCATGATACCTCTGGTGTCACTCCGTGCAAGCTTCTTCAAGAAACTAAGAATTTTAACAACATCTCCTATAGACCAATCCTATAGGAATAAACAAAAAAAAAAGTATTGAATATCATTAGCAAGCTCAACAATAAGAAAACAAGAAAGGCCAAAGAAGCACAATGTAAACAGGTGGCTATCTAGAATACCTATACATTTTTCAACCTATAGAAAAGACTGTCCAATTGTTCATCTAAGAATGACCATGCTAAATCAGTGATGAGGTCAAAAATATTTTCTTTAACTTGCATCACAATTTTTTTAGTTACATAGCACTAAGAGTACCCAATGAAATTAAATGACAAAAAATAATGAACATTTTTAATACCGCTTCAATTTGATTTGGCTTTTCAGTAGCAGCCCAAATGGCATCTAAGTGTTCTTTTTATAGATGATGTTCTAACAAGAGAATCCTCATAATGTTTTGGATCTAATAACCAATGTAATAAGAAATAAATCCTTTTAATAGAAAATAATGATAGAATCCACACAAATAAATCTAGAAGGCAATATAATAATATCTACTACCTAGTCTGCATACTTCTTGTGGTGTAGATTGGATCATAAGATGAGGTGAAGAATATTCTTTCTTTCCAACCATTCTATAGATGTATGAATTGACTTTAAATTGTCTCTAAATTCAATGCATTAAATACATAAGTTTGAGATAAAGCATTAAATAAATGTTTACAAGCTAATGTAGGAGCATCTTGGGTTTCTTTCCTATCTGACATGTTTTTAGTTCTACCAAGTTGCAATTTCTTGCATTGTCGAGCATTCTATTTGATGCCAAGTCATAGTTACTACCAAGTGATCTTTGGTTGAAAAGTTCATGTGTTGCCAAGTGATCTTTGGTTGCTAAGTTTGTGTGATTTCCAAGTGATCTTTGGTTGCCAAGTTCGTGTGATTGTCGAGTGATCTTTAGTTATCAAGTTCATGTGGTTTCCAAGTGATCTTTTGTTGCCGAGTTCATGTGGTTGTTGAGTGATCTTTGGTTGTCAAGTTCATGTGGTTGCCAAGAATTCATTTGGATGTCGAGTGCCACTATTTAATGGAGCCTTCATTTTCCAAGTTGTTTGTGTTTGGTTCCATTTTGGGCTGACCTTACATGTATTTAATTTTGATATAGGTAGTTAACATTTGATGTGAGCCGACTTGTGGCTATGCATGCATTTAATATAAGGTTTAATTTTTGGTAGGCTGACCTATGGTCACACAAGTATTTAATGAAGTCTAGGATTGTATTTTAGGAGAAAACTTAGAGGATTTTGAATAGGATGCATATGTGCCTGAAAATGCAAATTTAAAGCTAGATCATGGATCTGGAAGTTGTATTTTATATCTAACTATAACCCAAAAGGCCTTATAGCTGGGCATGTATACTGATCATTTTATGAATCAATAAGTGTTTTTACTTCTTCCTCCTTTGGTTTTTGTTCTTTGTGTTGTGTTTTTGCTATGTTAACTCTTGTAGGTGGATTGGATAGCTAGATGTACCTATGGCTCTAGTTATTTCATACCTCCCTACATCATGTGGTATTAGAGCAGAGGTTCATCCTTGTGGTGATTGGATCATGTAGAACCCTAAGTGAATTAGGTTGTAGGGTTGAAGATCTATGGATTTGACCTATAACTTGTAGACGGTTATGATCTTGTAGGAACCTAATTTGTAAAGATGGTTTGAGGTAGAGGAAATCCTAATAATGTAATATTTGATACATTAAGACAAATTGTAGCTAGATTAGATGCTATGGAGACATCACAGAGGAGAGGAGCACATCTTGATGATGTAAGTGATGATGAAGCAATAGCACCAAACCCTAATCTAGAACCTAAAGAAAACCAAGACAAAGCAAGGTTATTGAGAGTGTTGTCTTGAGAAAATTCAAAGCCTGCTGTAGAAGGTTTTCCTTACGATGGGAAATTGGACACCAATGTTGTGTTAGATTGGATCTCTGAAATGGAGAAGTTCTTTGAGTATGAAAACACTCCTGATAATAGAGTAGTGAAAATTGTAGTTACAAGGTTGTAAGATCATGGCTCACTAAGGTGGGAACATTTGAAAATTGATAGACAAAGGAAAGGAAAGGAAAAGATAAGAACTTGGGTGAAAATGGTGAACAAGGCAAAGAACAAATTCCTTCCTACTGATTACCAAGTTAGCCTATTAAAAAAAATGCAAAATTTGAGATAGAGAGACATTAGTGTGAAGGAGTATACTAAGGAATTCTATAGATTGGACATTAGATTTGGACATGTGGATAATGATGATGTTGAGAAAATTGCAAGGTACATAAATGGACTGAGATCTATAATTCAAGATAAAATAAGTTTTGTAAAAATTGGAAAGTGTGGAAGAAGCATACCAATATGCCTTGAAGGCTGAGGATATCTTGATAAAGAAGCATGAACAAAGATAAAGAGGTAGAGGTGGTATATTCTAGAGAGGCAGAGGTTGATCTTATGTTGAAGGTGGTAGATTAGATAGTTTTGTATAGGATAAAGAGAAATATGAATGGAAGAATAGTGATAAAGACAAGACCGAGTGGAAAGATGGTAGTTCTTACTAAGGAGGTACTAGTTCTTATCGAGGAAGAGGTAATTCTTATCCTAGAGGTGGTTTTCATGGTAATTGTTTTAGATGTGGTAAACAAGGGCATAGATCCTTTGAATGTAGATCTTTTGAAAGTGGGCAAGGTGACAAAAATGTTGTGATTCAAGGAGATGATGAGGGTTTAACAAGTTGACTTGAGGCTAGTGAAAAATTGATGGTGACAAGAACCTTATGTAATAAGAGAAGTGATGAGGAACCTGTCCTTAGAAGAAGTCTTTTCAAAACCAAACGTAAGATGACTAGAAAATGTTGCAAAGTGATCATTGATAGTGGAATTTCTATACATTTTGCATCAAAAGAGCTGGTTACAAAGTTGCAATTGCAAAGGTTGGAGCATCCTAAACCCTATCATGTTTCATGGATCAAAGATGAGCATAAGATATTGGTGAGTGAACAATGTATTGTGAAGTTCAAGATTGGACAATATTTTGATGAATTTTTTTTTGATATTATGCCTATGGATTGTTGTCATATTTTTTTGGGTAGACCTTGGATATATGATAGATATGCTATACAATGTGGAAGATTGAATCAATGTACTCTTTGGGTGAATGAGAAGAAACAAATATTGCTGCCTTTGATTGAAAGTCCAGATGAGGTTAATTGTACTACTATAAAAATTTGCATGGTTAATGGAAAACAATTTGAAAAGGAAATGAAAAAGAATCAATTTTGTTTTGTTATAATTCCAAGAAGATTGAGTTGTGTCAATAGTAACCAAGTGCCAAAAAATAGTGTTTACTGAGTAACAACCAGTGGTGATCGAGTCACAACTAGTAGTATTGATTGAGTACCAGAAGAAATTGTAGAATTGTTGAATAAGTATAAAGAGATTGTTGCAGAAAATATATATGATAGTTTACCTCCAATGGGAAGTATAAGTCATTGTATGGATCTGATTCCTGGAGCTAGTTTTTTGGAAAAAGCACCATATAGATTAACACCTATAGAGAATGAAGAACTTAACAGAAAAGTGCATGAGTTTTTGGAGAAAGGTTTGATTAGAGAAAACTTGAGTCCATGTGTTGTACCTACCCTATTAGCACCTAAGAAGAATGGAGAATGGAGAATGTGTACTAATTCCAAAGATATTAACAAGATCATAATGAAGTATAGGTTTCCTAGGATGGATGATATAATGGATTATTTGAGTGGAGAAAAGTATTTTACAAATATTGATTTGAAGAGTGGTTATCATTAGATTAGAATTAGAGAAGGTGATGAATTGAAAACTACTTTCAGGACAAAAGATGGTTTGTATGAATGGTTGGTTATGTCTTTTGGTTTGACTAATGCACCTAGTACTTTCATAAGGTTAATGAATGAAGTTCTGAAAAGATTCTTGGGTAAATTTGTGGTTGTTTATTTGGATGATATTATGATATTCTATAAGACTAAGGAAGAATATTTTGAGCATGTTAGACAAGTATTGCAGTGATTGAAAGAGGAGAAGTTGATGATAAATTTTAAGAAGTGTTCTTTTATTCTAGAAGAGATTGTGTATTTGGGATTTGTGATTTTAATTGATGGTTTGAAGATGGATCTTGAGAAGGTTAATTTTTTTTGAAATGGCCTACACCTGAGAATGTGGGTGAGGTAAGATCATTTCATGGTTTGGCTAGTTTTTGCAAGAAGTTTATAAGGAGTTTTAGTTCTATTTGTAATGCTATGACTGAGACAATGGGAGGAGATAAAAAGGAATTCACGTGGACACATGGAGCTAATAAGAGTTTTGAGACTTTGAACCAAAAATTTGCTGAGTTACCAATATTGGCTTCGCCTGATTTCAATAAGGTATTTCAAGTTGAATGTGATGCTAGTGGTAGTGCAATAGGAGCTGTATTGATTAAAGAAGGTAAACCTATTGCTTTCTTTAGTGAGAAGTTGAATGATGCTAAAGGAAGTATTTTGTGTATGATCAAGAGTTTTATGCTATTGTTCAAGCCTTGAAGAAGTGGAGACATTATTTGATTCCTAATGAGTTGGTGTTTTATAATAATCATAAAGCTTTACAGTATTTGGGAAGTCAACAAAAAATTAATTAGAGACATATGAAGTGGGTTGAATACCCACAAATTTTCACATTTATTATTAAGCATAAGAGTGGAGTTACTAACAGAGTTGTTGATGCATTGAGAAAAATATATTATTTATTGATTGAAATGAAAATTGAGGTTGTTGGTTTTGATGAAATGAAAGAGTTGTATGATACTAACCCTGATTAATCTGAGGCGTAGAGAGAGTACAAAGCACCAAGTCTAATAGATCACATAAGTAAGTATGATGAATATTTTATTCAAGAATGTATGTTGTTTAAAAGAATTCAATTGTGTATCCCTAAAGGTTCTATGAGATTTAATTTGATTAAGGAAAATCATAGTGGTGGATTGGTTGGACATTTTGGAATCGAAAAGACATTGAATTTGTTGAAGGATAAGTATTATTGGTCACAAATGTATAAGGATGTTCAGAAATTTGTAAAGAATTGTGGAATTTGTCAAGTTGCAAAAGGAGTAAGTCAAAATACTAGTTTGTATACACCTATTACTATTCCTAAGAATCCTTGGAGTGACATTAGTATGGATTTTGTTCTTGGATTTCCTAAGATAGTAAAGGGGTATGATTCTATATTTGTTGTTATGGATAGATTTTCTAAAATGGCTCATTTCATACCATGTAAGAAGACATAAGATGTTGAATGTATAGGTGAATTGTGGGCCTTAAATCCTCACACATACTTCAACAAAGTCTTTACTTGAGAGATCATCCCAAAATGAACATTGAATTGTTCATTCGAGAAATCCAATAGAGAGACCCGTTGCCTTCTAACTAGAAGGATTTTTCCTTTGCTCTCAGATCAAGAAGTAGGCAACCAGACCTTTTAGTACGAAGGATTTATGTAGCTATATGATAGTACAATTAATCTAAATGAGAATGTAATTTAATCTAATAATAGATAAAATAAAATAAAGCTATATGAATTCATTTTAATCTATATGACATTAATGCTAAATAAGAAAAGCTATGAGAATATTAAGCAAATGAGTAAGTATTCTGGTAGTAGTTTGATGCAATTCAATTCCCAACCTCCTTCATGAGGAATTAGAAGCCTCTTATATAGAATTCCCAAAATCAATCAACAGTTGAGATTAAATTAGATTAGTGGTCAGATTGAAGATGAGATTAGGCCAAGATGGAAGATTCCTAGTGTAGGTGAGGTTAACTAACTTAGATCCTGAGTATAATGAAGAGTTAATTGAAATTCACTTGAGTGTGAGAATAATTTGATTAAGTCAATTCCAATTTAAGAGATGGATCACTTAGAATTCCCATTCTTGAACTGAAGTGAAGGATTTGGAAGGTTATTTAATTTAATAAAATGATATATGACCTCATAAATGCATATTTTAATTAATTAACCAAACCCAATAATCAAAATGAGGGCATTATTAAATTAAATATATTTAATTCTTTAGTACATTAGCTTTAGGAGATAATTTAATTTAATTAAAGTATAAACACTTTGAATTAAATCAAATTTGATCAATAGGTTTAATGTAGCTAATTCAAGTTGATGCTTTAGAAATTAAATAAATAGTGTGATTAATGTAGATTAGGGTTTTCTACATCTGACAATTAAGTCAAGTAGTGAGAATCAGAACAAGAATTGCCTAGTGAAATAGGACTTTAGGGTTGATCAAATAGACCAGAATTAATTATCATGGCAATGTGCCAATTTTGGGGTATTACAATTGCCCCTCTTTGAATGAATGTGCGAGAAGCATGTTCAATTCAAAGAAATTAGAAAGTATGATACCAAGATCAAGAAATGAGATTGGTTTTGAAATTGATAGTACAAAGACCAATTAATAAGATTTTTAAGGTTATCTCTAGAATGAAGCCTAACCTTAGGGAATCTAGATAGAACACCTAGATACCTAGATTGACAAGCTCTTAAAGATCATCTCCAAAACAAAGCTTAATCTTAAGGGATCTAGATAGAACACCTAGATACCTAGATTGACAAGATTTTAAAGATTATCTCTAGAATAGAGCTTAATCCTAAGGGATCCAAATAGAACACCTAGATATCTAGATTAACAAGCTTTTAAATATTATATCCAGAACAAAGCTTAACCTTAAGGAATCCAGACAGAACACCTAGATACCTAGATTGACATGCTTTTAAAGATTATCTCCAGAATAGAGCTTAACCTTAAGGGATCTAGATAGAACACCTAGATACCTATCCATAAAAGATAACAAGATCCAACCATGAGTCATAGAATCATCCCTTGAACAAGGCTTGATCCTTAGGAGTTAGGGTTTAGATTGTCCTAATACTTGTCCATCAAAATCTAATAAGGACTGCTATAAGATGTAATTAGCTGATCAAAAGATGAGATAGATGATAAATGATGCCAGATAGAGGGGAAAAAGATGCCCCTAGTGATGATATGCCCTAAGTGATGAGGACATAAGATTTAGATTGAGTTGAAATTTAGATTCAATGATGTATTCATCCTACCCCCTCAAGAGCAAAATTGAAAGATGACACACCAACAATATGATATGGAGCAGTGTATCAAGAGATATAGAAGAAATCAAAGATTCCAAAGAATATAAGAGAGATCAGAATGATCAAAAGAAAATTTGGAGTCAATTCAGAGTGATTTTGAGGTCCAGAAGACCAAGTTTAACTAAAGGTTGACTAGAGTTGACTTAAGTTCACTTTTTCTAGAATTTTTGAAAAATTTGAAGGGATTGTGATTTGAAAAGATTCCAAAATGGACAAAGTATCATAAAAATTAGACTACACAAGAATTCAATCACATTGGTCCTAAAATTTTAAAATGCATTTTTGAGCTGTTTAAGTGTGCTAGATTTCAAATTCGATCTCAAAAATGGATTTAGAGCGGTCAAATTAGCCAGGGGTAATTTTTATGCCAATTGGAGCACTTTGAAAAATTAGGTCAAAAACTATATAAGGGACCATAAGGTCATTTTCGAATTATTTGCACTTTTTTCTTTAGTGAAGAAGAGGGCTTTGAGGCAAAAATGGTGATCTCGTTGTCTACACATCAATTTGAGTGCTCATAATGACATAGTTGGGTGTTAGACTATGGGCATTCAATGAGTAGTTGATAATGTTGCTCCACATTAAGTTTTTCAGTCATTTTAAGGTTATTTTAGCATGTTTGAGGTGTTTTTAAGTTTGTTTTGTCGGTTCTTGCGTGAGGATGTCTCTCTTCACGTTAAGCCAATCGAAGTTCACGTGAGAAGTACCAACTCGGTACTTCATTGCATGGCTTGGTGGGGTTTCTTGCATAGTGGATACCCATCTATCACATGAAGAACCCAAAAATTTGTGCATTTTTCACTTAATATTTGATCGCATCTTGCACGAGAAAGTGTATCCTTGCAGGAAGATGTGCAATCTCATGCAAGAACTTGGGATCTTGCACAAAATTTTGGTGTCAAATGCAAGTTTATAAGTTTGAGTTTTGATTTTTTTTGCTATTTTTGCACTTCTTTCATCATGTTTGTTTAGCAGTGACTGATCATTTTCCTATCATGTGTGTGTAGGTTACCTTTCAGGATATTGGATTTTGATCCCATTACCCACCATATGGAGCTTTTTTATGGAGACTTGATAATGCTAATATGGCTCATATAGACAGATTGGGTTTGTTGTGTCATTGCTAGATTCCACCAGTGTTGGTGAATCACATCTTGTTGACAACACTAGTGGAGCATTTCCATTTAGAGACAAAAACTTTCCACTTTCCCTAGGGAGAGACGATAGTGACACTTGAGGACATCTATAGGACTCTCCACATACCATTCCATGGGCCAAGAGTGGTTTATGACACAATTTTGCGAGTAGGTACAAAGGCACTAAGGGTCATCTTTGAGTAGAACTTGATTATGGGTAGAGAAATCATGTGGGATGAGCTTGTACATACCTATAGTCCCACTCATAGGTTGGCATCAGTTTTGGGGATATTTATCAGCTGCTTCTTAATGCCAAATAGAGGCCAACACAAATTAGAGTGCAGATGGGGCAAGATGATCTAGATGATGTTAGAGACCCCAAAGAGAAATGAGTGGGATCAGTACATGCTCACACATATGTATCACAAGATGCACAAGATAGTGTACCATGAGTAGAAGAGCATGGCTACTGGGGTCTATGTTCTCCAGATCTGGGTATGGGAACATCAGCTATTCACAAGGCCCATTTTTGAGGATGAGAGGTAGCCTATGGAGCCTTATATTTCCAAATATAGAGGCTAGCTTACCCATATAGCTTTGGGAAAGATTGATCAGTGGAGGGGTCAACTCAATGACTTGGTGGCTATAGTATTGGAGCCCTAGTAAGAGACATAGGATTGAGATGATGTACCCTAGGAGCTAAGTCATATGTTTTCTCCATGACCGCTTATAGTTCAATTTGTGTAGATGGTGGAGAAATTTCCTTTGACATGCGTATGGTAGTAGTATGGGAGACCATACGATATTTCACAGGAGTACTACTCCTACACATAGTTAGTGACTGATGTAGACCATAGATGGTTCTTGAGGTTAGATCTAGGGAGATCTATGATCAATGTGCACAAATTGGTTGTGGCATATTGGGACTACCTACTAGTAGTAGTGGATAGAGGGATGAATCCAACTTACTAGACATATTTTGTGAGCCATCCCTTTCCACACTTTATAGATCTAGTGGAGATGGTGGCTCCCAGATAGCCAGTGCAAGCTCCCTAGGCACCACCATAGCAGCTAGAGTAGCTACCATAGGCGAGACATAGGACCAAAAAGGTGTAGATCTCTCCTAGGTAGATGGGATTAGACCTAGATGCTAATGGGAGTGGGACAAGTTAGAGGCAATGGAAGAGAGCTCACACAAAGTAGCAATAGCTAGCTGAGCAGTTGACTAAGTAGGGAGATGAGGAGATGTAGGACCAACTTGCTATGGGAGCCTAGGGTGGAGATCTCTTGACATAGATGCAAGAGGCTCTAAGGAGGGACAAAGAAATGATACAGGTCACACAACAATCATTGGTAGAGCTATAGATCTAGGGAACTATTAGGGACTCTTGGATCACAAACTAGGAGTGTAAGATCCATGGGCTATGGGGGTAGGAAAAGTGAGACATGCAGAGATCAAAGTAGTATCAGGATGAGATCCAACTACAGTTAGCCCAAGAAACTTACTATTTTGCAGCATATGCGGTGGTAGTGCCAGATGAGGTAGAGCAGGTGCCTAGATTTCCACAATATGCTCAAGAGTTGAGAGGAGCATGGGCTGCAGTGAGGCCTAATATGCCTCCTCTTCCTCTCCTCCTTTGCCACTAGGAGGTGAGGGGAAAGGAGAGAGTTAGATACTTTTTGACTCCAATTTTGATATGGTTCTATATTGATTGGTGTGCTAGCACCATTTTGTACCATTTTTGATCAACAATTCTTGAGTAGCATCTAGTTTTGTAGAGATGTACACTTTTGATATATATACAAGATATGATTCAAGTACCATTTGTATGTGTCACTTTCTAAATTTTAATTTGATGTACATGAGATGTTTATGCTATGATTATGAAATGTAGATATGATGTGATGTATAAATGCAAATGTGATATGAAGAATGAATGCAATGTAGATGAGATGGATTATGAAATTATGTATGAAATGAAAATTGTGAATGGACCGACATCTCATGTAGTATTCTATTTTTTTTGTTAGTGATAGATATCCCTTGAGGATTGAGAGGATGAATGAAAGAACTAAATGCTTGTGCAATTGTGGAATAACATGATACTTTGAAGAAGCTAACAATCCCTCATTACAGAGGATGTAAGTTAATTAGTCATCAGACCATGGACTTACGCAATGCAAGCCTAGACTAGATGCAAACTCTAGGTTCAGTTACCAAGCTTTGAAAATTATCATCACTAAGCATATAGTGAAACCCTAGATATCATACAATCCCCACTAACATTACAATCATAGGAATATGAATATGACATCTGTTCTAGTTTTTTCAAGATTAAATGTAAGCATTCAAGGCACAAGAAGCTAGAATGACTAGAACATTTGTCCCTTTTAATATACCAAGTTAACATAAGTATCAGAGCATAAATGCTAGGATGACCAAAACATTTCTTGCATGCAGACACACTAGACACACAAGCGATCCTTCTTATCCTAAGTAATCGATAAGTATTTTGTTTGCAACAACCCTTATGTCCGTAACCTAAGATAGAAGTGTGCTTAGTATACTTGCAATGACTCATGTGTTCACTTAGTAGGATGAGTATCCATATTTACTATAACATAGGGAATTCACTCAAACAAACAAGGAAAATAACCAACCTCACTGATTTATCCTTATAAAAGGAGTCGATGTACACACAACCATCCAATATGAGATAGAGGCTCTTATAGTGGACACCCCTTTTATAAGAATGATCCAAATAATTGGAACTAAACCACATATAGAAAGCAAAGAAAAGATCATACCCCCAGTCCTCACTTTTCTAGTCAAAAAAGACATCATTGAGTTGCTTGAAGAGACATGACAAAGAAAAAGCAAAACAAACAAAGAAAAGATCAACGTATCCCAATTAAATTCATTGTTTTGAGTTTATTTTTTGTGTTTTAGGATTGGTGTCAAGTGTCAATGTCTAGAACATGGATGAAAGAAATCTCTTTAGTAGGGTGACAACAGTAGATAGACACAGTTAGAACAACTAGTGACTAAAGTCAAAGAGGAATATTTAGTAAGAAGAACCTTAGTAGGACACTTAGTGGTAGTAGACAAACATAGTTAGAACAACTAGTGACTAACATGGGAGAGATCTTCCATGAGAAGAATCTCAAAAGTGACATGAGCACAATAGGAAAACGTAGTTAGAACAACTGGTGACTATCACGAAAGATATTATCCATGAGAGGAATCTCAAAAAGTGACAGAAGAGATAGTAGGTAGACGTAGTTAGAACAACTGGTGATTATCATGAAAGAGATTATTCATGAGAGGAATCTTGGAAAGTGACACTAGTGATAGTAGGTAGACGTAGTTAGAACAATTGGTGACTATCACGAAAGAGATTGTCCATGAAAGAAATCTCAAAAAGTGACATTAGCGATAGTAGGAAAACACAATTAGAGAAACTGGTGACTATTGCAAAAGATTCCTATGACCCTATAGGGTGTTGTCACTCAAGTTATGACAAGATTCAATCCATGGATACATGAGCAAAAGTAGGAAACAAAAGTGGGAAAGCAACTATACAGGAAGCCAGAAGGTTACATTGCAAGATATAGCATTTGGAACAAGAGGTGCTTGTTTACCAGGTTTTCACCTTCTTGGTAGAGATTCTTTTTTTAACTGCCATAATGCCTATTTTCTAGGTTTTCATTAATTACACTTTTTTTCTTTTTCAATTTTTTTGTATTTTTGTATTTTTCTCTTTTTTGATTTTTTTAGAATTACCAAGGTGCCTATTGCTAGGTTTTCACTAAGGTAATGATTTTTTAAGTATTTTTTGCAATTTTTAGATTTTTTTAGGACATTTAGATATATACAAAGAGCTTTTGGAATCAAATCAGCTATAGAATTGCTTTAGATGGAGAGTGTTGATGGGCTCCTTAAGTGCCTCTCCCTCAACTGTTGAAAGTTGGTAAGCACCAGATCCAAATACTGTAGTAACTATGTAGGGACCAAGCTAGTTGGATTCAAACTTCCCTTTTTGTACTTGTTGTTTCTGATTCTTAGAGTTTTCTCTAAGAACAAGATCACCCAGTTGGAAGTCATGTGGCTTAACTTTCTTATTGTAACTTCTAGACATATGCTACTGATAAGCTCGAAGATAATCACATGTCACTTGTCGATGTTCATCTCACAATACTAGCTTTTGAAGCCAAGATATTCTATAGTCATCATCAGTAACGAGGTCCTTCATAGAGATTCTCAAGGTAGGAATCTCAACCTTAATTGGAAGCACAACATCAGCTCCATAGACCAAAGGAAAGGGCATTGTACCTGTTGGAGTTCTGATACTTGTTTTGTATGCCCATAAAGCTGGATTAATTTGAAGGTGCCAGTCCCTTCTAGATTTGTTGAATATGCAATGCAAGATCTTAAGGATCACCTTCTTGGATGCCTCTACTTGAACATTATCTTGGGGGTAATAGATATAAGAGCAATGTTGTGTGATTCTAAACTTTTTGCATAACTTCTTAAGATCCTTGTTTTTAAACTATCCCCCATTGTTAGTAATAATGGAAGAAGGTACACCATACCTACATATGATGTAATTCATGATGAAAAAAGCTATAGTTTTTCCATTTTCTATTGAGAATGGGACTACCTCTACCTATTTAATGAAGTAGTCTATAGCTATAATAATGAAATTATGTCCATTAGAAGAAGATGGGTGAATCTAACCCACAAGATCAAAGGTCCATTGTTAGAATGGCCATAGTGTGATAGACGAAATTAGCTCCCTAGTTGGAGTGTTAATTAGATTCCCATGGAGCTGGAATTGTTTGCAGGACTTGGCATATTTTATTGCCTCTTGTGCTAGATTTGAACTATAGTAACTAGCTCTAATAAGCTTACAAGCTAGTGTCAGGCCGTTTGAGTGAGATTCACAAATGCACTCATGGATGTTGATTAATGCACATTTGGACTCATCAGGCTTTAAAAACCTAAGGAGTGTTCTATCGAGACCTCTCCTAAACAAGTCATCAGTAATAATGACATATCATGAAGCATTATAGATAAGGTGACATTTTTCATTTTGGGTTAGACCGTTCATAATAGTTTGGTCATGTAGATAGGAGTATATATGTTGGTAGCAAGATGAATCATGTCCTACAATAGAATAGATCATTTGAGATTTAGGGGAGTTATAGGTAGGGTAGAGTAATGTTTCCATTAGGAACTCATGTTGGAGATCATTCTCTAGCATCTATAACATGGAAACAAGAGTAGCTATGACATCAGATGCTTTGTTGTTTGCTCGAGTAGTTTGTTGAAAAGTGATATGAGCAAAGTATTTCTTCATCTCATCCACCATGCATTTGTAAGGGATCAATTTCTCATCCTTTTTTTGATATACATCATTGACCTAGTTGATTATGAGTTGGGAGTCACCAAAGATGTTTAACTCATCCACTCTCCATTCAACTACAATCTTCATGCCATTAATCAAAACCTCATATTCTACAATATTGTTGGTACAAGGAAACAAAATATTGTATGCCTTAGGCAGTGAATACCTTTGTGGTGTTATAAACAAAATCCCAACACTAGATCCTTGTTGTGTGAAGGAACCATCAAAGAATGTCACCCAAGTTTGGTGTGTAATCATTAGAATTGATTCATCAGGAAAATTAATGTTTAGTGGGAGAAGACTCTGCATTGGTGCTTTTTCTAGCTGATTAGCAATTTCTTTTCCCTTGATAGCCTTTCATTCAACATACTAAATGTCAAACTCACTTAGTATCATGACCCACTTAGCCAACCTTCCTGTTAGGGTTTCCTTGCTGAGTAAGTATTTCAATGGATCAATTTTAGCAACCAGCCATGCAGTATGAGCAAGCATGTAGTGTCTCAACTTTTGGAAAGTAAAGAAAAACTACTAAGAAGGATTTTTCAATGATACTATAATTCATTTCCTAAGATATTAGCATGTGAATCAGATAGTAAATAGCTCTTTCCTTGTTATCATTATCTTCTTGAGCTAGCAAGATACCTAGAGATGTCTCTATTGCTGAAATGTACAAAATTAGCGGCTTCCCATAGATAAGAGGCATCAAGATTGGTGGGTTAGCCAAGTATTGCTTTATTTGTGTTAAGTCCTAATCACAATCTTGGCTCCACTTATATTTAAAACCTTTATGTAGAGTCTTAGTAAAAGATTGTGACCTATCTACCAGCTATGAGATGAATCTGTGAATGGATTGAAGTCTTCCTTGTAAGCCCCTCATCCAACTAATATTATGGGTTGGAGGCATATCCATTATTTCTTGAACTTTCTTTAGATCAACCTTGATTCCTTTTGCATACACAATGTAGCCTAGTAGTTTTCTTGATGTTATGCCAAATGTGCATTTCTTGGGATTAAGCCTCAAACTAAATTTTTCCATGTGATCTAGGATAGGTCCCAAATATTAAAGGTGAGTGTTGCATTTTGTGCTCTTAACCAAGGTATCATCCACATAGTCCTCCATGGTCTTATGCATCATGTCATGAAAATTTGTAGTGACTAGCCTCTGATATGTAGTGCCAACATTTTTCAAACCATTTGCATCATGTTCCAACATAAAGTTCCCCATGCAAAAGTGAAAAAAATCTTTTCCCGATCTTCTGGTGCAATTTTGATCTAATTATAACCAAAAAATCCATCCATGAGTGAGTAAATCTTATATCCTACCATCATGTCCACTATCATATCATTGTTAGGGAGTGGAAAATCATCCTTAGGAAATGCTAAATTTAGATATCAGAAATTTGTACAAAATCAAATAGATTTGTCATGTTTAGAGACTGGAATGATATTTGATATCCATTCAGAATAATCAATAGTGTGGATGAAACCAACCTCTAGAAGCTTTTCCAATTCAGCTTTGATATGCAATGTGATATGAGGATGCATTTTCCTGAGTTTATGTTTGATTGGTTTAACTCCTAGAGCAATAGACAAGTGATGCATTATGAAATCAAGATCTAATCATGGCATGTCTAAGTATGTCCACACAAATTTGATCTATTTCTCTTGGAAGAAAGCAATGAATTCCTCTTTTTCTTTTGGAGATAGTAATTGTGCAAGATGTATCATGTAAGGTTGTTCCTTGTTCCCAAGTTGATCAGCTGTGTTCGCTCTATCAACATTGATGATCTTTCCTAAAAATGATTAGGAAGTGCATCAAATATCTCATCCATGGGCACCTAAAAGAGGTTTTGACCCTTGGATACATCTTTTATTTTTACTTTTTTAGGTTTCAACACTTCCACAATGTGGTTTTCACCATCAAACTTACTATTTTTTCTTTTTGATTATATGATTGAGATATTTGATGTTAGCTTTAGTCATGTTGACACTTTGATCACTGGTGGAAGACGTTACTAGTTTGACAACGTTTAAGTAGCAGGCAAGAGCATAGTCATTTTGGAATGTGAGGACTTCACTAGATGCATTGGAATTCTAGTCTATAATCTTAGGATAGGTGAGTGAAAGAGACATGGTGGGTTTGATTGCATTCACGATAGTCATTAAATGCTTGGATAAACAATTCGAGACCTAGAGTGGCTTCAACCACAAGTGTGTTTGAATGCCTTTGAGCAGTAATGTCATCAATTAAAGACTCAAGGACACTTGTTAGATAGGAATAATTTGACCTAACCCTAGATGATTCACCTACTTCAAGGAGGTTTTCATAGACATGAACTTGATCTATGTCTTTGTTTGTAGTTTCTTTTGAGAGAGATCTGAATTCATACTCTCGAGAATCTATACTGTATGGAGATAGATTGTAGAATTCTCAAATAGTGATGGGAACAAACTCTCTTTCATCATTTGGATTTTTACAAAGGTAATCAATGTGTAAGGAATGACTAAACACTCCTTGTTCTTATTGAGTATGATGTGAATCAATAGTAACATCAAAAGAATCATTATCACCATCCATGGTGTTGACACATGTCACAAATTCATCTGGTTCTGCAAAGAATTTAGCTAGATCATTAGGAATTGGATAAGGATAAGGATCCTCATCATCAAAATTTTCTTCATGGTTTTTAGACTTAGCTTATGACTCATGTTTAGATGGACTCTTAGGTTCTGGTATGAATTTGTTAATCCCTAGATGGAAGGGAATCTTTTTGAAGCCTAGACCAAATGTGTCTCAATTCCTTCTGGCTATGGCTTTAACAAGATCAATTAGACCATTTTTTTTTCATCCAATATGATCAATCCCCTTGTAGCTAAAGAAATTCATGAGTCTAAGACCAATACCATACTTCTCAGGAGTGATTTCACAAGCCTATTCTATGAGGTCAACTAGAGTTTCCTCTTTGTAAATCCATTTAGAAATGGCTCTATTTTCACTTTCATCCTCTAGAGGGACTGTAGCTTGAAAAAAGTACCATCATACTTGGATTGAGGTGTCAAAAAAAATGGCCTCTTTTCTTCAAATGGTCTCCCATAATGACAAGGAGACTTAGGAAGAGATGTCAAAGACAGAACTAGTTCTATATTATATTCACCCATTCTAGTTTCTTTCAACTTGAGTGACTACTCGATTTTCTTTAGGTTGTTATCATGATAATATGTAGATTACTTATTAGTAGGCATGAATTTTTTAGTAGATTTCATAATGTTATAGGTATAGCTAGTACTTGTAGGTATGGTGACTTCAGAGCCATGAAATGGGAATTTTATGCATTGATGGTAAGTGGATGGAATAGCTCTCATCTTATGTATCTATGGTCTTCCTAGTAGAATAATGTAAGCCAAGGGAATGTCAAGGACCTTACAAGTGACATCCCTTTTTACAAGACCAATGTGGAGAGGCAATACCACAAGAACTAAATATTTTTCCTTAGCTTTGTCATATGCTTTGATAGTGGTCTTGTGATGAGGATCAATGGAATCCTCAAAATAGTCCAATTGTCTGAGCAACGCAGTAGAGACAATGTTTAAACAAGAGCCATTATCAATAAGCACATGACATACACATTCATGATGTATCATGACCTCAATGTGTAGAGGTTGATTATGTGGATGACTCAGTGAATTATCATCCTTCTTAGAGAAAGACATATAGTAAGGTGAGGTTAGATGACCTACCATAGATTGGAACCACTCAAGATCAAGATCTTGAGGGATGTTTGCCTCAGTGAGGGTTTTATCAAGAATCTACCTATGAGCAAGTGAGATTTTGAGCAGCTCAAAGATAATGATTGGAGCATTAGTTTTCTATAATTGATAAAGGATACTATAGCTAGTAGCCATAGAAGTTGTTGTAAGTTTTTCACCTTTGCCAGACGGACCAGCAAGGGGTTAATCTTTGTGTTGCTCTAACTCAGGAGTAGAAAGCATAGGGCCTTTGATAAACAACTTAGCATGAGAACACATAACAACATTAGCACAAGGTTGTGATGGTTCATTGTTAGATGTGTTGGAAGTAGGGCCCCTTAAGACAAATGGTATCTTAGGTTTAGTGTTGTCTTGTTTTCCCTTGATGGTAATAACATCATAGTACTCAAAATCCATAGGTTCAACCATGTTGATCACATTTTCATCATTAGAGTAGGTATATTTGACCTTGTTGTTAGGTTTTGGTTTTGAGCTCTCTCCTTTTTCATAGGGTGGGAATGACTCCTTAAAAGCCTTCTGATCCAAGTTATTGTTATGTCCATCCACAACAATTTCATCATCGTTGATTAAGTCTTGGACTTTGTGATGCAGGTTAATATAGTTGCTAGTTTTGTGACCTTTGTTTTAGTGGTATTCAAAAAATGTAGTTTCGTTCCACCATGGT
The DNA here is from genome assembly GCA_028749045.1 of Cupressus sempervirens. NCBI lineage: Eukaryota > Viridiplantae > Streptophyta > Pinopsida > Cupressales > Cupressaceae > Cupressus > Cupressus sempervirens. The sequence continues at coordinate 563,164,188 of CM053787.1, read as the reverse complement.
GGTCATAGTTGTGGATCATAAGGTAGAGAGCTATCCAATGGAGAAATGAGATTTTTTTGTAACAAGGTCTTATAGACCACTTCCCAATGTTCACCAATATGTGTGTAATCTCATTTCGGATGTGAGACCCAAGATGAATTCTTTGATTTGTTTTCAAATGTCTTATTTTTAGAAGGAGATTTTTGAACATTCTTGGACGCTTTGAGATTGTCTGTAAGATTGAAGGCTGCCTTATTAGGTTTAGGAGTGATATTGTCAACAACTCCATCATGCACAACCTCTCAATTTTTGTTCACATACTTGGATTTGTCCTTGTTAGAGGTGGATCCTTGTTTTGTGTCTTTTTGAAGGGTGAGTTCACCCTTGTTGACCATGAACTCCTCTATATGGATAGCTTGTGTGACCATGTCTTTGAAGGTGCATGGACCTTGAAGTTGAACTCTATACCCAAAATCAAGTAGGAGATTATTAGTGAAGATTTCATGCTTTTATGTTCATGCTTTTATGTTTGAGGAATCTTTTGTGAATATTTGGTGTAAAGTTATCTCCATCTCTAAAGGAATATGAGGAAAAGTTCCCCAACTCTCTATTTAAGATTACATAAGTTAGGAATCTCATTGAATGTCTTGATACCAGTAGGCAAGTGTGAAAACCACTCCATAGACTGACCACATAGAATTCTTAGGAATAGATAGATGAGATATGTCTAATTATACATAATTCCATAGAAAAGGCACCAAATTCCCACAAATGATCTTGGAAATTGGTAGTTCCAAAGTATTTATCATACTTAGGTAGCTCAACTCCTCTTGGTAAAGGAGGAATGTCTATGCTCTTGTCAAATGTGAATGGAAAAAGAGTGTCTAAGTTGTATGTTTTTGTAGGTTTATCTTTATCACACATCATTTGAGCTAGTTAGTCTTGCATGATTTTTAAGTATTTTTGCAATTTTGACATTTAAATTTCCTCTTAAGGTGTAATGATAGTTTCAATGTTGAAGTGATGAGGTAGCTTAGCTCCCTCTTGGGCAAGTTTGAGAAAGTATTTCTATTTCTCTTCATTAAGCATGATTTTCATGACCTTTCGATGTATTCAGGGAGTATTTCTACCTCTTCCTCATTCTCATCAGTAAAAGGTGGTTCCTTATGTTTTTCATTCCTAGGTTGATCTTAGTCTCTATTATGTTCACCATGTTTAGGTTCATGATCAACCATTATAGGAATGTGATGAATTTTAGTATCCTTTGGTAGGAAAGGTCCTCTAAATAAGAATTCAACTGTATTGTTTGGAGATGTATGACCTTTGCTAGTTTTGGGATCCTCTTGATACAAGGGTTTCTAGTTTTTTGTAAGTTTATAGAGAATTTTCTTTGAACACGAGGTGATCTAACAAGTAAAGGAGATTGTGAAGACTCCTCACTAGATGAGCTAGACATAAACTATGTATACACAGGAAAGTGACCTCTATTGTAATTATGACCCCTAGCCCTACCTCATCTAAGTCTAAGGGGATAAAACATGTTTTTGCTTCTTGTTGTGACAGTCATAGATAAGGAGAAGAAGTAAAAACCTAGACAAGGACCACACTAGAATGTAGTCTAAAAAAAGTGAGATAAGAGTGCTATATACTGAGGTACGAGTAGTCTAAGTAATGGCTAGAAAAATTGAAGATTATAACTATCATGCTATAGAGTATGACAAGAACTTAAGGAAAAGAACAAGATAACTGAGAAATGAGACTAGATTAAGTTTAACTCACAAGTCATTAGCTAAGCAAGATGTTGCTATTCCACACTATTCATAGAAAAGAGGTAACTGTTGCAAGTAATAAACCAGACTTAGAGCACAGATAGCTCTAATAGAGAAGATGAATAGTTTTAGGACAAGACTCCATGCAAAGATTCTCAAGGAACCACACAAGAAAGTGCAATAAAGTAGGTGAAGACTCAAAACAAAAATTTTGCAACAGGATTTTCTTACAAGGACTTGTATAGAGCCATGCGAGGATGTGCTAAACTGACAAAAAATAAGGATTTTGACAAAAAGGATAGACTTGAATGATCTCATGCAAAGATTTTCACAGGACCGCACGAGGACTTAGACAAGGCCACACAAAAAAGTGTTGACTAAAAAGGTGCTCATGAATTTTTTTGTAAAATTAGATGCAAAATTAGAGACCAGATTGACAAATAAGATTGCATTTTGAAGAGATTTTGAAGGTTTTAGATTGTTCTGGATAGATTGTTGGTTGTTTTGATAGATTTCAAATAGATAGCAAGGTTGGATTTCAAATTGTTAAACAACATTTTAGTTTTGAACAAGATAAGTTTTTTTTTTAGATAGACATGGGAATCAAGCAATAATTGAATACAATCCAACCGAGGACAAAGAAACTTAGAGGGATGAGGGAGTCTTGATTTTTAATTTGTTTTGATAGGTTTGGACAAGTTTAAAGAATCAATAAAAAACATACTTTATCCCTAAAACCAAAAATGGTAGAGGAAACAAAATCTTTGTCCCACAACTTATGTGCATGTGTTCAACTCACATAGCCATGTCACCCTACTAGAGGGAAGCTATGTTTTTGGTGTATTCCAAGAGCTCAATAACATATATGCTAAATGAACACCCTTGTGGTAAGGGTCAAGTGCGTATAACACCTTCCAACACCTTGGTACATGCCTATGGTGAGTTGTACAAGAGAGATTCTTCCCCCTCCTTGTACAAAGATTATGCCTCCTTTCAGAGGTGAATTGAGTAGCAACTACCTAAAAGGTTTTTACTTGGCTTCCATTCCTATTAATCCTAGGTGGCTTCATGAGTGAAGTTGAGGCTAACAACCCACACCAACATTTTAAGTGTACATACTTGACTAGAAAGATTGGGGCTGGCACCAACCAATGTAGGATACAAAGCCTCTTCTTGATATACAACATCAGAATGAAGAAGAGGAAATTAATATGGCTTTGGAATCTTTTTCTCTACAAAGCTTCTTGATTATAGTGATTTGGAATATCTAGTGAAAGGAGCATGCTCACTTGGGTTGTTCCTAGAGGTTGGATCGCTCTGACAAGCCCTCTAAGGGTTGACTCAAATTGGTGGTTCAATCTAAGGGTTTGAGTTTCTAATTTCCCTCAAGGGGAAGATCATACTCCTCTACCTCATCACCTCACCCAAACATGCAAGACATGCTAATCACCAAGTTAGCTTAATCAATCTATACTTTTCCTTTCTCAAGATTTTGATTCCCTAAAAGGAAATCATCATCCTTCATAGAAGAGGACTTGTACTAGAGAACCGCTAACTTGCTTGCCTCCCTCAGATGCTGTCTTTCAGAGGCTTCTAGGTTTCTAATTTACCCTTGGTCATGACTTCTAAGTGGTAAAGAGTATACTCCCCTATTCCCCTATCTTGCACCCTGCAAAGTTCACAAGCCCTAATTATACTATGTGTGGAAAGCAAGAAAAAGACATAATGTTTAAAGTGGGTTTGAAATTGGTCTTTGACATGCGTTTCTTTGGAAATCATCCCACAATCACATAATTAGTACATGTTTGAAATGTTTAGATAAGGTGTCTTCATCAAAACATCCTATAAACCACTATTATGTTGTAGAAAACCAAAAATCTGAAAGAAAATGCTTAAGAGAAAACACATTTGTCAAACATAATGATAAAAACTAAATTCTAGAAAATTGATATTTGCTTGTGCTATAGCAAAATTTTGCATGAAATCCTGCATAGGCTTGTGCAAGAAAATGATGTGTTGTACGAGAAACCACACAATTAGGCACTTTTTCACGTGAGGAAGTGCAAAGAAAGGGGCAAAATATTTAGTTCTTCATGTGAAAATGAGATTTCTCGCATAAAAATTTGGAAATGTGTACAGACAAATGTGACAAAATCAATTAAAATGCAAAAAATAGAGTAAATGAGGCTAGAAAAATTGATTTCTTATCCCCACGGTGGGTGCAAGAAATATATATGTGAATTGCAGGCCTCAGATCCTCACACACACTTCAACACAGTCTTTACCTGAGAGATCATCATGAAATGAACATTGAATTGTTCATTCAAGAAATCCAATAGAGTGACCTGTTGCCTTCTAACTAGAAGGATTTTGCCTTTGCTATTAGATTGAGAAGCGGGCAACTAGACTTTTTAGTACAAAGGATTTATGTAGCTATATGATAGTGTAATTAATCTAAATGAGAATGCAATTTAATCTAATAATAGATATAAGAAAATTAAGCTATATGAGTACATTTAAATCTATATGATATTAATGCTAAACAAGAAAAGCTATGAGAATATTAAGCAAATGATTAGGTATTTCAATAGTAGTTTGATGCAATTCAATTCCCGACCTCCTTAATGAGGAATTAGAAGCCTCTTATATAGAATTCCTGAAATCAATCAATGGTTGAGATCGACTTAGATTAATGGTCAAGATTGAAGATGAGATTCAGTTAGGATGGAAGATTCAAAGTGTAGGGGAGGTTAACTAACTCAGATCCTGAGTATAATGAAGAGTTAACTAAAATTTACCTAAGTGTGAGAATAAGTTGATTAAGTCAATTCCAATTCAAGAGATAGATCACTTAGAATCCTCATTCCTGAACCAAAGAGAAAGATTTGGAAGGTTATTTAATTTAATAAAATGAGATATGACCTCATAAATGCATATTTTAATTAATTGAGTAATTAAACCCAATAATCAAAGTGAGGAAATTATTAAATTAAATATATTTAATTCCTTAGTGTGTTTTAGATTACAGTAAAAACAAGTTTTGAAGGGACCTTGAAACCCGTTCATAGCCTCAAAAAAGGAAAAAACAAGCCATCCATCAAAAAAGAGTCATAATACCTACTAGAAGTAGTACCAAAATTAGGTTTTACAGGGACCTAGAACCACTAATAAAGTCCAAATAAAGTACCCAAGTTTTACAAGGACCTGGAACCATCAGTACAGATTAAAACTAAAAGCCAAAAAATAGGACCAACCACAGGAACCAGAAGCAACAACCAGCAAGTAGGACCTGAACCAGAACCCAACTAGAAAAGAAGACCTAGGAAACTAATGTAGTTCCATAATCAGCTTAATTGCCTCCTTACCAATCTTAGCCGTGTCTTGGATGGAGTTAGCAGCCAAAGAAGTAGCAACAATCAAAGCTTTCTTCCTCAAACTCTATCTTGTCCTCTTTCTTGGGCCCTCCGAAGATATGGTTTCTTTATTTTCTCTTTTGCCCAATGTCACCACAGCAACACAGATGCTTGAGGTTACCTGCTCCATTTTTGTTCCACTTTCCATAATAAGCATTCTAAGATTCTGCTCATAATCCTTAAGTTTTTTTGGGATATCTCCCATTTGCACCTCCATGTGTTGAATAATAGCCCAGTCAGCCTCTTGGTTATGTTGCAAGGTTTCCACTTTCTTCTTCAGCCCCATTATTTCATTATAAATCCAAGAGTTGACCTAAAGGAAAGAGTCAACTTTTTGTTTGGTAGAGTGTAGGAAGGAAAGTTTGGTTTCCCTTCTGGGGAGTCACTTGCATCATCAACAGTGGTGTGTGGTAAGGGACCAAATTTATCAATTTGTACCTCCCCATCCAACAGCTCCTCCTCACCAGACTCCACAGGGATATGATGGCTCAGGAACTCCTTATCTTGTCCCTTAGTCTCCTTTACAAGAGTGGAAGCTATCCCCATGTTTTCCTCCTCACTCAAAATGGCTAGATCATCGATTAAATTTTCTTTCTCTTTATCACCTCCCCCTGACACAATATGAGTACCCTCATTATTAGACTTGCTCTATTTCAAGTTATCCTCAGTAGCATCTTCCTCTCTCCCTTCCTCATTTTTGTCTTTCATATCTGGATAACCTTCTAGGTTAGAGCTAAACTCCCTAGCATCCATCCCTTCCTCTTCCTTAGGGACATCCTTATAAGAGCCTTCAGTACTCTCCACCTCTGTATCCTCTTCCACAATTTTTCTTCAAGAGTTGGAGGGTTTTAGTTTGGCCTTAACTTTCTCTTTAACATTCTCATTAGTATTACCTTTTAAGGGTTTAGGATTCTTATGCTTTCTAGTGGAAGGAGATGAAGCAATGGAATTATTTTTACAAAAGCCCTCAATGAGAAAAATTAGACCTTCATGTAAGATGGGTCGAGACTATTTTTTTCTATGGACATTCAAACTTTGGAGCAAAGAAAACTGCAAATAGAAAGGGAAGGAAATTCTGTCCTTGTACCTGAAATGGTTAAGAAAGACAAAGTGGAATTTGTGCACCCTTTTATTCCTTCCATCATGGATAAAATACTCACAAATACAACCAAGCACATCATGCCAAATACCTTTAATCTATTTCACATCAAAGAAGTCTCCATTCTTCTCCAATTGCATCTCCTCTTCATCCGTCTTTGAGAATTTTTTGTAGGCCACATTGGAAATACTAGTCTACTTTGAGAATTTGATACCTTTCATGGGGAGACCAGTGACCTTGGCAATGAATTCCTTAGTAAGCTTTATAGAGACTCCATGTAAAGTAACTTTGTCATCCACCCAATTTTTGAAGAAAGCGATAGTGACATGGGGTTTGAATCCATGCAACTGCTCCAGGTAGTTGACCACCTTCCCTTTCTAGAGAATCTTCCAAACATCCTACCTAGCCTTCCAATAATCAAATTTTTTGGGCTCTTGCTTCCTCGGTTCACCCCCCATATTACAGAGTGAAAAAAAACTAGAGACACCAAGATATCGATAGCAGAGAGGTTGAAGTGAGACTAGTTTTTTGTTACATGATATCGAGGTTGCTTTTTTGATGATACATGTAGAGAACACATAATGGATGGTAATCTAACAGTCATAAGGCCACTCCCATAAATCATTAAATTTCTAATCCAAGAAAATATTTTCCACTTTGGAATGAATAACATCATAATTAATAATCGCTTTAAGATCCACATGCTTGTTTAATTCATCGAGCCACCTCATCTTTTGCCCCGTTTGAACAACATGATTTGCTATCCAATCAATGACCCTATTGGCTTCTCTATAAGTATGGGAAATGACTACTTATTTAAAATTTTGAAATAAGGTTTTGATTTTCATAACCATTGCCTCTATAGACCATGAGATAGAATTTTTATTATTAAGGATATTAATAATATTCAGAGAATCGCCTTCCAACCATAATTTGGAATACCCCAATTCAACAGCTAAAATAGTGGTATAAAGGGCAGCAGTAGATTCAACAATATGGCTATTCGAGTGACCAATAGGGATAGCAATAGCATCAATAAAATTTCCCATATGATCTCTAAGAACACCTCCACATCCTGCTCTTCCTAGGTTACCCTTAGCAGCTCCATCAAAATTCCCTTTGATCCATCCATTAGGAGGAACATGCCATTTTATAATCGATCTAGGATTATCAATTTTCAACTTAGCTCCTTGAGATATTAAAGGATAATCAAGTTGGAAGGTTTGAGCAAGCTCCCTCTAGGACTTAAAATTCTCCTTGAAGGCTCTGATGATATTCTGACCAAGCACCCATCCTGGAAGATCTTTATTTTTGAATATCCTATTATTTCTTTCTTTCCATATGCCCCACCAAAGGTGGGGGAGGGTTAGTTTCCAAAGAAATTGAGCATCAGGATCCTTTGAGGGGAATCTCTAACCCTTGAAAGAAAGATCCACATTGTTTTGATGGACCCATGTCATACCCCAAAAATTCAAAATCTCAGTCCAGACTTCCTGGGTATAAGAGCACCTCAAAAACATATGATCTCTATCTTCAAGTCCCTTTCTACATAAAGAACACCTATTTACCAATTTCATACCTCTTTTTTGCAAGTTGTCAAGGGTCAAAATTTTGTTTTGGAGAAGAGTCCAAAAGAAAATGTTAATTTTGGGTATGAGACCCTTAATCCAAGCTTGTGACCAGAGAGGTTGATTACTCTTATCCTTAGAGGCAAAGATAGAAGATAATTTAAATTTCCCACTAGGATCATCATACCAGATAGTCTCATCCTCAAGATAAGGGTAAAGAGAGACAACATTTAGGGATAACTGGATATTACTGAAGCCTTGATCAACAATAGTTAAATTCACCCATGAATCATTCTGCCAGTAATGACTAACAAGAAGGTCAAATCTCTGCTTGCATCGATCAATTAAGGCCTTGTCATGAAAATATTCAACCAAAGGATGGTCCATAAGCCAGGTATCCTCCTAAAATTTCACTTTTAGCCCATTACCTACTTTCCAAGAACAACCTTTTTCTAAAGTTTTCCTGGTCCCCTGAACAACTTCCCATATGGAGGAAGAGTGAATAACATCAGGAGAGTTGAGGTAATCTAGAAGGGAATAAGCATTGAAGAGATAATTATGTTTCCAAATGGTTCTCCACTCTTTGTTGTTGTGGTAAACTCTCTACCCCTGTTTGGCTAAAAGGGCTTTATTCAAACTTCTAATTTTTTGAATTCCCAATCCCCCTTCATTGCGGGGTTTACATACTTGATCCCAAGCAATTAAAGGCATTCTCCTTTTTTCCTTAGAGCCAGTCCATAGGGAGTTTCTTTGAATTTTATCAATTGACTCAGCAAATTTAAAAGGAATTCTGAAAAGACTTAGAGCATAAGTAGGAATTCTTTGGAGATAGGCTTTGAGAAGTGTTAACTTACCATCTTGGCTTAAAAGAATTCCTTTCCATCCTGCCAAATTTTTGCTGAATTTGTTAATAAGATCTTCCCAGAAAGCATTAGGGACCTTCAAGCCTAGGGGGAGCCCCAAGTAAGAGGATGGGAGAGATCCTATAGAACATCCTAGGATTTTAGCAATTTTAAATTGTCTATGGATAGGGGTGTTAATGAAGAACACAACACTTTTACTCTAGTTAACCCCTTGTCTAGAAGTGATAGAATATAAGTTAATAGCTTGCTTTAAAATCCTGGCTTCCTTTACTTTAGCCTTACCCATGAAGATGGTATCATCAACAAATTGTCCATGAGAACAAGTTAACAGATGGGAAGATGGTTGCAAGCCCTTAATCAAACCTCTTTGGACCAAGTCTCCAATATATCTCCCCAAGAAATCAGCCATAATAACAAAAAGGATGCGGGATAAAGGATCACCTTGTCTCAGCCCTCGAGAAGGAAAAAAGAAAGGAGAGGAGCTACCATTAACCAAGATCACAATAGAGACAGTAGAAACCAATTGGTGGATCCGACCCACAACCTTATGATCAAAGCCAAAAGAAAGCAAAATATTACAAAGGAAAGACCAATCCACTCTATCATAGGCCTTAGCAATGTCCACTTTCATAATGAAGCCATGATTGTTAGAACAAGACAAGGAATGAATATTCTCATGAGCAGAGATGATAGAGTTAAGGATTTGTCTACCAGGGACAAAACCATTCTGTTGTTTTGCAATAATCAATGAGATCACCTGAACAAGTCTAGAGGTGAGAAATTTGGAAATAATTTTATAAAAAGAATTACATAGGTTGATCGGTCTAAACTGATCCAGAGAGTCAACCCCAACTTTCTTAGGAATAAGGCACAGAAAGGTGGAATTTATTTCTTTTAAAATATGTTTTTCCCCATAGAATTCCTTAACAACATCACAAACATCTTTACCAACAAATTTCCAATGCTTTTGGAAGAAAAAAATGGGGAATCCATTAGGACTAGGGGCTTTATCTCCTCCCAGACAGCTAACAGCTTTGAGAATTTCATCATCCTTAGGAATTGAACATAACATTTTATTCTATTCCTTTTTAATTAGTGGAGGAATCACTTTGAGGAATTTAGCCCGACTATCCACATTAATGTTGGAATCAACCATCATAAGGCAGGAGAAAAAATTCACCATCTCATTCATGATAGCCTTGTCTTCAAAAATTTTCACATCTCCCTTTTTAAGATATGATATGCGAGTTTTGGCCCTATGCTTTAGAGTGAAGAGATGGATTTTTTTTGTATTTTTATCTCCTTCCCTCAACCATATCAATCATGATCTCTATCTCCAATAGATTTCTTCTTTAGTGATGATGTCATGGTATTGGGCAAGCTTTTCATTTTATTCAAGGAGGAGATCAGAAGTATAGCATTCCTTCTGGATTTTTTTCCTGTATATTTAGAATTTCCTCCTTAAAAATAGTTTTGTTCTCAAAAATGTTCCCAAAGCTGTTCTTGTTCCATTTTTTGACTTCCCTTTTAAATTTTTAAAGCTTGGAAGCAACTCTAAAGAGGGCAGTGCCTTCAAAATCCATATTCCACCATTCTTTCAATTTAGTTTCAAACCGTGGGTGTTGCATCCACATCTTCTCAAATCTAAAAGGAAAATTCTTCTTGAGGTTAATCTTCTTAGCATTGAATATAAGAGGGGAGTGATCCGATCCAATTTTTTGACAAGCCTCCAGCTTACAAATGAATTCTTTAGTCCAATTAGGAGAAATAAGAGCATGGTCAAGCCTAGCTTAAATACATTCATTACCAACTCTCTTGTTGCTCCACGTGAATTGGATTCCATAGAGGTCCAAATCCATTAAGCCCTCATTATTTATGAAGTCCATTAAATCCAATCTTCCTTCCAACTGAGTAGCATTGCCTCCCATTTTCTCATGGTCATAAAGAGGGACATTAAAATCTCCCATAATGATCCATCGACCAGAATAGTCTTTTCTTTTAAAATTAGAAACAAAATCCCAAACCTTTTTCCTTAGATGCTTTGAGTTTGGAGCATAAATATTCACAATATACCAATCTTCCTTCTGGTCTGAGCTAGTAAATTTTGCTATCATAAGGTGTTTACTAGCAATCAAAATTGTTCCAGAGAAATAGTTCTTCTTCCATAACATCAAAGTTCCCCCTGACGCCCCTTCTAAACTGCTAGCATTTATTGAATAGTTTTTAAAAGCTTTAATATGTTCTGCTTTCTCTTTATTCATTTTAGTCTCTTGAAGCAGGAGAAAATCAAGCTTTTATTCTCTAATAAAATTCCTAACAATGTCCAATTTATGAGTACTGTTCGACCCCCTTAATATTCCAAGTTATGATCTTCATTTCCAATTTTTAGGAGTAAAATCCAAAATAGTTGCTTACCTACCATCAACAATATTCTGCATACTTTCTAACTCTCTAGTTTTCTTGGTAGATCTTCTTCCAAGTTTGTCCAAGGAACCAACATCCGATTTCACCTTAGTGTGTTGTTCTATTCTTTTCCCAATTTTTTTTGGATTAGAAACAAGAGGTTTTGCCTTGATAGGCTGATCTGTTTTGCTACTTCTAGTCTCTACCCCCTTATTATTGTTCTTTTTTTCAACCCTTTTCCTTTGGTTGGTTTATGAATTGAGCCATTTTCTTTCACATCATCCAGGGGAGGAGGCTCCACCATAGAAAGGTCATTTTCTATCTGGGTTTGCACTTGAATCTCCCTTGATTGAGAAAAAGGAGGATCTCCTTCCTCAGATAAATTTCCAATATTAGCCAAGATTTCACCATCCTCAAGCACAATTTTTTCATCAATATCTCCCCATTGTTCTTCTATCCTTTGATAAATAATGATTTGTTTTGATATATCTACCTTATTTTCCAATTCTTGTTCAGGTAAAATGGCTTTAGACTGTAAACCAAGACCTTGTTTCTTAGAGTTGGCTTCCTCAGAAGCGAGCTCTTTCTCTGCCTCAGCTTGTGGAACTTGAAATTTTTCATTGCTTTTTTGTTCTTGGTGTTGGCCTTCTTTGGGTTTCCATACTTTCTTATGCTAAACCTTGTTCTTTTTCCCTTCCAAACCACTGCTAGCCTAGTTTTTACTTTTGGAAGGATAATTTTTAATTGAATGCCCCTGCTTCTTACAAGCATAGAAAGAATTAGGTAGATCTTCAAAAAGGATTTCTTGAGTTCTTTTACCCAACTTGGAAATTAGATCCACCTTTGCTGGGAGGTGATTCAGGTTTTCCACCTTAACAAAAAGTCTGTCACATTGAAGTTTGGATCTAGAAGCCGTAGCATTATCCATAGCCACTAGTTCTCCAAAAGAACTAGTGATATCTTTAAATATGTCTTCATGCTAGAATTCTAAAGGGAGTCTAGGAAGTCTAGCCCAAATGGGAATGGTTAAGAAGAAAGAGTATGAAAGATCCATGTTGGGTTCCCATTTTTCAATGGTGAGAGAACTTTTACCAAAAGGCCACGACCCTCCACAAAGAACTCTATCCATGTCTTCTTTATAGTTGAAGATAAATGAAAAGAAGACATTCAACATGGGGGAAATATCTACCTCTCCTCTACTAACCATTTCCTTTTCACCATCTTTCTAAGAGATTCAAGATCTGGTCTAGCGCCTAAAATTTTTCCCACTAAAGTGAAATCCATGGAAGACATAGAAAAATCAACTAAAGGGTCTGGAATAAAAACTTGAAACTCACATTTATCCTAGTAGGTCTTGGTAGTTACCATTGGGAAGAGAGACTTTCCAGTTGGTTTCTTGCCAAATAGGGATGACCAAGTTTTTCATTCTGAGGCCCCTTGCGTATGCCCTCCAAAGGACTTTTCCTTAAAAGAAACAACATTTTCTTTCTCCTCAAGATCCTATCATGACACATGAAAAGTAGATAGGGAATCCAAAGGTGGGACGCAGACCCCACACAAAGGTTCAGAGTCACCCAAAGAATTTCCATTGTCCACATCAACCAAAGATTCTGACCCCGTAAACTTCTCAGTATCCTCTATCATTCCCCCAGGGTCTGTACCACTAGCTAGATTCTCCCCGACCAGTTTCCCACCTGCATGCAAACTAACTAATTCAAATTTTTAAAGAGCTCCCATTCTACTAGTTCTAATTCCTTAGTGTGTTAGCTTTAGGAGATAATTTAATTTAATTAAAGTATAAAAACTTTAAAATAAATCAAATTTGATCAATCGGTTTAATGTAGCTAATTCAAGTTGATACTTTAGGAATTAAATAAATAGTGTGATTAACGTAGATTAGGGTTTTTTGCATCTAACAATTAAGTTGAGTAGTAAGAATTAGAATGAGAATTTCCTAGTGAAATAGGACTTTAGGGTCGATCAAATAAACTAGAATTGGTTATCATGGCAATGTGCCAATTTTGGGGTTTTACACTGAGCATGTTGCTAAACTTTTCTTTAAAGAGATTTTGAGATTGCATGGATTCCTAAGAAGTATTATTTCTGATAGAGATAGTAAATTTGTTGGTTATTTTGAAAGACTTTTTGGAAGAAGATGGTACTAAGTTGAAGTTTAGTTCTACATTCCATCCACAAATAGATGGACATACATAGGTTGTGAATAGAAGCTTGGGTAATTTGCTGAGATGTTTAGTTGGAGACAAGCCAAGTGATTGGGAAGTAGTATTAACACAAGCTAAATTTGCATATAATAACTCTTTGAATAGGAGTACAAGGAAAACACCTTTTGAGATTGTTACTGGAATGCAGCCTAGAGGTATATCAGATTTGAGAGATATTGCTGGTGAAGAAAAGAGAAGTGCTGCAAGGGAAGAATTTGCTGATTTTATGGAATCTTTGCATAAGGAAGTGAAGTTGAGGATGGAACAAAATAATTAGAAGTATAAGGAGAATGCTGATAAGTCTAGAAAATATCATGATTTTGAAGTTGGTGATGAGGTGATGGTTCATTTGAAGAAAGGAATATTTCCTATTTGAACATACAGTAAATTGAAAATGAAGAAGTTTGGACCTTGTAAGATCCTAAGAACATTTGACAGTGGTAATGCATATGAAGTTGAGTTGCCTGGTGACATGGATATATCTTCTATATTCAATGTTGCTGATATATATAAGTATCATGAGTTAGATGATGAAGTAGATGCGTTAGGTGATTATTCTAAGAAGAAGGTTGATGAAGTTGAAGAGATATTCAATTAGAAAGTTGGCAAGAGTACAAGAGGAAAATATTACTATGAATATTTGGTGAAGTGGAAGAACAAACCTATTGAAGATGGTTCATGGATTTCCCTATCTGAGTGGGATTCAACTTAGGTTGTGACATCTTAATGATTTAGGAGATTCATTTCTTTCTACCTTAGTTGTCTGATATAGGATTATCCTGGGTTTCTCTACTATCCTACATGTTTTTAGTTCTACCAAGTTGTAATGTCTTACATTGCTAAGCATTCTGTTTGATGCTGAGTCATAATTACCACTGAGTGATCTTTGGTTGCTGAGTTCATGTGGTTGCCAAGTGATCTTTGGTTGTTAAGTTCATGTGGTTGCCAAGTGATCTTTTGTTGTCAAGTTTGTGTGGTTGTCGAGTGATCTTTGGTTGCTGAGTCATCCTTCAGTTGCCAATTTTGTGTGGTTGTCGAGCATTTGTTTGGATGTTGAGTGCCAAATTTCATGAAATCTTCATTTGCCAAGTTGTCTATATTTGGTTCTAGTTTGGGCTGACCTTGCACATATTTAATTTTGATATAGGTAGTTAATATTTGAAGTGAGTTGACTTGTGGCTATGCATGCATTTAATGTAAGGTTTAATTTTTTTATAGGCCAACCCATGGCTGTACAAGTATTTAATAAAGTCTAGGATTGAGTTTTAGGTGAGAAAACTTAGAGGATTTTGAATAGGATGCATATGTATTTAAATGTGAATTTAAAGCTAGATCATGGATTTGGAAGTTGTATTTTGTATCTAGCCATAACCTAGTAGGCCTTACAACTGGGCATGTATACTAATTATCTAATGAATCAATAAGTATTTTCACTTCCTCCTCCTTTGATTATTGTTCTTTGTGTTGTGTTTCCACTGTGTTAACTCTTGCAGGTGGATTGGATAGTTGGGTGTGCCTGTGGGCCTAGTTATTTCGTACCTCCCTGCATCACAAGCATGGTTGGCCACATTAACTAACTGACCAAACACATTATGACAACAATGCATCTTTATATTCCCAAATGCAATGATAACCCAAAATATCCAAACCAACATTCACACATCACAACAATCATCCACTTAATTAAATATTTAAATTTCAAAATGCAATGGTAATCCAACCTATTCAAATTAGGTGTCATGCATTACAATTGATATTATTTCAAAATGGTAATCCAACTTATTTTAAGCAAATCTTGAGAGACTAATTAACTAAACTAATACCAAATATGTTCCAAAACATCGAACAAATGGAGTAGAGCAATGTATGCTTTATTTGATATAGCAAAAATAAAACATAAATCATTTTGCAGTAAAAATTGATACCAAATGTGTTCCAAAACATCGAACAAATGGAGTAGAGAAATGTATTCTTTATTTGATATAGCAAAAACAAAACATAAATCATTTTGCAGCTAGAAATTACTATTCAATAAATTACCACATTCAAAATCTTTAATTTGTGGCACTAAATCCTTTTTGGGAGGAGTAGAGTGGCACTCTCAAGGTATCAACTATGCACACAAGTAGTAGCACTCTAAGCATGTACAAATTATCCACCGCACAAGCATTCACTAATAGTTTATTGACCCACAAACTTATTACATCATACCTAGAAGCAATGACATGAAAATTTTCTAACAATTTATTGATTTCTCACACTGCACAAAGTTGTTTGTTGGAGGACTGAAAACCCAACATCTTCTCAACCATTCTTCTTTGAACCATGTTGACAACATTCTCATCCTTTTCACCAGACAAGTAGAGAGAAATAATTACTTGTAAATGTTAATAGTAAACACGAACAAACTTGATTGAATTCACACACAAAATAGAGGATAGCCACCATGCTTAATATCATATTGAAAATGTATTGTGCCCTTCAATTGCAAAAACTCATTATATCTACCTTGACCATTAATAATCCATTTTATCTAAATAAATATCTCATCACAAAATGTATATTTGGTTGAGTATTAAATGGATGCATTGAGGACCTAATCAACTACTACTATAACCAAACAATCTTCCAAATCAAAATCCAACTCAACATACAACTTTAGATTAAATTTTTTTAGATTGTTACCTATAGAGTTCAACTAAAATTTTATTAAATATGGATATAGTGGACACCACTCCTTTATCAAATATGGTGATGGTAATAATGGATGAATTGGAGGCAATCACTAACCTCAAGGTTCAACTAGATTAGGGTATGAAGTCTAGTTGGAGTTTTGGCATGGTGGAGGCACTAGGTGCACTAGGTGACCTAGGATGGAGTTGGTACTAGAAGGAATTGGAATAGGGAAACAAGGAAGTGAATTTGAGTAGTATGGTTGTGGGAGAAACTTACAAAGTTAGAGAACTCTACTAGATTCTTGAGTGAGGTTAATTTCTTGAGTGGATTCCAAGTTGATTGTTGAATCCTCCAGTTGAGTTTGTCTCCTTAAGGGGATAGTGGAGAGTTCTACATCAAGTGGTATCAGAGCACAATAAAAGATCTATTTTGGGGTGAAGATCTACAATTTTGAAGACCAAGAGTCCTTTGTTGAACCCTTAGAGTTGAATATTCCTCTAGAAGTTTTCCAAGGTGGTGACTCTATGTTGGATAGATCTTGGGTTGAAGGTGAGTTCAGAGGTTGCTGATTGCAAGGAGATTTTATAGTAAGTAAGGTGGTCATCATGGAAGAAAATATGGATGTAAGGTGCATTCAAAGATCATCCATATTTGGGACACAATGCAAATGAAGGGGTAAGGTATGCAAGGTTGTTATTTCTAGTGGTTCCATTACTAATATTGTTTCAGATGAAATGCATGGCAAGTTGAATATAGAAAAGATAACACATAGTAAACCTTATAGAGTGTATGGAATGAATAATTATTAGTGGATCAATGTCAAAGAACAAGCATATATTTCTTTCAATATTGGTTCATATTGTGATACTATTCTATGTGATGTTAATCCCTTGAGAGAATGTCATGTAATCTTGGGTAGAGTATATCAAGTTGATGTTAAGGCCTTGTATGATGGTAGAGAAAATAATTATGTTATTAAGAAGAATGGGAAATAAAATTTCAATGACATGGTTGATGAGAAGAAGAGAGTTCCCATGGTGTAAGTAACATGAAGACAATGAGAAAGTACAAACATGTTTGAGGAGGAGTGATGGTGCTTTGGAGCAAGCAACCATCAAGAATACTGATTCAAAGGTATGTGGTCCATTTGAAGAGAAGGAGGTAGTTGATAGGTTGCAAGGGGAAGAGTGAATCTCATGATAGAGAGGTTGAAGGATGCAGGACAACGATAAAGAATGAAGTTTTTGATGAAGACAAAGAGGAAGAAAAGCTTGATGAAGAAAGAATGATACTAGTTGGTACCATTTTATGTCCCTTGAAGATTGGGAATTTTTTTTTCATAAGCACAGTCAAGGATAAGAATAACAAGGTAGACACCAAGGGAATGGTGAAAGGCCAAAAAATATGGCACAATGATAATGAGAAGTTGCTGACAGGTGTAGGGGTATCTAGGCTCGAGGAATCTAAAGATAAGGACAACATAAGAATGAATAGTTATGTGAAAACTATTTGAAGCATGTGTATGGGGACAACCTATAGTAGTATGAAGGTATTGCTTTGGTTTTTAATACTAAGTATGATTGTGTTGCAGATGTATCCTCATGTAGTACATATTTCTAGCATGGTAGACTTCACAAGGTTGTGTCAAAGTCACATAGTGGTAGGGATGTGTTATTTCTTTTTTCTTTATAATAATTTGGTCATTAGATCCAAAGCATAAGAGGAAGAAACCAAGGTTTAGAAGAAACGTATAGGGTATACACTTCTAAAAGGTATCTAAGAAAATGACTAATTAGTGTGGACAACAATATGTAAGCATGGATAAGCATGGCATAGAAGAAGGTACATTCACAAGGACTTCAAGAAAACAAGCAAGCCTAGAGTATCATGAGGAAAAGTGAAAATGTTCTTGATCACTTGGAAATGTTTGTATTGTTTAGTATGGTGAACCTCAACAGATTTTGGTTGCACCTAAAAAGTTCAACTAAATATGTTTTGAATCAAATAAATCAGAATAGAGTAATATAAAATGCTTCTAAAACAATATCTTACATCTAAAAAATAAAAAAATGATTTTAAAACAATATTTTATATCTCAAAAGACCATAAGTGATACTGAAATGTTCTCATTGATAACCATTTTAGTATATATGTACAACAATTAAGGGAGTGTTGATAGTTTTTTATTAGATTATAAAGACATGCTAGTACAAAAGAAGAGATCAACTGTTTGAGCCACATTTTAGGTACTATTTTCCAAGTAGAGTTTCCTTGTTATTTCATATAAGTGGATGATAGAGTTAAAAACACCAATAGACTTTAAGTTGAGAATTCACAAGATTATAGGTACAAGCTACAATGGAAAGTTAAAGCATGGGAATCATCCCCTTTTGATGGGATAGTTGCTACAAAAATCTATCGAGATGTTTAAAGAGAAAATATATTAGACATGCTTTGGGAGAGATTAAGATAAAAAAGTGCACAAGACTAGCCCATGAATTCTACCTAGGCATGTGTTAAAGTGCCTAATACCTATATTAACATGCATAATAGTTTCACTATATGTCTAAAATAATCATCTCTATAGTGATTAAAGACAAACTTATATGTGCTTACCTGAAATGTTAATACAAGGAGCAGTTAATAATGTACCCAATATGATGCCACTGACCACCTTTCTAAGATAATATCTATCTTCTATTATAATACTGTAACCAACTTGAAAAAGGATAAGTTTTAAGTATTCATTTGTGACTAGAAATCTGAATAGAAATAATTTCAATCCTACATCATTAGTCCAAGAAATGATTAGAAGGAACCCATTTGTTAATAGAACTAAAATTTGACCCACACAAACACTTTGTGATAGAATTGAAAGAATTTCATAAGCTCAATTGAGTAGTTAGAAGATATATAACCATTTAAATGATAGAAGCTACTCAATGCAACTTGATTTCCATTATAGAAAGCTACTGGTTGTGTTGGTGATTGAAAATGTTACCCATTTCCAATTACCCTGATGAGAACAAGATGCATCTAGGGGCAGCTAACTCCCATTATCAACACATCCATTCAGACACCAGGCCAACTATAAGGCATGACCCTTCTTCTTCTTTAGGCTCTACAAAACCTAGGTGGGTGAACCTATAGATTCCTTATATGGTACCAGTTGTCAAAGCATACACTAAATCTAATGAAGCAGATAAAACCCTTATTTCTCCTGATAACTCATAAAATAACATCAATCTATAGTAGTAAATGCAGATCTAGGAATCTTAGAAGCTGAGTGAGGGCATTCTATTATAGCTCTTCAACATGAAAGGGAAAAGCGTTGATTATTGATGTTGATGTTCAACAAATCCTCAAGCATGCAACAAAACCTAATGATCCTGTAATTGATCAATGCCTAATCCATTGGGCAATTTCATGAATCCAAAACATACATCTATGACATTAGGACAAATTCTATATACCTAGACATTGGATCTATCTAATCACCTTATGATTCAGACATCAATGTTCACTCAGATCTCATTCTCACAAAATATCTTTCTCAGCATAACCAGTAACCCTATCAAAAACATTAAGCATTTACTTGGCACTTTGTTCCAACAACAAAATATACCAGACATACAACCTTAAGGGGAAGCAAATTGATCTTAGCTCTTTGTTCTAGTACCACATAAGATTACAGATTACTGAGATAGGGGACGAGAACCAGAATGAAACTAATGAAATGCTACTCATATGTATTCATTTTCTTTGAAAATATACATTCAGATACATGAAAAGTAAACCTGAAAATACCAAACATATCAGAACTATCTGTATTATCTTTACACTTGCTGTTCATATAAGAGAAAATGCTGAAGAATGAAGGTGGAATTACAATTCTGGATCCATTGAAGTGGTCTCACAGAATGACTGCAAATTTCCAACCCACACAGGTTTCTTAGTAACAAAAACTGGAACCCCCTAAATGACAGAAAGAAAGAATGATATAGAAGAGAAAGAATTTTTGGATCTGATCTTTACTTGACAAGTGTCCACTTGAAATTCAATCTTCTGGCAACTGAAAACTTCGTCCTTCCTTCTCCATCTTGATCTGATTTGATTTCATCATTTCCTTGTAACTTATTTGCAAAATATCCCCTCCTGAATGATGAAATCCCTTATTTGCTAAATATCTAATTTGCATCAAAATGCTGATAAAACTTGCTTTAACTGACTCAGAGATGCCCCCAACTAAATTCTCCTTGTCTTTTACGCATATTCAAACTATTAACTTGCCAAAAATCAATTCTAAACTTCCTCACCTGAAATCGGTTGCAAGTTGGAAACCTGGGAGAAAACCCCGTGTAGGTTGAACAGATGCATTCCTGTGCAAAAACTGACTCTAGAATAGGAAAGTTTAGATTCTCATGATTTTGGCAGTATATGATAAGGCATACTTTGCCTTTTGAAAAAGCCCAGAAAGTCGATTTGAAAAATGCTCCTCTGTTATAAAACCCAGGTCTGCACTTTGAAAATTTGAAAAATTTAAATGTTCTAAAGTTAAAACTTTAGAACAAAATACCTTTTTGATTTAAAATCAATGTGAACTCATCGTTTGAAAACAATTTTAAATCACATTTAAAAAAAAATGATTTTCCATTAAATTTTTTTTTTCCATTCGGGTCAACTCTTCTTTGACCGACTTTTTGCCACGTGTTTGCATTTGATTGGCCGACCTCTTTGGATGCAATGCCACATCATCACACTTGGGACCCAACACCACGTGGTGCAATCCTGCTTTCCCACTTTATTTATCCAGCGAGCACCTTGTTAATGTGGGAATGTGGACGTCATTGATTCTGGCCAAGTGTCAAAATTTCATTGCATCTCCATTCCCAGTGCCACATCAGCTTGTTTGCTTTTTTGTTTAAAACATTACTTCTTCTTTCCTCTAGTTGACATCATCTGCGGGCCCTATGTGTAAGCCTGGCTTCCAAAAGCCTTTTACTTTAAGACAACAAGTTATTTGAGTCATCTTCTATTTAAACAACTAAATATAACTTTTCCCACCCAATGTGGGATATATGACTTTGCACCTTTTTAGATGCGTGAGAGCTCTTTTCTGCTTAGCGTGCAGAATTTCTTTTATGCTATGGCTTTTCTTGGACTGTGATGTCTTTTCCTTGTTTGCAAGGGTTGCTGGATGTGCTGTGACTTTTTATTTACTATTTCTCTTTCTTCATTTCTATTGCATTAACATTGGTGTTAACTATAGATTGTTCCTTTTATGGCTGGAGGTTCACACCATGGTAGACTTGCACACTTTCCCCTTGCTGTAGCTTGCATTCTTCCTCATGTGTCAAAACGTGGACACCAACATTTAAAAATGAGGGATTTCCTTTGTCATAAAGCTATTCCTTCCTCCAAAAATGTGGATGTTCTCCTCCTCTACCATGAAGAAAAACAAATCTGCCATAGACTGCCCCTGCTATTGACTCCCCTGTACATAAACCCCTCTACAATTTCAGTGGTGAATTATTCTTATGAGGTAAGAGAAGCTTTGAAAGGTGTTCATCTACTGTACAGAACATGTTTGATGATGTGGAATTTGGAGCAAACTTAAATTCATGCATTTAAATGCCATGAACAAACTATTCTCAAATCTTTTTATATCATTTAAAAAAAAATAGTTTTAGCAAGGCTGCAGCTTGTGCTTGTCACTGAAATTTACACCATGGGAGAAAAGGAAGTTTAATCCATGTGAGCAATATATGGTGATTATAGAGAGTATATATTTTAAGAAGCTTTCATGCGTTGCTTTCAAACATATTCCCTCTTAACAAATGAGGACTCCTTCAAACTTGGTGCCTCTGCTGCCACTTCCATGAAAAAGTTGCTGCCTCCTCTTACTTTCCATAGACATTCAAAGCTTTCCTCTTATTGCTGTTTTCAAAAGAATGTTTTCAAATTTTAATAGCAAAGTGTTCATTTTAATTTAGTTTTTCGTATTTTCATAGCTGCGGCTTCCTCCATTTTCAACATGGAACTTTCTTCTTAATGAGCTATGAAACTTAAAAGCTAATATGTTTCAAACACATATTTTACAAAGCTCTTGGACTCTCCCAATACATGATCCTTTATTTTATTTTATTCTTTGCATAACTCCTCATTGTGCCTTCCTTAGTAACTTATAACCTTCAATAAAATTTCCAATTTTTTGCAAATGATATGGCAATCCTCAATATAGAGCATACAGATTTAATTTTTCATACTAGCTTCTAATCTTTTCCAAGCCATTCATTGATGCTCACCTGCAAACTATGAATTTGTATCTGGAGGCTCGCCAGCTAGGCTTAAAAACTAACTCAATCAAATAGTTAGGCCACAAAAATTGTCACGAGTGTTCAATCCTACACACTCTATCATATTGAAAATTTTAAGCCCATGATGAACTCTGAGTCAAGAGATTTTAATTTCCGAACATCCATACTTCAAATATCCTGCAAGCAAATATTGTTAAAAACATAAACTAGGCTCGAGTTTGGCATTATAAAACTGGGTTATTGATCACTTGGGGCTCTGAAAACTGGGATATAAGTTCTTTTCCATGAAGAGAATATAATTCTATGGTTTGGGCTTATGATGAATCCCAGGATGCATTTGACAAATTTCCGAAAATAGGCACTTGGAAATTTCAACTGGGAAATGTGTCAAAAAGTGGTTTTTGGCAAATGTACAGACATATGAAAGTATGCAAATGGATTTGTCATGACTTAGGAACTGGCATACTTTAAGGATTTTTAGGAGACAAAACAATGATATAATCTATTTAGGTTCACCAATCATAGGATCAAAGTTATAATGTGCCGAACAGGGGTACAGATCAATCTGGATATCTTAGCCGTAACAAAACAATGCAAACAAGGTTTTTAACCATGTTAGTAGACTGGTCAAATGGATTCGTCATGATCTCAAAATTGGATGAAGTGTCTGACCCTTGGAACACAATGCAAAAAGAATTTCTTCATTTGGGCCAACTGGCTCAAAGATATGATTGGTCGAATAGGGCTTCCCAGAATTGTGAACAATTACACAAATGTACAAAATAGTAAATGACCAACTTTGAGGGGTTCATAACCTAGTCAAAAAGATTCAAAATGAATTGACAACTGAAAAAT
Organism: Cupressus sempervirens; assembly: GCA_028749045.1. Classification (NCBI taxonomy): domain Eukaryota; kingdom Viridiplantae; phylum Streptophyta; class Pinopsida; order Cupressales; family Cupressaceae; genus Cupressus; species Cupressus sempervirens. The sequence continues at coordinate 563,141,024 of CM053787.1, read as the reverse complement.
AGGTTCTTTGTTATGGACACTAAACACTCCCAAAGTGGCGGGTCATGAGACATTGCTGGGTAAAAGATATTCAAATGGAAACTAGGCCTCTGATCGTTATTTGACACTTGGGCAGAATTGCAATTTTTGACACTAGCTCAAAATGGGACTTCCAAGATGGTTCGAAATGTCAGTTTAACTTCATAGAACACATAGACACACTAAATGAAAGGTGTTAGAAACATTAAACACCTCTTAGGCCTCAGATTGACAACCAAGTACAATCTCATTTAAAAGCATTTAAGGGCTTAATTTTCTCAATGGACGCTCAAAATTGACCATGCAATTTTTAGCACCAACAAGTTGAACATTATTGAAGGTACTAAAATTGTAAAACAACTAAGCCATCCAAAACTTTTTCTAGTGTCCCAATGAACATAGGTGGTGGAATTCAGATATATCAAAATAAAGTGAATCACACATTGAATCAAGAAAAAGAAAATCAATTTAGAGCTACTTTGGTGAACCTTTGGCAACATGCATTCATAAAAGTAAATTAACTATGTTATAAATCAACATTGATAATTTTCTATATATAGGAAAGACTGACTCAAACAAAGGTCAACCTACAACTTAAATATACATACACTACATATCACCTTAGGCTGAAGATAATTGCTTCATAACTTATTTTTTGAACATTAGATTGCATGAAATTCATTACAACTAGAAGTAAATTAACATGTGGCTTGAATAAAATATTACTATGAGCTACCACAATGCAAATTGGTTTAACAAAAAATTTACTGTTACAAGATTTAAGTGGCTTGGAAAAGAAACCCAGTCTACTAATTACATTATGATTAAAATGAAAAACCAATGCCATGCAAGTAAGGGATGCAATGGCTAAAGGAAAGAAAATTCACTATATAATGTTTGCATCTTATATAAGGTGAATTTTTGTACCCTATATAAAGTGAGTGAAATTTGAAGTTCCCTATAGTTTCCTATTGCATTATGGTATGAGTTGTGTCCAAGCTTGCTTACAATTATTTAGTCAGATTCATGCACATTGATTCTAAGAAATTAGACTAATCCTTGTCTACTTTTGTGCTATCAGATTCTTAGTTATGGAATGAAGTTACCGATGTTCCCAAGGTTGCTAAAAGTATAGATCTTGGTTACCCTTCTACTCATATTGCTCATGGCCAACTTGTTGTGTCATGCAAGCCAACTATTGAATGACAGTTATATTTGTCTATGGTGAGCACAAGGGCACTATCTAATGAAAGTTCATTAATTTTACAAAGTTATATTTGTATTGGGGATAATTAATTTTGTCCCTATAAGTGTTTGGAACAATGTTGATGATAATAATCTTCCTCCTTAGCTACTTAGACTTATTAGAGCTTGGCACTTTTCATGTTTATTTGTCATTGCTCCAAACTTGGACCTAATATGAAGTGCCTAGCTTGATAGCAAGAAACTAAATAGAAGCTAAAAATTAAGAATAGCTCAAATGAAAAAGAGTTCATTATTTTCAAAGATTTGTTGAAAAGATTTTGAATTAAAAAGGCTAGAAAATCTAGTAATGTTATGCTTGACTACAACTTCAATACAAAAATTGGGGACTTCAGTTTAGCCCAGGTGTTGGATCGCAATAATTTGTCTTAGATTACAGTTACAACTAGAACTCTCAGTTACCTAGCTCCTAAGTGTGCGATAATAGGAAGAACAAGCCCTGAATCAGATGCTTATAGTTTTGGGGCTATGGCCTTGGAAATTGCTACAAGAAAGAGAGTAGTAGATGTGAGCTTGCAAGACCATCATATGAGCCTTGTGGAGTCAATATGGGATCTCTACGATCAAGGATTTTTTTTGGATTTTGTAGATATGAAGTTAAATCGGGAATATGAGAAGGCTGAAATGGAACAATTGGTAAGGATAGGGTTGTGGTGCTCCCATCCAAATCCAACTACAAGACCTAAAATAAGGCAAGTGGTAAAGTACCTAATCTTCCTCTATAGATTCATACCTATACCATAGAGTATCATCCCATCATTCTAGACCTACAATGAATGAAATTGATTAATTAATGAAGGTATGTTAGTTTGAGTTTCACTTGGTTTCGAGAATAGTTTAATATTCTCTACTCAACAAGGCTAACCGTGTGAAGATGGAATCTCATCTAGCCTCACCCCCCTCCCCCTAACATCAATCTAAATTCCCATTATCATCTAATTACATACTTCATTCATTCATTCATCCATTTATGAACTATGTCATTCAATCAATACAATCACACAACATTCATTATATGATATGAAATTCATTAATACAAAATACTAATCAAGACTTCATTAACACATAAAAAAATTCATTAACATGACATAAAAATCAATATTTATACAAAAAATTCATAGATAATTACTTAAAACAACGATTTTTCATTATCTAACAAAGTTTATCAAACAAGGTTTATCAAAGAGCATTTAGAAAAAATAATTTCTTCTTTTTGTCTTTCTTAGCTTTCTTAAGGTAGAGGCTGATAGGAGCATCAATATCTTCCTCATTCTCCTCATCTTGTGGCACATGTAATGTAAAATTATGATGCCTCCTCCTCTTTTGAGGAGTACAAGGTTGTTGCACTAAAGGGGGCTCTGTTGCAATAACAAGTAAATGGGTTAAATTGACATACTTCTTTTCTTTTGTTAATTGTTAAAAGTATTTCATTAACTAGTAGAACATAAAATGAATTTTTCTTACCTAATAATTCCACATCATGTACAATAACATTTTGATCCACCACCACCTCAACATGCTGAACACTTTGAACATGCTCCATTCCTTCATCATGATGTTCAACATGCTCTAAAATATTCTAAAAAAGGTTACACGTCAAATTGCAATTGAAGATGTTAAATTGCATTCATAATTGTGTAAATAATTTCCAATAGAAAATTAATACCTCCACCACTATGATGCACATCATGGCCTTCATCACACACAGGTTCTGTGATAGGATTTGAAGGCTACAGTAAAATGTTATGCACATTATTATGTAGTCAATTTATGTTAGAAACTAACACCAAAAAATAAGTTTCTCAACTGTTCAATTTTATTTACTTTTCATTTGACCAATTTGCCTATGTCTCATTTGGTGCACCAGATTCTTGGTGTAGGTGTGCAACCATGACTTTATAGCCTTCCTTCAAGGCAATTTTTTTAATCTTCATCCATGGGCTCTACATTGAATTATGTGTCCTATAATTTTTATTAATATCATTAGTTTTGCATGTATGATTTGATTAAACAAAATTATTTGCAACATTATATAAAAAAATTATATGAAATTCCATGACTACTTCTTACAAGTTGAGAGTGAAGATTCATATAGCCACCAGAGTGAAGTTTGTGTTGGCCAACCTTTTGTAATCTTGCTTTTGTAGCCATTGATGTGTCTTACAATCTATGAAAAGTTTGAAACATGTTAGATTATATATTTACAAAGATCTCTAACTAGTGCATGATTACATTCTACTTAATACTATCATGACATACTTTCTTTTTCCCTTTTTTGGTTAATTTCCTTAACTTCATAGCCTTTTCTCTTTTGCATGTTCTATTATTTTATTCCACTTCATTGGTGGAATAATAGGAGGATGGTCATACTTTGGGTTATCCTTTAGAGCCCTTCTATATTGGCCCCTCATAGTCTTTATATGTTTGGACACTCTATTGAGAAGTACGACACTGTCAAAAATGTTTTTTTTTTCCAAAAAGGTCCTCAAAAAATGTAATGAGCTGATTTTTTAATTCAAGACCCTATTTCTTCCACCTTTAAAAATAAAATAAAATATCTAGATCAATAACTTTAATATAGTACAATAAATGGAAGAAAAGAAAAATATTGTAGCAATGATATAAAACTACGTACCTTTTACATAAGGTGGATCCAAATAGCTTCAATGTCATTTCAAAAAGATGATCATAGAAAACATCACTTCCTACAAAAATATTATGGTATTATCAGTCCAAAATGAGTTATGTATAAGTAAACTACAATTACATTGTAAATAATAATAATTTTAAAGCACCTGGAAGATTTCATAATTTTAACAAAGATATAGTTTTCTTGTTTAGCAACAATGTCCCCACAAATGAACTAGTACTAGTTACATGAGCTACTCCAGAAAATGGTTCAACTTCAATAATACCGGTCTCTATTGTTCTATCAACTAAAGATCTATCTATTAGTGCACAAAATAGGTCCATGGGTATAAAATCCACCCAATAAAAAAAATGCATGATTAGCACATTACAAAATATAGCAAAACAAGTTTTCACCAGGTGTACTTGGCATAGTTGAAGATGTTTGCAAGTTCCTTGTTGCTGATAATGTAGTTGGCAATATAAGAGCAATGAACAAAGGAGGCATCTACAATTCATCATGAGCTGAAAAATACATTGTTAGTAAAGATATTTGCAATAGATAAAGATCAAATGGGATACTAGCTAGAAGCATTCAAAAATAAAAGTTAAGTGTTATAATGTTGATGAAAACAAATAATGTTACACAAGTAGGGCCACAATATTTTGTTATTTCTCATATTGTTTCATATGTAGCCATTAAACTTCATGTACTAATTCTTTCATTTGGAGAAACATATCCAACTCTCTCATCATATCAGTATGGAATGATTGGTTTCTATGAGAGAAATGGGTAGCTTCTTATTGTGGTTGCATATATAGATGATATGTATGGAATGATGGCAATTGTAACTATGATTGGTTTCTATGGCTAGAAAGATATAATTTTCACATTGAATTTTTTGGTGAACTAGAGTTAATTTGCATATGAATACTAGGGTTATCTTTGTATAACTATAGTAGTGCAAAAATTTGATGCATAAATGTGGTATACAACTGTTGCATTCTTTCTTCTCACAAGAGTTGATTTATGAACTTTGGAGTATAAATCAAACCATGATTTTCAAGGACATCCAAAGGAGCAAGCCACATTGTTAGAAAAGACATTTGCAACATTGTTTGTTTTCATTTTCAATGGATAAAGATGAAAGTTGAGTTTTATAATTTTGTAAAGATAAAGTGTTACTTACACAAAGGTTGTGCGCTACAACTCTCACCATATGGACCACACGGTCTCATAGTTATCACAAAATCCTGTAAGAAGAACACATAATATTTTAGATCATGATCCATAAGATACTATAAAACATAGACATATATTGAACTTTTATTATTTCTTAAGATTAATTATTGCTTACCTTCAAATAATTGACTCTAAGTATCAATTCTTGTTTCAGTGCCTTTGTCTCCTCAATTATGTTTCTCTCAAGGACAAGGCTAAGAATTTCATCACTATTTTTTTATGAGTTCATGGGCTATGAATATGAGCTCAGCACTATATGCGATGTTATCTACAAATGACACTTGTGTTTCAAATCACATTTGATTTGCTGTCACTTTCACTTTCCCCTATCAATAAGTATCAAGTTGTGACATTAATATCAGTAAAATGTTGGAAATATGATTGAAAAGATCATTGTTGAAGAATATTATTTGCAAAGAGGGAGATTGTTTTGATTAAGTAAAAATTGGTTTTAAAGGACCTGAAACCTTTACATCAATAGAAGTCTAGAGATAAGCCAAAGATGGAGATTATTGCTAAAGAATATTTTCAATCATTATTTTCTCACTAATGTTAAACCTACTATTTTTTGGAATGACAATTGCTTATAAGATCCAAGTACTATCACTTTGTTGATTAATGAAGAGGATTTAATCAACAAGATATAACAAAAGAACCTAAGGGAAAGGTTGAGTTATGGTTTTGTAATGAAGTGCAAGGATCAATTAAGACAATGGTAAAATGATGTATTGGTAATACACTTGAAGATATAGAGGTTGGCCACACTTAGAAATATTGGAAGAATAAGTTGTAACAAGATTGTCTGCAAAGCTTGACTAAGTTCATTAGTGAGTTCCAAACAAGCTAGTTCATGTTGAGTAGATTTTTAGTTAGTGCCGAGCAAAAGAAAAATCTAGTGCATGCCGAGTGATATAGAAGGAGCCGAGTAAGTAATAGGTTTCAAGCATCAGAAAAACTTAGTGGATTCTAAGTGAATCTATAGTAGGTGTCAAACATTAGTAAAATGTAGTTGGTGCCGAGTAACACAGTATGTGCTGAGCACTAGAATTTCAATAGTGCCAAGTTGCTGCATTATTTGAAAAGTCAAAGATTCACCAAATTTGAGCTAACAAGTTTGTTACCTTGAATTTTGTGAACCAAATGGAGGACAAGGATGATGATTTGGAGGCATAGAATTTTAGGTAAACCATTTTTGGGTGAATTTAGGAGGATTCTTCATGATGTTTCTAGAAAGAACAAGATATGGGGTAAATTCATTGAATCCTACCTAATCCATTCGATCTAAAATTAAAAGTGGGAAGATTTGAGAGGAAAAAGTATCCCAAATTTCTATTTAAGGAGTCACAAGCTAAGAAGCTAGAATTGTTGGGTCAAAGTTGTTAAAGGGTGTCAAGGAGAAAGCATCAAGAAGAAGAAATAATAGAGCATAGAGACTCTAGTTCGATAAGTGGCCATATAGGAGATTGTACTAGTATATCAAGCATGGAGACTCAAGGAGACAAAGCTTGAAAGGAGGACAAGCTGTTAGAACTACAAAGACTAAAAGCCAGGCAATATTGTGAGTTGAACAGAGATCTAAAATCTACAAGTTAAGTTGTGAGTTGTATTAAGTCAAAAGCCCTTGTTGTTACTCTCTAAAAATTGTATTAGTTAGGGTAAAATCATATGGACTTAGGTTGGTTTAACAACGATTTCTAAATCCTTTAACATGGTGGTATTCCAAGTGAATTTTCTAAAGTCCTCTAACCAAACCCACTTCTAATAGGGTGGTTAAATCCTTTAACCAGGTCACATTTAATAGTGTGTTGTAGCCTTTAATAGGGCATGGCTTTCATAGGGCATCACTTCAAAAGAGTGAGAATTGAGTAACATGTTACTGGTGGTTTTTCCCAAATTGGGTTTCCACATAAATCACTCTGTTATGTGTTGATTCTTCATGTGTTATTCTTGCATGTTCATTTTATTGTAACTTGCTAAGTAGGAAGGTTTAAGCTTGGATGCATGAACAGTTTAATGGGCTCACTTTAACTGATGAAAAAATTTTATTTGGACATGTGGACCTTGAATAACTGATTCACCCCCCCAATTATTCTAAAACATTTCTAACATAAAATTCCATCAAAATAACTCCAAAGCCATAAAGAAAAGAACATAATAATATGACATTTATTTCTATATAATTTGTACAATTACACTAGTTAAGGTTTACCTTCATTGAAGGTGTGTGAGCTGGTACATCCCCACTTGTGCCTTGTAGTGTATCTATGTTGCCCTATGAAAAAGATTAGTAATTCTTAGCAATCAATAGTGAAATGAAAGTAATAGACTTACCAAAATAAAATTAATAAAATAGTAGATTGTATATTGAAGTCAATATTAAATGGAGGCAATTGGTTTAAATGTTATACTTACTAGTCCCATGATAGGGAATTTTTTTGTATCTACATGATTCAAATTATAATATATCAGAAGCTCTTCCCATGCACTTATTGATTTTATCACACATACAAAAACATGATTTTCCTCACGTGCCTCAAATATACAATTTGGCCACTTATTAATTGACAAATATCAAGGGCTATTTATAAATCCTGCAATATTCCCTATTGCTTTTGGCCTTCCATCAATATACATAGAGATGCTTTTAATTTGATCATTTTTTTTGCGTTGTATATAATTTGGTGACAATGAATACTTATGTATAATTTTTTTATATTGCACAATCCACATCCAATTGTTGTAATTGTAACAAGGTCCTACATACTCCATCAATTCAAAAACTTTATTGTAATTGACCTTTATGCCATTCATGGAAAATAGGCCCAAATCATGTAATGAAGATGGAGCTATGCGATATATCCTTTCATTAATAGAAAAATTAGTGTTAACTAGAGGTAGTTCCTTGGGTACCTATTCTTTTTGAAGATGTGTGTACCTTAAGGGAACCTTCCTATCACCTTCACTCTCATTATCATAAGAACATGACCTTGCCTCAACAAGAAAAAATTGCATTCATTTGCATTCATTGAATTTTCTTCTAATTTTTTGACCTCTAGTTAATCTCCCCATTTTAGACTTGCTAGATGTCTCACTTTTGTCTTTTATTCCCACATTTTCCTCACTTGAGGAAGACAGATAAGAAAAATACCTATTTTGTGATACTTATAATCCATAAAATGAGAGACATACTAGGACTAAAGTTGATGTTGATGGTAAAGAGAAGATATGAAAATAAAAAATTGCATCTATAGGGTCTATTGACTTATACTTGTTGATCCATATGGTTGTGCAAGATCTTGGTCAAAGGCATTGAATAGCCTACATATGTAAATCATTTATCTTAAGTTAGCCAAAAATTACATGATATATATGCTACAAATTATGTAGAAGACAAAAATTACATGATGCATTCATCGAAATAACTATATATTTTTTAATTCCTTACCTCTAATTTATGTTTGGTACCCTTTATGTGTGGTAGCTATGCAATATCATTATATATACTCTATGATAGTAGAGTTTTACACAAAATTACTTAATTTTAAAACATACAAGTCAAACAAATATCTATAAATAAATCATGACCCCATCATATTGAAATTGATCATACATTGACAAATATTTCATTGATCATGTCATTGATCATCATCTTCATCCATGCTGTCATCATAATCACCATAATTGTACTTGTCACTTTGATCATCATCTTCACCACCACCATCTTCATCACCATCATCATCTTCATCACCATTATCATGACCATCATCACCTTGATTATCACTATCTTCATTAGCATTATCATGATCATGATCATCATCACCATCATCGTCAACATCACAAGAATCATCATATTCTTCTTCTTCTTCACCATTGTGTAACAATCATTCATGATTATCATTTGCTTCATCTTTTGATCTTCAGTATCTTCTTCTTCCATCACATTATACTTTACTGACCTTCTTCTTAAATCATGTCTAACAAAAAATGACCAACCTAATTAATGTGGAATGCTAAAGTAAAACACTTGCTCACATTGGCTTGGAAGAACATAGGGCTCATATCCAACTGGCTCAAATGATCTTGTATTAATAATTGTAAATCCACTATCATGTTCAATAAAAATCTTATCAGAATCATTTTGATTGAACCATAGCCTATACCATTTGATGAAAAATAGAAATAATTTAAATGAATTAAAGTCACACTCAAGTATATCATCCAAAATGCCATAGTATCAATTTTTAGATTGTTGATGATGTATGCCATTTCTAAATGAAATATTTGTGATCTCAAAGATTGCACTTACCCCAGAATCACAAGTTTTCTTCATTTTGTCTTTTTTTTTTAATGTGAAATTTATGGCCATGGTAGTTTATAGCTTTGTGGCATTTGATCTAAAATTATTCAAACATGTTAAGATTATTTGCATCGATCTATGAGTTGATATTAAAATTATGATTCATGATTAGTAATCTTCTACATACCTTTCTATCTCTTAAGCCATATGCTAGATTAAGTACCATTGGCATAACATTCAGATCTCCATTATGATAAGTTTCTTTAATCAATAATGCAATACTATCCCATGTTAATGAGTGACCATTTTCTTGAGATTGTTGAATCCATATCATCATCCAATCAATATTGTTTGCAATATACAAATGTAGTGCATCCCACTCACGACCAACTATAAAGAAAAAAACTAGACTAGTTAGAAACAATTTATATTGATGATGGATAAGAATTAATTAACTACAATAACATCTTATAATTACCTTTCACTTTCCTCAATCTACCTTTCCCCATCAAGAACTCCCCTTCAAATTTGTTAATGAAGTTTGGATCCCAAATGTGATCTGCATGAACTTTGATGCAAACTTGGGAAGATATTCACTAATGTACACCATGGTCTAGTATACCACATATACCTCTACCATAAAACCCTCAAGATGCACTCTTTTTTGAACCAAGCCCTTCATAAATTTCAAGTGCCTCTCAACCATCCACATTAACCTAGTTTGTATAGGTCCACACAATTCAATCTCCTCAACTTGATGTATGAGGTAGTGTTCTTGAGCATTGAAAAAAGTTACACATAAGCTATGAAATTATTCTCTTTCAATACTTTATATCCTTTTTAATAAATTTCTTTAGATGATAACCACATAAAAGAGATTCAACACATAAAAAGTAAAGCACATCATAAATATAATATATGTACAACAAATCTAAGAAATAACATTTCTAACCTCATGCAGTTTCCAAGATCATATATGACTTGTTTAATACTATTGTTAAACTGTTGTGGGAGGGATAGAGGTAGGACATACTACAATCATTAAAAATGATCTTTTCAATATATTATAAAATAATACAATAGTTAGTATATGCAATTTTATAAATATATTTTAAATAAAGAACATGAAATACCTTGACAAAGGTATACAAATCATTTATTTTCAACCCTAGTCTAAAATCACCTTTCTTTGATACAAGACTACTTATATTTGTAGCAAATCCTGTGGGAAATTTGATTTTTTTATGACTTCTTTTAATGCATCACTTTTTTTCTCTGCTAATAACCAAGGAAGGGTACTTGTATTTATGTAGTCTCCATTGCTATTTGATTCAATGGAATTTTTCTGTGCATGATTGGATTCATGAATGTTATTACAAATTTTGGCAATTTTTCCTTTGTCATGACTTTCATCCAATATTTTCCATAGTGTCTCTATTACATTCTTTCCAATATTTATAGCATCAAACAAATTTATGATTGAGAGATCCTTGTAATATAGTAATCTACTAAATTGAGTAGGATAACTTTTTATTGCTCTAGGAATTTCGTCAATGATGCCTTTCCAACCTTTACAAGCATCGATTCATCATTACTAAATAAAAGATAATATTAAAATATAAATTTAAAACTTTAGACCACAAACTGGACATTACCTTGGTGATTTAGTTGATTGTATTTCAACTTCCATAGATGAGGTGTTAGTCTTCATGGCCTTGATGTTGTCTCTTCTTTCCCATTAAAAAGATGTTTTTTAATAATTTGATACTTATGATTATTGTGGAGAAAGTGCCTAAACTTATCAAACACTTGCTTTCCAAAACTTCTTGAATGACAAGATTTCATCTTCGGATAACAAACTAGACATATGAATTTTCCCTTTGTTTGAAGACCTAAAATATTATGTACAATTGAATCATATACAATTATCATGCATAACTTAAACATACAAAAATAATGTGCAATCACTATAACAGACCAAAAATATGTGACCTTAACAATATAACATACCACAAAAATGAGTTAGTGCATGGGCATCATGTATTGTCTATACAAGCATTGCATGGAATGAAATTGTCTTTGTCTTATTGGTCTAGAGATGTCATACATAGTGACCCCATTCCATAACTTCAACAACTCATCAATAAGGGGCTCAATATACACATTCATATCTTTAACTTAGTACTTACCTAGTAATTGAATAAACATAGACATTACATAATTATTTTTACCATTTTGATGCACTATTTATAAATTAATTTAGATAACTATTAAATGAAAAAATATCTGGTATAATCATTGACAACATTATGTGCTCCCTCTTTATGGACATCCAAGGAGGAATGTTATTGTTAATAACAAAAATAGGCCACACTGAGTAAACATATCTCATATCTCCAAATGGAGTGACACCATTCACTGCCATGAAAGTTTGATATTACGAGGTTCTTCTTTAAAGTGTGGCCATATTTTTCTATCATTTTAAATGAAGAACCATATGTAGGAATTTGCATAATTTCAACTTGACATCTATTGCATGTATGGTAATCCATAAATTGTGTCAAGCTAGAGCACCTGAATAATTGTTCAAGACATGGAATAATGGGAATGCATTGAAGAACCTTGTGAGGCACCTTTATTATTATTTGATCTGACTGATATCTAATAATATGATAATTAGGTAATTATATAGAAAATTCATGTTATTTATGATATATAATGTGATCATTGTGACATGTATATATTTTCTAATACTTCATTTTAATTTGATTCATAATGGTAGATAATTCTTGATACAAACAAGGAAAAATGTTGATGGTAGTAACAAAAAATCACTATGAACCTACAACAACAAATATGGATTGTTAATATAATGAATAGTAATGGTATGCTAACATTGAAGATGATAAAAATGACATACCTTAGCATACATGACATTGCTACATTTGATAAACCATTCATAACCTTCAAGTTTACCAACAACACTATAGTAGAGAGAAGATTTATTTGGGAGCCTTGGTATAGGGGCTTGTATGCCTTCTCAAGTATAGGTATATCAAGATCATCTTTATCACCATTATCGGATGCGCTAGTACCATCATCATGAGCATCTTCATTAGCTAATCCAATACCATCTTCTTCAATCATGTATTGACACATTATCATCTTCTTCCATGGACGTGTTATCCTCATCTTAGATATTCACACCTCCATGTTCCTCTAGTTGGAAATCCACATTCACCAATCAACGAAAATTGTGACCCCCTTCAATGTGAACATATTGCCTACAACGAGTCTTGTTTGTTGTGATTATAATTCTTTGATTCTTTAATCCCTTACACTTTTTGCAAGGAAAATTACATTTATCAACTTTTCTTTGGAACTGAGACCATAATCTAGCAATTGTCTCATTATTTTGTTTTGGGTTCATATTGCAAGATGTGGTCCTTCTTCATAGGAAAACATATCTACAAAATTATTGAACATGTTGTACTTAATGTTTATATATGCACATATGGTTTCTAAAGAAAAATTTGGTCTAATTAATGTGTATATCTACAAAAATATTGGACATGTTGTACTTAATGTTTATATCTACACATATGGTTTTGAAAGAAAAATTTGGTCTAATTAATGTGTACATATACAAAAATATTGGACATGTTGTACTTAATTTTTATATATGAACATATGGTTTTGAAAGAAAAATTTGGTCACCTCGCTCAAATTCACCCATATTATAATCAATGAAAAGTTGTCCACTTACAATGCTCTTTGTTAATTGTACAATATATAATGCTCATTATACGATATTTAATCACCAAGCTCATCACCTTGGTATTTAATTATTCATCTATAGTAATTTTATAGCCAACATGGTACACAAGAGATCTCATTACAACATAGTGGTCTTCTACAAATCATTGTGCCCATGAAGAGTACTTGAGCTCACTCAAGGAGAACATGTTAGCCCAACTTTATAATCAAAGTGTTTTATCTCCTAGCTCCTCAAGTATGATTGCAAAATCCAAACTTTTTGATTCTTACTCTCATTCACATCTATGATAAATTCTCATGGATAGTTGTTGAAAATATACCTCTCCATGTTGAAATCAAATTCCAAAGATTTTCCAATGTTGGTTCTCACTAAATCCTACATTCATATCACTCTAAGCTTTCCTTTTTGGTGAAAATTAAGAAAAACCAAAATATAGTAATAAATACAACTCTATACCTTGAACTAATTAAGAATTTTAGATGAATTGATTATACAAGTTTAAGATATAACTAAAGCTAACCCTAGAGTGCCCCTAGATTTTATGAGAAAGTTGGCTCCGTAGTATTTTTTAGTTATATTTACTTTTAGAATGACATAGTGATGAAAGCTAACCAATTATTGGTAATTTTAAAACATAAAGTTTCATTATTTGTGGTTAAAGACTTTTTGTTAAGGAAATTGGCGAGGAAGCAAGGACAAAAGTACACTTCTAGTTTTGAATTTCCATTGTGAGTTGTTGAACTGAATAAGTACCAAAAGAGAGAAAATGACAATATGCAAAAACTACAAGGTCCTAGGTCCAAATGTTAGAAGAAGCCAAAGATTTCATTACAAGTATCACCTCCCAAAATCCAACCATAGAAATAAAAAAAAAGAATTTTTAGAAATGCAAGATGTAGAAGCACACGAGTTGGACAAGGTTCCAATAAACTCAAAATTGTTAAATCTTCCAAAAAATTGGAATTCTTATAAGTTCGATGTACAAAAAGCCAAAGTGGGGCAGTGGTGTAGTGGCCCAAGGTCCTACAAAAGATGGTTAAACATCAAATTTTGGATATATTAGGTGATTAATAAGTGTTCAAGTTGGCACATGCCAATAAGTCAATCTCAAGCATCCTATAATGCATTTTAGGTAGATTTATTGCATGTTGTAATAAGGCCTATGGGAAAGTTGTGGGTCAGTCAATGTTGGTCAACACTATGGGTTGACTAAAAATCCCAAATTTTATGTTTTTTAGAGCTTTTGCATGATTTATCAAGTTTTGGTAGGCATTTGAAGTCATTTGTTTGGAAATATTGAAAAGTTGCAAAAATTGTCAAAAACTTTTCTTGCAAATTTGGAAGGTCAATAGTCACAATTGTGTTTTGATCAAACAAGTAGAGGTGAATATGTAAGTTCAAGATGCTTGGCCTATAAATTGAATGTTATTCAACCTGGAAAGGTTTTTGGTTTTGTGATGTACACAATTTTAATCAATAAAGCAATTTTTGGTAGGAAAATAAGTGTAGACAACAAGTACTATCTTGAGATTTCCTTGTAGAGTTATAGTAGGTACATGTTTTAACTATGAAAAGTTGTGTTTTTTCTTCCTAGTGAATTTACTAATTAGTTTTTGGTTAATAGGATTATCTTGAAGTAGATTTTCTTTATTTTGTGCCTACTAGTTGCCCTAATCCGTGCTTAGGGTTTTAAATGAAATGGAGTCTCCTTCCTAACGCCCTTGGTGGAAAACCCTAGTTTTTGGTGTATCAAAAGGGTATAAGATATAGATTATTTTTTTAGTTTTCATTTTACCACCACCCACCTTGTTGGGGTATTTTGACAACATTTGATCTAAGCATATTCATGTGCTTAGTGTGTAGACAGTCAGAAATCACATTGTAGAAGACATAAGGAAGGTCATGGGTGCTTGAGGCTTGGAAGATGATAATGTGGAAGGATTCCCTAAGTGTTTATGGAGGTATTTCTGGTGTTGGTTTCAAAGTTGAAGGTCTATTAACTCAAACAATGGTATTAGCCTTAATTAGTCTCAAACTATGGCTTGAGAGTTAAGGGGTAAGGAGATTCGAACCAGAACCCATCTTGTGAAGTTTGTTAGGTTTTCATATACCATTAGAGATTCTATAATTTTTTTGGTGAGTTCTTTGGAAGTTTTTGGGTCTTGGTGAATAATTTGGTTGGACATGGCTATTAGGAAAGAGCCGCTATTAGGCCTCCTAGAGCAACTTGTAGTTTTCACTTAGAAGGAAGCCCAAAACCTATCAAATGGTTATGAAACTTGGTGAAATGATGGAAAAGAGTAAAAAGAGTTGTAGTAGAGTCTAAGATTCTAGAGGGTGGAAGGGAATGAGGCATGGAGAAGATTTGGTTTCCTTTTTGAAGGCTTGAGGATACTTGAAGATAGAGTTGGTATTGGAAGGTGAAGTGGGAAAGTTGTGGAAGACATTCACCACCACTAGATTCTTGAGTAGGTCCTAAATAAGGGCTCAGGTATTGGTTGAACTTAGTAGAAGTTCAATGCACACAAAAAATTATAAAAATAACCTCTTACAAGGTTAGAGTTATAATGGAACACTGTTGGGAACATTGTATTGGCTCTTTTGTCAGAGTTACTTTCAAGGCTTTTGGTGTAAGTGGCTAAGAAAACTTTAGCTATAAAGGATGTCCTAATTGAGAAAGAGATTTTTTATAAACTTTCCAAATACTTGGATAATTTTAGGCCCATCTTGAAAGATCTTAAAGATAAAAAAACAAGAGACACACACCCAATGTGAGTTTCAGTTGAATCTTTAGAAAGAGAGCTCAAATTGGCAAAAGAAATGATAAGCACTTGTTCATCAAAAAGTAGGTTCTACTTTCTAATTAATTTTCAAAGTTTTGTTAAACAAATGTAGGATATCACAAATGAGATTAGATAATATCTTAGCCTCATTCCAATTGCAAACTTGGATGTATCTATGGATATCAAGGAGAAGACAATTTCTTTGCAAAAAGCAATGATGAATGCTCAATTCAAGGTAGTGGTTAGAGAAGAAGAAATTATCAATAAAATCAATTCCAGTGTAAGAGATCACCAGATTGATAGTAATTTTGTTGCTGATTGCAAGATATGTGGGTGTTCAAGTGGATCCAATTTCTTTAAAGAAAGAGCTTGATGAATTCAAGAAAGAGAAAGAGGAGGCACAACTCTGTAAAAGTCAAGTAGAGGCCATGGAACCTTAGCAAATAATTGCATTTCTAATCCAGGCTGATGTAGCATAACCTATAAATGAGAAAGGAAGAAATAATCAGAGAGATAAGCATAATGGGAGAAATCAAGCACTGCCTCCATTGCAATCTTTCTTTTGTCCAATAACACAAGAAATAATGGAAGATCTAGTTGGACTAATTTCTAGGCAGACATTTGAATATAGTGTAATTGAAAATTGGTTTTTATCAGGAAATAAATTATGTCTGGTGACAAAGACACATTTTTAAAATTTAGATTTGAAGCCTAATATATCTCTTCAAAACTCCATTCATGAATGGAAAGATAGAAATACACTTTTTGATATAGTTACAATTACTACGAAGCTTCAGAGTGGTTCCGATGATGAAATCACATCTGCATTATTAGACCTGTATT
The DNA here is from genome assembly GCA_028749045.1 of Cupressus sempervirens. Taxonomy (NCBI): domain Eukaryota; kingdom Viridiplantae; phylum Streptophyta; class Pinopsida; order Cupressales; family Cupressaceae; genus Cupressus; species Cupressus sempervirens. The sequence continues at coordinate 563,124,171 of CM053787.1, read as the reverse complement.
ACTTAAGTGAGGAAAAACCTATCCACTAAGATTGGATAAGTGTTGAAGGTCTTGTTTCCATTCTTGAACAACTATTGAATTATGAAAAGCATGACATTAGGAAGAAAACATTTGTAACAATGTAGAGCATTGAAATAAATAACAATTAAAACAAGGAATTCCCTACAAAAATATGAATTGGTTTTGTCAATTTCTAAATTTCTTGATTCTTATCTAAAATACATCCTTGATTTCACTCCAATCCGTAAGTTTGGCTATTGGTGTGTAGGATAAAATAGTGGATGTAGGGGTAGTAACTTGTGCCATATGCTCATTACCATAAGATATTGAGGAAGGAAAGAAAGTAGTGGTGCTATTGTTAGAGTTATCTAGAAGTTCAAAAATATGTTGGCAAATTAGGAGGGTTTAAGGCTGAGTTGTTGAACATCCCATCTTAATTAGAAATCTAGATTCATGACTGTTTCTAAAAATGGCCTTGATTCTTCCATTAACATAATCTAAAGAAAAATATAGTGCCCTTTATTTTTTCTCAAAGTACAAATGGAGATAAAATGTCATAGATGACCCTACCATTGTCTCATTTATTAAATGCTTCAATATCATGACTTAACAAAGAAATTATACTATACATAGGGAAATATTAGTGCTATCATATATTTTCTTACAGCACACAACTTAAGTTGTAGAGTTCATGAGGAAAAAATGTGTATCAGATGGGTCAAAAGATAATAGGTATTGGTTGATCTTAGTTGCTACTAATTGTATAGAAACTAAATCTTGTTTTGGTAAATATAACAAGGTTAAAATGATGACCCTTGGAGATTTGATAATCCATGGATTATTAGAGTTGACCAATTAATTATATACAGTGAGAGATTGTTTTGGTGAAGGGTGATTTTAAAAGATATGCATTAATAAAATTGAATATGATTTGAGTGTTGCTGACCAGTTGGCAACAACTACTGGATTCTGTTGTGAGAGAAATTACCAACATGGATATGCATGACCAATAATTCTTGTGTATTAATGTCTATTTTGACTCTCATGCAACAAGTCATTCCTTTGGGATTTTAGAAACTTCTCATTGCATATTATCATTTTAAAGAGATTTGTGGACTAGTTGTGCAACTCATAACTCTTGCATTGAGCTTCATGTTCTCTTGGGAAACTCTAAACTATGACCTAGTAATTCTTGTAATCATCTTCCCTATTTTTAAACCCAACACAAGATTGTTGCACTTCATGATGGAATTCAATAGTGATATGATTTCCCATCTTGGATTCCCTTTCTTATTGTGCCCTCTCTATGCAAGATAGAATAGGGTGACTTTGTGTAATGTCCCCTCTCACTCAAAATTGTTATGCATATCCTTGAGATTCAAATTGAGGATTCTTTCCATTGCAAGGAGAAGTCTTTGAAATATCATGCTCTCATAAGAAAACTTGTCTTATTGTACCCAAACCTAAATATTTTTTGCAATTATATCACATCTAATTAGAAAGTTGAATTGGAGGAAGAGATTGCCATTTTACCCCATGTAATCTGAGTTTTTTTCATACTTGAGTCTAAATGTGTGGAAGATAAAGAAAATATGTTAAAAAGAATCTTTAATTTTTCTACATGGACCTTCTTCATATGAAATCCTAGTACCTATCCCTCAACCCTAACAAAGATTTCTTTACTTCTACTTTCCTTTGGCTTCATTTACCTATCTCCTTTTCAATTTTAGAAACTAATTTTTTTGTAAGCTATTGGTAGTGTTATAAAAATATATTATTGTACCTTAAAGGATACAGTCAAGTATGCAAGCTCTAATTGTGCATGAATTTGTGTGCAAATGGACCTCTCTAATCATTTCCCATTTGATATATTTTTTAAAGTGGGAAAGATAAATTAGTATCAATAAGTTGATTATGAAAGGAAATATTTCAAATGTAGATTATGGTTTCTAGAAAAGCATTCCTCCTTGAAAATGTCTAATAGCAAAAAAATAAAAAAATTAAATCAAGCTTCATGAGACCCTCACATTTCTTGGATCAGCAAAGAACCTTATAAAATTATTATTCCTCCTAATGATTTGGTAGAATCCATCTCCCTATGGATCCAACACTTGTGAGCTCAAATAATAACACTATTTTATCCTTAAATTAAGAAAATCATCATGAGACATAACTTGAGATTGTTGACAATTGGATATTAGTGATATGTAACTGTTGTCATTTATGGAAACACATTATGTACATGCTGATAGGAAACCCTAGAAATAAAGATACTTATTGTTTGGTAAAAAGAAAATTGTCTAAGTATAGAATTTGGTTTACAACAACATGCTGTTTTGTTTATAACATGTTGTAGATGTCATATTATGACAAGCGAAGTTACATGGATATATCATACATGTTGTTGATGATGTGTATAACCTTGCAAGTTTGTACATACTGTATAGAATAAAGTTAATAGTGTTTTGATGAAGTTGGAGAGTGGAATTGAAGGAAAGAATTATTTTGTTTAAAGAACAATTACTTGTCCAATTAGGGCCGACATCCTAGATGTTTAATCTAACTTGGAAAAATGAATTGTGCTCTTAGCTGATTCAATAGTAATTTGTAAAGGCATGGTATTTATGCAAAGGACTTCTTGTGATAAGAAGCATGTAATATTGTGAAGTTGTGTTGTGCTATCTTGTAATATTGTGTAATTGTGAATTGTGAATTGTGATGAGCAAACTTTTGTGAAAGTGATATATGCGAAGTTTTATATGAGATGTCTAGTGATCCAAGATTGAGCTAAAGATCAAAGATCAAACAAGGAAGGAAAATAATAGTAAATTACTTGTTTGAGCAGTGAGCTCTTCTTGTAGTTGAAATTGCATGTTTAGGTAGTGGGCTTCTCTTGCATACATTATACTACAACTCCTAATAGGGTTGGCACAACTCCTAACAGGGTTAGAATCTCCTAATAGGGATTCAAAGTCTCCTAACAGGGACTACTTATATTGAATTTTATCATTGAATCCTAATAGGATCCATCCTCTAACAAGGAACTTATATATCAGTATATTATCTAGTTGGTATCATCCCCACCGGGGTTTTCCCTTGGCCAACATTTCCCTAGTTAACAAAATATGGTGTTATGTGTTATCTCTAAGCATTACTATTGTTACTATTCAAAATTACTTTATTGGTTTGTTATGCATGGTTTAAAGTAAGTAACAATATCCAGTTAGTGACTAAAGTTTGTAGATTACTGATTCACCCCCCTCTTAGTAATCCCTATTTCTAACAATTGGTATCAGAGCACAGTTACTTTGAAGAGTCTTAAAGCTTAAGTAAGATCCCTATGGATATGGAACAATTGATAAAGAACCTTAAAGAAGCTCTTGAACAAATTGTTCTCCTTATTGAAGAAACAAATAAGCTATATGAGTTTGAAACATTGAAAGAAGATCATGAAGGACTTCACAAGTACAATATTATTGTGAAAAATGACTTGACACAGTGCAAACAACTTGAGAAGCTTTATTCTAGTAGAGTAAAGCTTGATGATTCTATGTCTATAAAAAGGCCTAATTATGATTGGACTAGTCTTAGTTATCTAATCAATATGTCTACAAAGAAATCTGAGATTAGATTAAATTCAAAAGAAAAAGATGTAAATCTGATGATAAGATTGTATCCAATCAATCTTCTTACAAACCTAAAGAAAGTTGACCAAAACAAGAAAGTTGAATTCTTGGATGAACCAAAGAAAGTGGAGACTCCTAAGACAACCAGGTATGAATTTAGAGGTAAGTGTTTTCTATGTAATGAAATAGGTCATATGAAAAGAGATTTTACTAATAAGTCATTTAATCATTTTAATGACTTTTATTGTCATAATTGTCATGGTATGGGTCACAATGTAATTGATAGTAGGAAACCTAAGTATGATAATGATAGAAGGAATAGTAGAATATCTAGAAATACTAACCCTATAAATAGAAGAAGATCTAATGAAAGGACATCAAGAGAAAGAAGATATTATGAACATAGAAGATAGATTGGTGTTATAAGTGTAACAACTTAGGACACATTTCTTAGAATTTTCATGCACCTAATGATTAGTAGAATCTTAGAAGTAAAGCACTTGTATGTTAGTTTTGCAATAACTTTAGACACATAGTGAAGTATTGTAGAATGGATGGAAACTTCAAAGATAGAAGAAACAATGGAAGAAACTTTGAGAACAAAAGGAATGATAGAAGGAACCATGAAAGGAACTCTGGATCTAACAATGAAGAACAAAGAAAAATTGTGAGTGAATTTCGAGAAGAACTTAATGAAGAATTCGTGTAAGGAACAAATATCTCAAAAGAAAAGTTAGAGGATGACAAAACAAGAAGATCGAAGTCAGTTGTTGAGTTTGACTCAATTAAGTTGAATTAAGCTTGTTCACAGCATCAAAATTTGACAAATTCATTCAGATACTAAATTTGAGGTAGAAAATTTGGGAAAAGGTGTAACAATTTATGTTTAGATGGTACCTAAGCTTGCTTGTGATTTGGAGCTCATCTAAATAAGTTATGATGAAATTCAAAGTTACTAGTATTATAGTAAAGGTTAATCCTATAATAGAAGATGAAAAGTATATTTTTGCAGAGAATTTCATGATGCAATGTCTTGAGGATGTTTCTCATGATGGAAGGAGGCTACAGTGACATTTGAAGATCAGATAGATGAGTTTGAGCAGTTATCTTATTGTAGAATGCAAATAATAGTTTTTTCATATTTGTGAAGTATGCAATTAATGCAAGTTCAAGTTGATAGATAAATGGAGTACATAACTGATTTTTCACTTCATTGCAAACACATTCAAAGTGAAGAGCATTCATAAGCAACTTGTTAGAGCGATTTCAGAGAAAACACTATTTTTAGAAAGAGGTGTTTTATCATTTTTTCATAAATTTGGTTGGTAAAAGATATTGTTTATAAAGATCATGGATATATCAATTGTAAATAGTGTTGAGAACGAAGATAGACCTAAGTTTAAGATAGTTTCTATAAAACCTAATGAAGGAAGCCCTAACTTAGCATTTTCTATCACTCTAAACAATGTTGTTGACCTTGAAGATATAGAAAGTTATTTGAATTGCAAGTTTGAGTTGATTGGTAGTGTATTCATGAACAAAGACATGGAACTAGTCTTTAACCATGACATGATAGTGAAGCCCATATTTGAACATATGAGGGAATTAGACTTGTTTAAGTATCACTTTTACCATGAGTTAGACATAGATGAATGGAATCAAATTATACTGAGCAGGATACATGATGGTCAGTCATGGATGCAAGATAATGCGGTTGACATTTCTACTAACCTTATTCATGAGGTAACTGGTCTTAGTAAATAAGGCAGTGTACCCATAGGTGAGAAGATGGCTAAGAAGAACATGGAAAGTTACACTAAAGTAGTATACAATGGAAAGGCTATGGTAATTAGCTCCATTAAACAAGATGATGTGAAATTTCTTAGTAGAATTATAGCTGATTTAGTTTGTGCAAGTTCTAAGATAGATGAGCTCTCAGCAAGATTCATTTATGTAGCTTATAAGATGTGTGTAGAGAAAGAGCAAGTGAATCTAAGTGAAATACTAAGGATGCAACTCCTAGAAAACCTTAAAAAGATTAAGAGAACCAAGAATAATGTGTTTACATTCCAATCATTGACAAATCACATATTCTGTCATGTATTGAAGAGATTTCCTTACTTATCAGTCACACACATAATAAGTAGTGATAGATGCACTATGGAAAAGATTATAGAGGTATGCAGAAGGCACCCTGAAGACACAATATTAGATAGAGGTAATCTAATAATGAAAACATTCTAGAATGAGATGAAACAAATATTTAGAATTGCTCCTGCAATTGTGGATAGATTCAAAGAAGACATTTATATATTGGCTGATATAGATCACACTTATATTCAAGCAATGGAACCTCAAGAGACATTTCTTGATCCCTTGAGCTATGAGTTGAATGATGATGTTACAGTTGGTTACATTGATTTGTTGCTAAATTTAGAGAAAGATAAGAAGAGTACAAACTTGGAACGTATGATGAGATCAATTAGCATGCTCATCAAGAAAACTTAGAGAAGGAATCACATAAGAAAGTTGAGTCAATAATGAAGATGACACTATCAGAGGCCATGAGATAGACAATGAAATAAGGTGTACTAAATATAAAACCCTTGTTAGTATTAGTTATTGAGACATCATCAGAATGGAGTTGGTAGTTTCTAATGTTTAGCCCAGTGAATATAAGAGAAAGTTTAAAAGATTAGTGGAAGTAGTATCTACAAAGACAAAGAGAGTCAAATAGATGGCCACTAGACCCAAAAAGAAATAGAAAAAATTGTTGACAATTGAGTCAAGTGATGAAGAGGTTAAGGAACAAGAAACCAAATGAGAAAAAAAGGTGACTCCACCTAAGCAAGCAATAGGTAAATCTCGACAACCTTGGAAGTCAAAGATTGAGAAGATTAACACAATGATTGCTAATGAGGAAACTTTGTTTAGATGAACAAGTTTTATGATTTATATAATAATTTCAAGAAGGATCAGATTGATATATCTACTATGAGATATATCATTGCAAGTGATCTAATTATGAAGAATATCAAAGGAGTAGTGAAACAAAAGGTCTATGAGAGACTCATTGAGAAAAAAGGCTCCTACAAGGGAAGAAGACCTTGAACTTCAAAAGTCTATGATAAGGACCATTTACAAGATTGATGATGAAGATGAAATTAAGAGATTTTTGATAAACCTTGCACCATATTTGAGTAAAAAATTAAGGCCATTCTTATTTATGATTGGTGAGAAGGATAAGCTAAGAAAGGAGACTACAACAACTATCAGTCAAATGTTGTCAGAAACAACATCTCCTCTAGCTCCTAGAACCTTAGGAGTGTCAGTAAGTGGTGACACTATGTAGATTGATCAAACCAATGTTACAATTAACATTGATGATACCAATCCATTTGGTGGTTTCGAACCAAATGTACTTGATAAAAAATATATTGACGATAAGTTGAGGCAATTTGAGGAAGAAAAGAGGAAACAAGAAGAAGAAAGGAAAAGGAAAATTGAGGAAGAAGAGAAGAAAAGATTGGAAGAGAAGAAAGACAGAGAAGAAAAGGAAAAGAAAGAAGAAGAAAGAAGAACTAAAGATGCAAAAAAGAAATAGATGAAGGATGAGACTAAACCATTTTATTCATCTACTCCACTCTCTCTTGCTAGTTTAGCTATTGATGATGATGATCAAATTGATTTTATTTCATCCTTATCTAAATTTTTATAGAAGAATAAAATGGTGAAGAGTTTACAAAGGAAACTAATGGAAGTGATTGATAGATTTCACAATACTTTGATAGTACAACACACTAAGTTAGATCCTGAGTAGAGAGCATAGGCAATGCTAAAGTCATTCAATGAAGAGTTCACAAACTTGTTGAATTTTTCAAAGGTGAAGGCTCAAATTTCCCATGATGCTAACTTGTTTAGCACCATCTACTAGAATATCAAGAATGACTTAGTTAATCTTGATACATGCATAAAAGAACTTTATAAATGCCATCAGGAAGGGAAAGCTTTGTATGTCAAGTGTACCTTATCATACAAAGTGACTAAAGACATTGATAGTTAGATATAGATAAAAATGAGTGAGCTTGAGGCTTTGTCCAACCAGATCTAGCATCCATCAAGCAAAGTTGATGATTTTTAGAGTCAAGTTGCTAGTGTTTATAATGACATCAGGAAACTGGAACTTTGGAAAGAGTAGATTTTGAAGAGAACATCTAATTTTAGAGAATTAATTGCTCTGAAGCAATCTTTTATTGAGAAGCAACTAAAGGAATGTGTCAAGGCTAAGGAAACATATACAAACTTTTTGTATTTCTATATCAATGCAGTTGAGATTATATCATATGCTTTATGTGCAATTCTCACATTAGCTGAGTCTACCAAAGAGACATGGACCAAAGGTATGAATAGTTTGAAGATTATTTTTGATGATTGTATGTAGATCATTTCAGCATAAGGAAAGAAAACAATTTTGGTAGTTTTTGGACAAAATCTTGACATTTTGACCTTTTTCATTGATGTCAAAGGGGGAGAGATGTGAAAATTGTATAAATGACAAAAGGAGAGATTGTTGGGAGAGATAAAATGGAAGAAATACATGTGAAGATTGTAAAAGTATGAAGTATATTGTAAAGGGGAGCATATATGTAAAGTTGAACAAGTTGTAATAGATGTAATGTTTATATGTTATTTATGTTTGTTTTTGTCACTTACCAATTTTCCCTATTTTATTTCCATCAATGCCAAAGGGGGAGATTGTTGACAATTGGCTATCAATGATAGGTAATTGTTGTCATTTATGGAAACACATGATGTACATGCTAATATGAAACCTCATAAATAAAGATACTTAGTGTTTGATAAACAAAAAAATGTCTAAGTATAGAATTTGGTTTACAATAGTGTATTGTTTTGTTTATAACATGTTGCAGATGTCATATTATGACAAGAAAGGTTACATGGAGATAGTATACATGTTTTTGATGATGTGTATAAACTCAAAAGTTTGTACAGACTATACAAAACAAAGTTAATCATGTTTTGATGAAGCAAGATAGTGGAATTGAAGGGAAGAATTGTTTTGTTTACAAAACAATTACTTGTCCAATTAGGGACGACATCCTAGATGTTTACTCTAACTTGGAAAAGGGAATTGTGGTCTTAGCCAACCTGTTAGTAATTTTTAAAGGCATGGTATTTATGAAAAGGAATTCTTGCAATAGGAAGTGCATAACATTGTGAAGTTGTGATGTGATATCTTGTAAGATTGTGTAATTCTGAATTGCGAATTGTGATGAGCGAACTTTTGTGAAAGCAATATATGAAAAGTTTTATATGAGCTATCTAGTGATCCAAGATCAAGCTAAAGATTAGGGATTAGTCAAGGAAGGAAATAATAGTAAATTGCATGTTTGATCAATGAGCTCTTCTTGTAGTTGAAATTGCATGTTTGGGTAGTGGGCTCTTCTTGCATACGTTATACTACAATTCCTAATAGGGTTGGCACAACTCCTAAGAAGGTTGGAATCTCCTAAGAGGGATTCAAAGTCTCCTAACAAGGAATACTTATACTAAATTTTCTTATTGACTGCTAACAAGTTCCATCCTCTAACAAGGAACTTATATATCAGTATATTATCTAGTGGGTATCATCCCCAACAAGGTTTTCCCCTAGCTAGGGTTTCCCTAGTTAACAAAATATGGTGTTATGTATTATATTTGTGCATTGCTATTGTTACTATTCAACATTAATTTATTTATTTTTTATGCATGGTTTAAAGTAAGTAATAATATCTAGTTGGCGACTAAAGTTTGTAGATTACTAATTCGACCCCTCCCCCCCCCCCCCCAAGTAAAGTAATCCCTATTTCTAACAGAGATTCCTCGAGGGGAATCTAAAAATTGTGCCTCTTTTGGTGTTTCTCATATAGAACTAGTGAATAGGGAACCCAAATCTAATATATTTATTTGAACAATTGAGATTGCTTCTCAATCATCTTAGCTATTTAGGGGTTATTTTAGCAGATGCTAGTGTTATTCTTCCAATCACCAATGTTTGATTTTTGTCTTGTTATCATTATTTCATGCATTTATCTATGAATGAATGAGTTATTGTTTAATCATATTTATATCATTAATTTATTATTTTATATAGTTAGTCATTTAGTTAAATCATATTTTCTTATTTATTCAAATATTGTTAATTATTTGTTTTCAGTAAATAGAATATTTATCATTTTATTAACTAATTTATTTAAAGAATCTTTCATGTATGATTATGATATTCATGTTGATTGAATATATGGTAGATTATTATAGTATAATCCACACATGAATGAAGTTCCCATCCTTGTTCATGACACTCAAGTGACTTCATTTTTGCCAAGATCTTATCATTGATAAGTAAACTCAAAATAATCTCAATGCCCACTCTCTAGAAATCTATAATCACAAATGCAAATAGTAAAATCAGTTTCTATTCTTTCAATTTTGAGTTGCATACCTCTTATAGAGTTTTAGGTGTTTTGGGTACCTCTTCAAATAATCCTTGAGACTCAATAGCTTCCCTGTACATAGGTGTATCTTTAAAGTTTGTTGCACCAAAATTGTATGTCCTGACGACTAATCCACAAGCAAAAATCTACAAAAAGAAGAGATCAATCTCATTTGTTATTGAACACAAATCATAATCTCACAAATATACAGGCATATTTAAAGAGTGCAAGAAAATTATATTGCTTGAAATCCTTCTACCATTAAACATAGATGAAATCTTTCTGAACTTTGAGCTTCTTGTACATTGCAAGATAAATTTCTTTGAATGCTTAAAAAAATTTTGTGTCTCAAAAATGGATGTTGTGAAATGAGAGAGCAAAATTTTCCCATTATCATAATATTTATTACAACAATTTCTATTCTCATTTGGTAATCAAGTTCAACTAGATGCTAGCAATAAGTTATGGTAGGGCTAGTCTAATCTTTATAATCAAATGAGAATTTCAATAAGTATGGTAGCCTTGGTTTAATCTTTAGATGCAACTCAATGTTTTCAAATACACATTTATTGATAACTTGTTACTCTTCACATTGTTGGGCTAACACTGATGAAGTTCTAAGATCCGATGTTGTCTCCTTAAATGTATGTAATAATTTAGTAAGCACCACCTAAATAGTAAACAAAAACCTAAGCATAGAATAATCATTCTAATGAAAAAAAAGTTAAAAAGAAGTAAATTTAGACAAAATGTAAAATTTAAAGAAGTATACAATAATCTTGGTGAGAAAATGAGAAAGTTGGAAAATATTTTGGGAAAATGTAATCAACCTTGAAGTAACTTGCATGAAAATGGCTCCTACGCTATAATTGAGCACATACAGTTATCAAATAGAAAATCTAAACCACTAAAGAGGAACACAAATTGGGCCATAAATTATCTTGCATACATCGAGGCACAATAGATAAGCCCTAGGGTGCACTAATTTGAAATGGCTCCTGCATTGCAGATTGCTGCCAAACACACTCCGCCAAATAAAAAATGATGAACACATTTTTCTTTTTCTTTTTTGTTATGAACCCAATTTGGTCAAAATTTAAACCAAATTGGGAAACCCTAATTGGTTAACATTTTGACTAAATCAGGCATAAAAATAAAAAAAATGGTATTCAACAAGCCCATTTAGGGCTTGGTCAAAAAAATAGGTTGAAAATTAACCTATAATGTACTAGTGAAATATAGAGCTAGGATGTCAATTTCTATCCTATTCTTTATAATGAAAAAAATACTTCAAGGAAGAATCAAGTGGAAAAGTGCGAGCTCTGTGAAGCAAGTTAAGAAGATTACCAAAGTTTCAAAGACAAGCAATTGATAACTCATTAAGAGCCCTCTGAATAGATTCTCTTATATGGTCATACAATGATGGATATCAAGTTTATGGGGATTTCCAATGTCTATTCTAATTATAAAAAGATTAATTTTGCATTGCTAGACACTCATGATGGTTGTGTTGGAAATACTCTTAACAAGGCTAAGTTACTGAGAGGGGAGGGGTGAATCAATAACTTCAAAAAATTCTATAATTTTAACTCTTAATTCAACAGTCCAATTAGCACTTAATCTTTCATATATAATCTAATCTAATTGTATGCATAAGAAACTGAAAATATGAAAGCATTCATAACACTTTGACACAAAGATTTGGTGACCTAGAAACCTTCCAAATAGAAAGTAAAACTATAGTGGGGATGATACCCACAAGCTTTAGTACTACAGTATAAAGTTGGTCTATCAAGGCTTACGTTGATCACTTTTAATGATCTACTCTATTAGGAGTAATAAGGACTACTAGGTCCACCTTGTTAAAGGATTTACAAACATACGATGAAGTATGCACTTGGTAAAGAGATTTACAAAAGATTGTTAGGTCTATCTTGTTAAAGGATTTGACTGATCCACCTATTAGGATGAAATAGTAGCTAATCTCTGATCTACAACTTGGTTTTCTGAATGAGATTCCTTTAAGTGTACAAATCACCTTGTTGTGATAGATGAATCTTTGCTGCTCCTTATACTACTGTAGCCTTTGCAATTCACACTTTCTGCTGTTCTCTTAAGATTACATTACATATGCATCATTACTACACACATTGGATGTGATATAATACACTACATATATACCAATCCAATTATACAAATTAAAAAGTTAGCCACTATACAAGTTTACACAAATATTACAAAGTTGGCTCAAGTGTAGACACTCAAGCTTTGAAGACTGACTCAGTGAAGTTTTGATACTTAGCATCCATTGTTAATGCTTGACATCATCATACACTTAGTAGATGTAGAAGCTTGGTCCATACTAGTCACTTCCAAGTAGTCTTGAACTCAGTCTACACTGGTGACTTGATGAATACTACAAAACTCATCATTTAAATTGAGTCTCTTGGTTTACATTATATGACTCAATAAACACTATCACCTCAAGCTTGGTATAAAATGATTCTCTTGGTTAACACTGAGTAGCTTGGTTAACACTAGGCTCACATCACATAAACTGTAAACTCAGTAAGCACTACATAGCTTAGTTTGCACTGGTAAACTTGACATACACTAAGATGCTTAGTTTACATTGTTGATCTTCACAGTAACTGTAACTACTCGATAAACACTAGAATTTGTCCAAAGGACTTAGTAGCAACTGTAGAACTTGGCAACAACTAAAATTCTTGGCAAACATTATTAACTATACAATAAGCTCAGTAGACACATACAATCTGAATAAGTGTATGTCACTAATAACAAACTTGACTATTATGTCAACTATCTCCCCCTTTGGCATTAGTGACAAAAACACTTATCATCCCAAACTAAATTCAAAAAGTTTCTTAAATACCTTTATCCATCATCTAGTGATTCTTAGTTTAGTAGAGTACACTATTTTTGAGACTTTTTCAAAATTGGTTTTGTAAGATATATATCTATACATAGTAAGGCTCTTGTATAGTATACTGTACATCTAAATACATTTCCTTGCTATCTACAATGTATATTTTTGTACGCATCTGTCTCCCTCATTTTCTTTATATATCAATTCTATAATGCATTTTCTCCTCCATAACTTATTATTTTCATATCGTCTCTATATCTTCTTATTCACAGTGTATACTCCTGCTTTTTGACATTAATGCCAAATATTTATTCTATATATTTACATGTTAATGCCAAAATGAGACAAAAAGTCTAAATGTACCTTGAGTATTATAGCCAACATTTTTTCCCAACTATCTTGCAAGACCTTACATGTGTGAAGTGCAATCTATACTTCTACTGACAACTCAATCATGTGATTTTCTACAGAGAAGTTGTTGTCATGGATGAGGGTTTTAGAATGTGCAATATGTTTTTGAAGTGTATCCATGTTGTGAAGAACCATGTTCTGAATATCTACTAAGGTAGATCTAATCCTAGCCTCTTCCTTAAGCAATTCTGCCTTTAACTTAGTAAAAAATCTAATCTTATTGAAATGTACAAGGCTTGAACTAGGGTCAAGCTATAGCTTTTGAGCACTTTCCTTGAGGTCTTCATCTATCTTGGACAATTTTTTTGTTATTTCCTTGGTAAAATTTGAAACATCACATAGCTTACCAAAAAGTGATGACACATTAGTACAAGATGTTTCTAGAGAACCCAAAATGGCAAAGAGTTCTACTTGATAAATAGCAATTTATTGAGCAATGTGCTCCAACACTTTATTCTCAAACTTATTTTCTACCTTCTGTAGTAACTTATCTTATCCATCTATATCTTCATTGAAATTTTGAACTACCTTTTCTAGTTGATACAAAATTGGTTGTGAAGAATCAACCTCTATTATATTTTCCACCTCTGCCAAAATATTTTTGGCATTCACAATGATTTTAAGCTCCTTATCTCTTTCTTCTCTAAGCTTCTGCTACTTGGCTTTCTTCTGGAGGAGTTCACCAAATGTCTGCATTTGGTCTGGAGTGAGCTTGGAAATTTCTTAATTTGGGATTACAATTTCCTCACCTAGGTCTATTTCTTCCTCTATCTCCTTTCATTTTCCTAAAAATTTTGTGCTTAGTTGAGCCTTGGTCTCAACTATCCTTGCATTTATTGCTTGTGTACCTAAAATAGAAATAATAATAGATATACTAGGACTAGCTGTAAAACTTGATACTGCACTTATTGTAGAAATACCTAAAGTAATACCTACAATAGAAAAAATTGATATATTCAAAACTAATGTTGCCAACATGATAGAAGAGGGAAGAGTTTGCAGCTCATTAGATGAAGTGGAGGTCACTTTAGTCAATGATGTACTTAGTGGATTTGGTGCAAAGATTGATTGGCTAGTTGTGCTTTGAGTGTTGGTCACAATCAATCCTACAGATTCTGTCTCCATGCTTGATGTGGTCAATACCTTGCTTGGAGAATGAGGAAGTGAGGCTATAACCACTATGACAATCTTGACTAGGTTAGTTTCCTCATCTCTTTCTTTTCTTCCTTGGTAGTCTCTTGCTTCTATTCCTCTTCATCATCAATGTTGTCAAAATGTGTTGCTTCTTCAACATTTTTCCTCTTCATCTTTCTCCTCTTTATCATCATCATCATCATCATCATCTTTTACTTCAACAACAAAATCAATCTGTTTATGAAGAAGATATATATTCTTCCATGTATGTGTTGCATTCCTTACAACATGCTCAATATCTTTTATCAAAACCAAACAAGTGTTAAAATTTAGAGTTAATTTCTCCTCATTTTTCTTTAGAGATTCCTTAATTTCCTTGTCTATTAAGCTTGCAATAAGCTACTTTAGAGTTTTCCCATAGATGTCTTTTATAGTTTAATGGCAAATTCCCATCTTGGCTTAATCTTATCCAAAAAAATGTTAGGGAGCTGAGAAGTAATCTAGTCTGGTGAGTATTTCCACTTACCCATTTTGTCTATCACTAGGTCTTCAATCTTCTTTTGTTCTTCCTTAGTCCTAATTTCATACTTTAATGCGTTAAAATTTGTTATACCTACTCCTTGTAATTCTCTCAGTCTATCTTGGAATATGGGTGGAGGTTTTTTGAATATTATATCACCTCCTTCCTTATCAACTTTCTTTCTTGAAGTTCTTCTCGTAAGTCTAACAAGGGATTCCTAGTAGGCTTGGTGATAATTACCTTGCCCTTCTTCTTTAATGGTTCTTCTTACTTAGATTTTTCCTCATCCTCTACTTCCTCATCCTCAAATTTTCCTTTGATTAACAAAAGGGTGGAGCTAGTTTTCAATTTAGCAATTCTTTTCTTTCCTTTGTTTAATACCTGAGGGAGCTTGATCTCTAGTTCTATCCTAGCTTTTACTTCATCATACATACCAAAATATGCAGCCTTGGGATCAACTGGTTCAATTACAAGTGCCTTAATGATATCCTTAGTTTCATCAATATTAACCTCATATCCAAGAGGTTTCACCCATGATATCTTAGGCTTGACTACTTGAATGTATATCTTATCACTATCTACCATGAAACATACATCATGTTTATAGTCTTCCACTGCTTTTCTTTGAATTATAAATCCATTATTCATTTTCTCTCTAAATGCACCAAAATAGTTATCCATGAAACTATTATAGTTCTCTCCCACTTCAGCAATATACTGATTAATTTGGTAGAGAATTGCCACATCTTTTCTCCATTCAATTGATCCTTTTGAAGGGAAAAATTTTTGAACATAAAAGAATAAATAGGTCAAAAAAGAACCAAACTTACATGGGTTGTTCTTTTTTTTTTGGATGCTTTCCATGTTCTTGTTGAATTGCTTCAATAGTAGCTTAGCAAGGTTAAACAAAATATTTTTCTTAACTACCTTGTAAGCAAGGTCAATTGCTTCACAAGGCACACTGTTCAACTGACTAGAGCTATAGATCTTGTGTGCTATGATATGAATGCCAAATTTTAATTCCATATCAGCCATACTGCTTATCTTCAAGCCTCTACCATCCCATTCTTCTAGGATTTTCTTCTCAAATTCAGCCCAACCTAGGTTTTTGGTCATTTTAGCTTTGGCCAACATTGGTAGACCAATGATTCTATGAATCATCTTCTTTGTGATTAAAATTGGTTGCTCCAACCATAAATGACCATTGTGCACTTGACTAAGAATATACCTAATCCATTTTACTTGAAATTCATGGGGCATATGAAGAATGTGTGTCAACCCTTTTGTCTCTAGGTGTTCATGCTTGAGTTTCAAGACACCATTATCCTAGGGTTTATCCATTTCCAAAGTGCCAATATCTTAAATCATGCATTTAAAATGAGAATGAATGTCATTTATCAACAATACTTTTGGAGGGATTTGAGACTATGCTCCACTCAGATCTAGGGTTTTGGCAATTGTAGGGGTGAGTTTGAAGTTTGGAGCTTTCCATTCACTACAAACTAGCATGTCAAAACCTTGCTTGGTAGGGTTTGAGAGAACTCAATTTTTTTAGTAACAATTCACTCAAATCACTTGAAAGCTCTGAAGATCTCACTACATAATAGCTCTCAAAAGTTCACGATGAAAATGACTTTGATTTCAATCCTTTTATCAAAATTTTCCATAAGTACTCAGTACAGATGGTAGATCAAGTTGATAGATTGTCATCCACTTCTTTGCATTGATTACTTAGCAAAGTCTTCCATCATTTGGTTACCATATGAAATTTTAGTTACTCCTAACCTCACTCAGTAAAGTCTGTGACCCAACCTTACTTGGTAAGGAAAGTAACTCGGTGGTGACTAGTACCCTTTTCACTCGGTGATCCCTTTGTATCTTGAATATAGATATGGATCTTCTATCTTTTCAATATGGAACTATTTTGAATGTCTTCTTTGGTAGCCTAGTCCCAATTTCTCCTTTGAGAAATCAAGTAGAGATTGTGGAGTCACCCATTCTTGAGTTTCATTATTGTTTGGTTTTTCATTCTTGGTAGACTTTGGAACCCATTGCTATCTCATCTATTTTTAGATGTTATCAAATTTTGCCTTCTTCTCATCTTCAATTCTACCAGTATTCATGTAGATCTTGGAAAGATAACCAAGTTTTGTACAAATGAAACATCTTTTAGTAGTATCTCTTTTCCTTAAATGATGCTTTACACAATTCATTCCAATGTGGCCAAATTCTCCGAAATAATAACATCTACACTAGGTGTTGTAGTTCCAACCAAATATAGCTTTCACAATTTGTTTAGCTAGATTTAATATCTCATTTTTGAATTCTAATTATTTGTGCCCATTCTTCTTGCATTTGTGACATTTACCTTCAAATCTTGGTTTTTCTTTGCATTCATTAGCCTTATGATCATGCTAATTGCAGTTGTAGCACTTTCCATTGAATTTTTCTTTTCCATTGCTCCAACATTTTTTTGAAGTATGACCTATCTTACCACAATGATTGCAAGTAGGTCTTTGATTCTTTTGAGCTCCTTTCTTGGATGATTCTCCTTCTTCTATATATCCAATTCCTACTTTTCCTTTTTGTCTATAGAGATTTTTCTCATTCAATTGATTCATGTTTGCTTGGGATTTCATCATTCTTTCATTGATTTTCCTTTCAGAGTTTAGATCATTTCATGATCTTTCATTTTTAGATCTTAGGCTCATGATTTCTTTGTTTGCATTGGAGAGCTGATCAATAAGGTCTTCTTGTTGACGGGATTGGTGCTAGATTTAATTATTCTTTCCTTCTATCTCTTCTTTTATCTTGTTCTTCTCTTCCATGACTTCACATAGCCTTACTGATTGAATTTCTTGTTCTCTTCTTAGTTTTCTTACTTCTTCTTGCAAGGAACTATTCTTTTCTAGGAGTTCTTTGATTGCTTCATTGACTTCATCTTGATTGCTTGAATGAAGATCTTTAATCTTTTCTTCAATGTAGAGATGATCATTCATTTGAATTGCAAGTTCTTTTCTTCTTTTCAGGGATTGAGAGAGTTGCTCCTTTCCTTTTTTGAGTTGGCCAAAAGCTATTTCCAAATCTAGCTTTTCATTGTTAATATCTTTGTAAAGTCTAAATATCTCCATGCATTTGATCTTTGCTCAAGCTATTAAACTTTCTTCTAAGAACCAAAAATCTTCGATACTAATTGTTGGAAATATTCTTAACAAGGCTAAGTTACTAAGAGGGGAGGGGTGAATCAGTAACTTCTAAAACTTCTACAATTTTAACTCTTAATCGAATAGTCCAATTAGCATTTAATCCTTCACATATAATCTAATCTTATGCATAAGAAACTAAAAACATGAAAGAATTCATAAAACTTTGACACAAAGATTTGGTGACCCAAAAACCTTCCAAATAGAAAGTCAAACTATGGTAGGGATGATACCCTCAAGCTTTAGTACTACAGTATAAAGTTGGCCTGTTAAGGCTTACATTGATCACTTCTGATGATCTGCCCTATTAGGACCAATAAGGACTACTAGGTCTACCTTGTGAAAGGATTTAAAAACATACAATTAAGTATGCACTCAGTAAAGATATTTAAAAAATACTATTAGGTCTACCTTGTTAAAGGATTTGACTAATCCATGTATTAGGATGAAATAGTAGTTGATCTCTAATCTGCAACTTGGTTTGCTGAATGAGATTCCTTTAAATGTACAAATCACCTTGATGTGATAGATGAATCTTTTATGGTCCTTATACTGTTGTAGCCTTTGTAATTCACACTTTCTATTGTTCTCTTAAGATTACATTATATATGCATTGTTACTACACACATTGGATGTGATACAATACACTACATATATACCAATCCAATTATACAAATTACAAAGTCGGCCACTATACAAGTTTACACAAATATTACAAAGTCAACTCAAGTGTAGACACTCAAGCTTTGAAGACTCTCAGTGAAGTTCTGATACTTGGCATCCAGTGTCAATGCTTAGCATCTTCATGCACTTGGTAGATGTAGAAGCTTGTCCATAGTGATCAATTCCAAGCAATCTTGAACTCGATCTGCACTAGTGACTTGGTGAATACTATGAAACTCATCATATAAACTGAGTCTCTTGGTTTGCATTGTATGACTCAGTAAACACTATCACCTCAAGCTCAATATAAACTGAGTCTCTTGGTTAACATTGAGTAGCTTAGTTAGCATTGGACTCACATCACATAAACTATGAACTCAATAAGTACTATACATCTTGGTTTTTACTGGTAAGCTTGGCATACACTGAGATGCTCAGTTTACATTGCTGATCTTCACAATAACTGTAACTGCTTGGTAAACGTTGAAATTTGTCCAAAGGACTCAGTAGCAATTGTAGAACTTGGCATCAACTAAAATACTTGGCAAAGATTGTTAACTATACAATAATCTTAGTAGATACTTACAATTTGAATAAGTGTATATCACTAATAAAAAACTTGACTATTATGTCAACAGGTTGGCAACTAGAGACATCAAAAGGAATTGAGACACTCACTAATCATGAAAATTTGAGATTCTAAGTTTCTAGTTTCCAAGTACTTAAAAGCCACTTGTAATGTCTGAGATTAAGTTGTAACTTGACACAAATTAGAAGAATTCTTGTTGATGAAGAAATTCGTATGTCATTTCTTCCCTTTTTTTGAGAGTATTTGTTGTGGTTTTAGAATGCACACCCTATTTTGGACTCAAAATGGGGACCCCTCCCTTCATTTTAAGCACGAAATTACTTTCAAAGAAACTAGTAAGGTGCCTTGACAGATCAAGATATCCCTCTGAGTCTAGGACACTCTATAGTATCTAGTCAGTCAAGTCTATGCAGTAACAAGTGGTAAAAAAGGAAAATTTTGGCTAAGAGAATTAAAAATTGTAGATATGCACCATGTGTAAGTGTGTTGAGTGCACAACATGCACACTCACCTCCAACCCTAAAGGTGCACATGCACACATCACATGTGCACACCTTTGAAGGTTCACACTCTCCCAAGCCTTCACCTATAAATAGCACCCCCTCTCTGTAGTGCCTCTCATGTTTGTAGTCTGTACCTTGTTTATTTTGATTTGAGAGATACTTGGTACTCTTATTGTTTATGTACTTTGAGACGACTTGAGGGTCAGATGTTATACTTTGATTCGGTGACATAGATGCTATACAGCTATATTTTTTAGTTTATCATATTTGCATGTTGATGCTATTTTGAGATGATAGTAGATCTATGATGATATCTAGTTATATGGTTTATTTGGACATATTTGTTGGACATGTTATGTGATGGATTTTTATGCTATGGTGATTTACTTCATTCTTGTAATTTTATGCTTTTTGCGAATGTGAGTGATGTAAATGGATTAAATAGATATTTTAACACATGTTTCTTTGGCTATGATATTATATAGAATTGCACTTGATCGTGTGTTTTAGTGTGCAAGAATTATATCCCTAGCAGTGGCACATAGAGATAGTGATTCAACTATTCATATTTTGCCAATGTCGCCCCTGTATGGTTGACGTATCCTTATTTAGTTGTTTCAATTAAAACTTTTTAGTGATTAGTAAATCTAAACTCATCTGCATCATGGGATTAGACCAGTGAGCGTGTCCATGCATTTAGAGGTTTGCTCTATCGTGAAAGTGTTAAGTGGTTTTTTGTGATTCTGGGTTTTAAATATTTTTGGATTTAATTTTTGGATTTAATTTTTGGTAGCTTTGCCTTAGGTGAAAATTCTTTATGGATAATAATTTATTTTTGTTTGGATTGATTCGAAGTCTAACTACTCCAATTGGCTATTTTCCATAATCGATTATTCACTAAAAAATGAATAAGTATTGGAAAAGTGGATTTATTATGGACTTCTCACATTTTAGAAATAGAATTTGGAGAGCAAATTTGGAATCCACTTCTAAAGGATTCTTGTTTTGTTCATTCTGGGAGTTGTGACATGGGATCTGTGCGAGGTTGGTCTTGTTGGATTCAGCTCGGGGAGTTTATGCTTTGCCATTATTTTTAGCAGATTTGGTGGGTGATTTATTTTGTTGTGCGTGTTACTATTTTTGCCCTTTTTCTGTCAGGCAGGGCCTTCTCATTTTATTGTTTTCACTCCGTTTTAGCTTCTGTTTCTTGTAGTAGTATGTTAGGAGGTTGAGAACTAGTGTTCCCCTCTATTCTTGTATGTTAGTTCTTCCCAGTTGGTCAGGTATGAATGTTTTCCCTATTTTTGAAATGGGGGTTTTGGTTTTTGAGCCGTTATGTTGGCCATTTTTGCATATGGTGTCCGAATTTAGTTATTTTTAGATTTTCAGGGTTTTTGCACCCAAAGGCCAAATGGGTTTTAATTTTAGAATTTTTCCAAAATTTGAGGTTTTTACCTCATTTTGCATGCCACCCTATTTTCTTGGGTTTCCTTGGCACGATGTGGTTCGTGGATCTGGATGATCTATTTGGATATCCATTAGACCACTTTTGCATCTTTTGTTGCATTGGGATGCATGTTGCATCCATCCTCTCATTTCTATGTTTGGTTGAGGGACTTGTTGCTTTATGTTCTCATCTAGTCCTTTGTTATGATCTTCATGATGGTAGTATGCCACACACAAGTACATGTGTGTACATCGTCGAATGACTTGCGAGTCCAATCTTCTGTGGTATTTCTAGAATTGTGATCATTGGGGTTGGGTTGGGAATTTGCATGCCTACAAGAACTCATTGTTGGATGAGCATGGGTAGGGTAGGGTAGCATATGGAGGGGGCTTCTATCTTGCATCCCAACCATCATGATTCCATGGGTTGGCAGAGGAAGTTTTATATAAGTGATAACTAAAGAAAATACTAGGTGGTAATAAAATTTAAGATAATAAAATGTGTGAGCACCCAATTAAGTTTGAGGACATAATGTGTGAGCACTTGTTTAAGTTTGAGGACACACGATCCAAGCTTGGGCTTGTACATGCCAAGTGACTCTCCATGATGTAAGCCCCTACATAGTATCCCATTGAGATGTCTGAATAGGACCTATAGTTATGCATTCTTTGTCTTGGATTTAGTCATCATACTGCTTGGTGTGAGTGTTAGCCATGGATGTTTGCTTTGTGTGTGGTTGTGGTTGGTTCATTATCTCCATCAACATGGTGGGTGTGGACCTACAGGTGCCATGTGGTTTGGAGGCATAGCTACCTACACCATTGCTAGGGAGTGATGTACAAAAATGGTCTTGTATCCTAGTGTGACCATTGCTGGAGGTGTTCACTTGGTACTTCGGTTTACAAAGTATGTTTTCTTGTGATGTATGCTTTCATTAGGATATTGTATATCATGTTTAGATGATGTTAGTTTTAACACATTCTTTATTATGATGACTAGCATATGGTAGGTGATGTTATCTACTTTTTAGGATTATCTTCTTCTTTACTACTAGCATGTTAGATTTCCTTTTCTTTTTGCAGCATGTTTAGTAGTGACATTTTTGTTATGATAGCATCGACAATTTGATCGGTATCTTGGGAATGTTATGCACAAGGGATGGCTAGGGCCCACAATGGTCTGATGACGCTATTATGGTTGGGAGGAACCACATACTTAGTTTTTCATTTATGTTTAAATGCAATGTTTCTTTGAGTTTACTGTGATGTTTCTTTTTTTTATTTCCTTCAATGTTGATTAGATGGTTAGGTTCCAGCTTTCCATCTTTCTATTTATGTCGAGTGTTATTGCTTTGAAATGTGGATCTGGTACTCCTTGATGTGGAGGAAATTTGTTTCATAGTTTCCTTAGCTTTCTATTATGTTTTGTGTTTGCACACTAATTTAAGAACTTGTGTGATATTGCGCTTTCTCGTGTGAGAATGCAAGTCTTCGTGTGACATGGTGGGTTTTTGCACATAGCTTTGCACTTCTTCGAGTGAAACCTGACATTAGTTTATGTTATTGGAATGCACTTCCTCATGCAAAAATGAATTTCTTTGCACAACACTATGCACTTCTTCACATGAGAAGGCACTTCTTCACACAAGAATTTGGTATTCTTTGCCTTCGCACAAAAATCACAGGATATCTAGGGTTCTCAGAGAAAAGTTTGTAAATTGGTTTTGGACACCCTTTTTGGTTTTAGACCTTCCCAGTTTAAAACAAATTTACTAGGGGTTTAAAATATATCATTTAAGTATAAGTTCTTATACTTAAGATATATTTTAATATATGCAACGATTCATTTGAGATAGGTTCCAGACCTCTACAGGCTAAGATAAAGATTCTAGGAAATTTCAAGGCTTCAAGATTTCAACCTTAGCCAATTTTTAGGACTCCACTTTTGTCTTTAAGCTTGTTTGATCTCTTATGTTTTATTGGTTAGGTTTTAGTCAGTGGTGACATTTGGAGATCCGTTGGTGTTGGATGTTTGTTAGTCTTCCATTGTGATCTTTTTGATCTGTGTAGGTTGTTATCATGTGCACTTACACTTGGTTTAATTTTTTTTTTATCTTGCTTGTATTTCATCCTTTTTTCCAAGGATCTCTAGGTGGGGCATTACACTCCCCTCTTTCTAGTCACTTGTTCACATAGTGACTCCAAGGAGTGCACATTCACATCAAACCTTTTTTAAAGGTAAAAAGAAGGTTCACACAAGTACACACCCTCCAAATATGCACATTATGCACATAGTCCAAGAGCACCCCCTTTCTTGCACAAAAATAGTGTGCATGGATTGCACATGCTAATGTACACTATGTGCACATCTCATTTCTTACCATTTTTCACAAGTCCTACTAGTCACACATTGTGCACCTTACACAATTGTGCAGGTGCACCATGTGCACAAGGTGCACAAATATGCATTTTAAGCACTATTAGGGTTTTGAGTTAGTTTTATCATTCTTCTACTAATTGTGTCACATTTTAAAGATTGTCTTAGGTTTTCCTCATTAATAATACTAACTTTTCTCTTTTGTGTAGAAAAATGACACCATCTTCATCTTCTACGGCTGCAAAGATTGCACTAAACTAGTTGCCTTCAAATATCAAGGAGTGCCCAAGAAATTGAGATTTAAAAGATAAGCACTCAAAAATATAACATATAGAGCTAGGAAACATCGACTGGAATGCCTTCCTATTACTATGTAACAAGCCCAAGGAAAGACCAGCTATGGTATCTAGGTTGATAAGAAGTGGACTAATGAATATGACTTCTCATTTGGTATCTATCCAGTCATCATAACTAATTATGCCCTTAGGACACCACTATGTACTAAAAGAGAAAGTGGTTAAAAGTTTAACAAGGGAAATTATGTTGGAAATCAAGCCTTGAAACATTAAGAAGGTCTTCTATATTCCTCTGGTAGATCAATATTTACCTATCACCTATGATATACTAGATAGGTGGTACAGAGGGAATGAGTCAAAGGTGAAAGAGCTGGTAGAAGGGAATTACCTTATTAATATATTACCATTAAACTAGAGGGGTGGAAAGGTATATATGACTTGAGGGTATATGATAGATGGCATTGGCTACTCTATATTCATTTTGTTTAGAGCCATGGGCCTCCCTATAAATAGTCACTTAGAAACTTGGATGGTGCATTTCATAGAGACCATCAGAATGGGGAAGATGTTGATTGATTTAGATATGACCCTTAGTGAAAATTTGGATGAGAAAATCATTTAAGTGAAGAATGATCCACATTTCTACATGACCTCTTATGTTGTGTACCTTCTAGAAGCAGAACCAAAAGATTACCATAGGTTGGTTAGGAAAGGAAGTATGGAAGATGCAAGTTGGTTAGGCATTTGCATCTAGTTCAACACATTTTCTTGTATCTGGGTAGATGGTGCTCTCTCATTCCCAAAGAAGCTCCCATGATATCCATTAGATAGAATACTACTATTAGAGATAGAAAGGTAATTGGCCTCCTCTTACGATAGGATACAAAAATAGTATAAGAAAACATGGGTCTTGTTGATCACCATTGGGGCTTTCAAGGTCAAGAAAAAGATGGGCATAGCTACATTTGATTCAAAATGGGACTAGTACCCTTTGGAGGATTATCAATAACCTCATCCATACTTTGACACCATTGGAATGATAAAACATTTGGTAGGGAAAAATTTTATACTTGAGATGGAAATTAAAGATCAGTGGATGAATTGTGTAGATGAATATAGTATATGGATTTGGGACTATTGTAGAATAAGTATACAACTTGTGAAAAAGGAGTTGGAAGTATGATAGGGAAGTAAACTCTGAGGTGGGGGGGGGGGGGGGTGGTGAATCAACACTTAAAACTACAAAATCAAAATCATTCACCACAGATACATCTACCAATTTATATATGTAAATTGAAATACCAAATTAAGCATATACATCCATAGCATGAAATCAAAAATATTCAACACATGTATAACACAAGATATATTGGTTATCCAAAAACCCTCCAAGGAGAAGGTAAAACTGGGGTGGGGTTGACACCCATGAATCTTGACTACTACGATAATAAAGTGTATCCAATGAAGGCTACAATGTTTTGATCATGAAACATGATCTCCCCTATGAAAGGTCTACCTATTAAAGGCTTACAAGATTTTTAGATCTTACTTTGTTATAGGATTTCAACACCCTATTATAAGTGTGCCTAGTAAAAGGACTTTAACTTATAATGAAGTAACCACCCTATTAAAGGATTTACAACAACTTGTTAAGAGTACTCTATTAAGAGATTTAACTAATTCACCTATTAGAATGTCTTAGTAATGATCCTTCAGTTAGCAGTCTATTACTTCCTTATGTGTACTTGATCTTTTTTGATCAGATGTATCTCTACTATCTTCTAATTCCTTTCCCTTGTTCTCCTCTAAATGATTCTACTATGTATCACAACTCCTTAGTCATCATGAATGCTCTATTTGTGCATGCAAACTTCTCTCTTTTCTCCTTACACATTCATAAAATTTTAGGGTTTGTCCTCCTTAAGAAGACTTAAGTGATTTAGGGTTAGGTAAGAATCAATGATTATGATTCACCTATATTTCCACTTAATCCTTCCTTTTTTTGATTGGATGTATGTAATGCATAGGGATTCAGAATTAAGATTCATCCTTATAATCTAAGATCGCAAAAAAATCCTTAAGTTAGCTAAAAAATGGTTTACATAGAAGTTTGTGTCATTAGAAAAAACTATGTCAAAAATATATAACTCGATGTCTAAAGTCCCTGATGCTTGGCATCAACTACAACTTCGATGTTGTAAATGAGCCTCTAAATGACTTGACATCCATTGATCACTTGACATTTGAATAACTTGACACATACTATTTTCTCGACACTTGAATGACTCATCACTTACTAGTTACTCGACACATACTAAATATCTCTCACTCGACATATACTATCTAACAACTTATGCTCGACATGCATTACTTGTTCAACATGAACTAAGTAATGACTTAAGTATATTGTCACTCATATGTCAAAACCAATCTGAGATTAAAAAAAGGTGCTTAACCTAGAAGTATCCCTTAAATAATGAAATAAGAAAGCCCCTAAGGTAAAGGATCCATTTTATAAAATTGACAAGATATTTGAGCAACCCATCATGAATACAAAAATTGGATAATAGGAGAGTGATGATATTCATCATAGGGAAAAAAATGTTATAGAGTGAACAAGGGGGTGGGTTAGAAAGCCTTTTTTTATTGGATCTAGTTCCCCAAGCTTTGACTCTACAAGCCAAGTTCCCCTATCTTTTTTAGTAGTAACAAGTCTTCTTTGCAATGCTAAATGGTTCTCTTGATTGGTTCTTGTTTGGAAATGCTCAACCATATGTCTTCTATTCTCATAGATAGACTTGCAACCACATTGAATTTTCCCTTCTAGCTAGGATTGAAGGTTCTTTGTGATTTTTTATTTTTCCATTATCTTAATCTAGATACCTCTTCCTTGTGTTTGTACTTGTTATAGTAGTAAAAATAACCATCAAACATTTATCATGAGTATGGGATCTATATTATTGAGAGGGGTGAACATACTAGTGGCATGCCATGAGTATGAGATCTATATTATTGAGAGGGGTGAACATACTAGTGGCATGTCTTGTAGTACTTGTAGAAGGTATATTGTTCATTATATTCAACCTTTCTATGCCAACATACATTTGAGGTGTCGCCTATTCTATCACAACAATGAGAAGTTGATTTCTTAGGTTTCTTATCTTTAGATGATTTTTCCATTGTCCTTGTTTGGTTTGGATATTTCTTTAAGATATTTCATCACTTTATGTTTTGCTGACTCCTTTGTAGCCAAGACCAATTGTGTCCTTGGTCCTTCTCTAAGCTTTGACTTGCTCATATATCTTCTCATAGCTATCATTGAACCTTCTCAACTTTTCATTTCTTTCATTTGTGCTATTTATTTCCTCTATTAGTCATTGAATCTTCGCATCCTTTTGTTTGAAATTATCCTATTCTATTTTCTTTTCTTCCATGGTTTCTTTTAGTGCTCTTTATTCTTTTTCTAGTACTAGTACAACATCACTTTTCTTTTTTTATGCTTCACTCAATCTTTTTTATGCTTCTTCCATCTTTTTCTTTAGCTTTTCAAATGACTTACTTAACTTCCCATTGTCACTTGCAAGGTTTGAGATAGTTTCTTTGGATCCATTTTGAGCCACTTTGTTCTTCCGTATGCTCAAAGATCTCATGACCCTCACTAAGTTTCTTTACAAGCTTCTTTTGTTTTTGAAGGACTCTTTCAACCTTTCTTTCAGGTCTTTTATAGTGTCAAGATATCCTTTGTATATAACTTTTTACTGTAGAACAAGAATCTTAGTGTGAAAAGAACATTAACATTAAAGAAAACATTCACAAACTAAAACTATATTCACATATGAGATTAGAAAAAATAAACAATTAAGGAATGCAAACCCAAAAAAGGAAACACTCCATGCTTCCTTGATTTTGTAGATTTGTCCTTTGATGTGGATGTATGCTCAAATGCTCAAAGTTGCTTCAATGGTGGAGATGGATAATAGCAAATTGGTAGCTTTGTGAGCTCTCAATTTGGCATTATAAGGGTATGGGTATGGCTTTGGTTCTCAAAATAGCATGGTAACTTTAGCTCCAAGATTTGTTGATGAAATGGCTTGGGATGGGATTCAATTTATAGGCCAAGGGGTAGAGGGATGGAGGGCTTAGATGCAAGGATGGATGAAGGCTTAAGGAGGGCTAGGATGCACTCAAAGGAGAGCACATGGATTGTGCTTGTTTAGCACCAATGGGAAGGTGACACTTGTCACAAGGAGGATGAGTGTGAGAGGGTAGGGTAAAGGGTTGGTTAAGGGCATGATGAGTGGGGTTGAGTATGTAAGAGAGGTGTAAGAGGAATGAGTGTGGAAGAGGGAAGAGTGTGGAAGATGGATGTAAGAGTCATGAGTGGGCTTGTAAGAGTCTTTTATGGTTTGTAAGAGCACTCATGACTTGGTGGTTGGGATTTTTGAGGGGAGACTTTGATTTGGTTTAGGAAAGTCTTAAACTTGTTTAGGGAATGTGACAACATTAGGGGGTGGATTAGGCTTGGGTTTAGTATTAGATTAGGGATGTTAGAGATGTACAAGTGGATGGCATTAATGAGGGTGGGTGAGTTAGTGGCTAAGCTTGGTTAGTATGGGTGGATGGGGTGGATTAGGCTAAATGGAGGATTAGAGATAGGTTAGGGGTTTTTGAATTTGAGGATTTCATTTATCAAATAGATTTATTTAATAAATGGGGATTTTTGGAATTAGATAGGAGAAAAGGATTTAATTGATAAATAATAGATTATTTGATTTATCAATTAGGACTATAGATGATTAATTAAATTAATCAACTAGGGGATGACAAAGGATTAATTAAATAGAAATTTAATTAATAATCCATTTTTAGATAACTAAATAGGATTACTAAAATAGTGTAATCAAATTTAGGTGTCTACATTTTGCCCCTCTTTGACATAGTGTTGAGACAACACTATTTCAAAGAAGTTTGAATGAAGATGACATGAGGAAGATGTT
This sequence comes from Cupressus sempervirens, assembly GCA_028749045.1. NCBI lineage: Eukaryota > Viridiplantae > Streptophyta > Pinopsida > Cupressales > Cupressaceae > Cupressus > Cupressus sempervirens. The sequence continues at coordinate 563,095,022 of CM053787.1, read as the reverse complement.
TTAGCAACAAGGTTGCCCCAGTCTCGTATAAGAAGAGGAGAGACTAGACTTAGATGATGCCCCCTCAAGAAGGCGATGGGGAGAGAAATGAGGCTCGACGACTTCTTGAAAAGTACAAGAAATTGAGATGAGCTAAGACACAGGTTGGCAAAGAGAAGGGGCTGAATTAGCTCAATATCTCACTACGGGAGAATGATAAAGGGAAATCAGAGGCACAAAAGTAAAGCAAGCTTAAGACTTTCCAAGATTGGGGGGGGGAGATGGAGGGGGGAGATGGAGGAGTGGAGTGCTATAAAAGGAATCTGTGGAGGAGGGGAGGGATGATGGGATGATAAAAGCTGATGCAACAAGATTTCAAAGAGTCAGATTGGCAGAAGATGGGTTTCGAAGATCCCTAGGACTAGGATTGTGGATCTCGAAAGATGAGGCTTGGTGGATTGATTTGATTGGTGGATCCCTAAGACTAGGATTGTGGATCCCTAAAGCTAAGCGTGAGGAGTGATTCAAAGAGATACTGATGCATAAGCTGGGGTAGGAGCGACAGATGTAGGATATGGATGGGGGATAATGGAGATGAAGGGAATCCATTAAAGCTTTTTGAGTGGGGGGATACTTCAAAGAGAAGTACCACCATGTAGTTGAGCACTAGATTTGCTATAAGACTGTTGGTTAATTGCCAAGGTTACCAAGAACATCAAGGCCTTTTTACCAACCGTCTAGAGGACTGACAAACTTGACTCGAAATAAACATGCAAGGATTGCCCCAGTATCACACATGAATCCCAGAGGAAGCAACGTGGAAATGACACTAGGTAACCCACAAGCAGAAAAAGAAAACAAGCAAAAGACCTGATCAAGACCTTACGCTCTGATTGCCCCATTCACAGCATACCATGATATGGAAGATCGTGGCAACCTTGAGGAGGGAACACGAAGATTGCTTGGAAAAGGTACTTCAAGACCCAAAAGGGAAGATTCCAAATCAAAAGAAAGTGAAAATCCAAGAGAGAACCATTTGCTAATGAGATGGGTAGGATGAGGTACTAATGGACCAAGATCAGACATGAGGAAAGCTATATCCTGCAAGGACCTATCAGAGAGCACCTAAGCTGATGGATCGGGATGAGTGATGCATCTGGCAAGCTGAACTAAGAAGGATAACACTTTGGTGATAGGAGATCTAGCTAAATGATGTATTGGAATAGCTAACCAAGGTGTGCGATGTGTGTAAGATGTTGACCAAGGATGAACTAACACGAAAGCCGGATAGATACAATGATACTAAGCTAAAGAGGATGTACAAGCTGACAGACCAAGATATGTTACAAATGTACAAGTTTGTTCATGTTTTGTTTTTTGTGAGATGGAAATGTTTGTGAAGGATGGGATGTCTATAATAGTTGATAGGTGGATAGGTAGATGGTTTGTGAAAAGCTTAAGGAAAATGGGATTCTGTGTGTGCATGTGATAGGATACAAGCTAGGTTACAAGATTATCTACAAGCTGGAGTATGGTACAAGCTTTGGACAAGATTTGGATATACAAGGTATGGTACAAGATTTAAAAGGTATAATACAAGCTTTGGTACAAGATTTACAAGCTATAGGAGGTATTTACAAGCTCCATCAGATTTTGGATATTTGATTGGAACACCAAGGGAACAAGCAGGTGTTTTATGGGATGGTGGGTGGATGGATGAGGGATAGGATAGTGATAGATAATGGATTAGTCTTTAGTACACAAGGTGCCTGAATTACCAGGTTTTCACCAAGGTACCTGTCCAAGGCGCTTGAATTGCCAAGTTTTCACCATTGGATGCTTATTTCTCTTTACTATTTTTTTGTATTTTTCAAAAGCTGGGTATACCAAAGATCTTCAAGCATAGAACTTCTTGAGATGAATGATGTTAGTGGGATCATTCAAGAGTTCTCCTTCTGGTGTAGATAATTGATAGGCTTCGGAGCCAAAGGAGGCAGTAACCACATAGGGACCAAGCCATGTAGGTTCAAACTTGCCTTTCTTTTCTCGATCTGCTTGGACTTTCATATTTTCTTTGAGGACCATATCACCTGGCTGAAAGTGTCGTGGGAGCACCTTCTTGTTGAAATTCCTTTTGAGATGAGTTTGGTAGACTGTGAGATGGTCATAGGCTTGTTGTCTCTTCTCGTCTGAGAGATCTAGCTGGGTGAGTCAAGCTACTCTATATTCTTCATCTGAGATTTTCCCTTGCAAAGATATGCGTAGTGAGGGAAGTTCAACTTCTATAGGTAATACTACTTCGGCACCATAGACTAGGGAGTATGGAGTTGTGCCTATGGATGTACGAAAGGAAGTTCGATAGGCCCATAGAGCCAGATTTATTTGAAGGTGCCAATCACGGTCGGAATCATTGACAACTTTCTTTAGGATTTTGAGGAGGGTTTTGTTAGTTGCCTCTGCCTGGCTGTTACCTTGTGGGAAATATGGGCTAGAAAAGTGGTGATGGATGCGAAGGGAAGTGCATAATTCTTCCATGTTGAGATTTTCAAAGTTACCTCCGTGGTCAGTGAAGATGGTGGATGGGATGCCGAAGCGGCAAACAATGTGGTACAAGATGAACTTGGAGACTTGAACTCCTGTAGCTGAGACTAGGGGGACTGCTTCCACCCACTTAGTGAAATAGTCTGTAGCTGTTATTATCCATTTATGTCCATCAGATGAGAGAGGTGTGATAGTTCCAACTAGATCAAGGCCCCAACAAGCGAAAGGCCAAGTTGGTGCAATAGGCTGTAGATCTTGTGCTGGAGCGTGCACAAGATTTGCATGCTGCTGACATGGGAGACACTTTCTGACAAAGTCACAAGAGTATTCTTCAATGGTAGGCCAATAGTAGCCTACTCTAAGGATTTTTCATGCTAGGACAATACCACTCGTGTGGGCACCGCAAATTCGAGAATGTGCTTCTTTTAATGCCATCGCGGCCTCATTTTCATCTAAACATCGAGAGAGGGTATCATGATAACCCTGACGATATAAGGTATTGGCTATTATAACATAGCGGGATGATTTTTGAATAAGGTTCTGGCGTTGGGTGCGTGTGAGGTGAGGGGATATGATACCATCATTAAGGTAAGCATGAATTTCATGGTACCAAGGGGATTGGGGACCAACCAAGATACAAACATGGTTTGAATCCTCATTCGCATAAGCAGGTGTGAGGAGCTGCTCAACTAAAAATTCATACTACATAGCTTCTTGGGGAATTTCCAAGAGCGAGCCGATAGTGGCCATGGCGTCTGCTACTTTATTTTGCATTCGTGGCACTTGTGTAAACTGAAGCTTTGTAAAATGCTGGGTCATCTGATCAATTAGCTCTTTGTAGGGTAATAGCTTTTCATCTTTGGTTTGATATTCATTTAAGACTTGTTTGATGATGAGCTGGGAATCTCCAAAGACTTGTAACTTAGTGATATTCCATTCTACAGCTATCTTTAATCCTGCTACAAGAGCTTCATATTCTGCTATATTGTTGGTGCTAGGGAATTGTAGCTTGAAGGCTTTTGGAATGTAATCTCCTTAAGGTGGAACTAATAATATTCCTACCCCTGATCCATGAGAGGTGTATGAGCCATCAAAATAAAGCTTCCATGGGGGCTGTTCTTCAATTACGTAGATATGCTCATCTGGAAATTCTATGAGCAAAGGATATGCATCTACTAGAGGTGCATCAGCTAGGTGATCTGCTATAGCTTGCCCTTTGATTGCCTTTCTATCCACATACTGGATGTCAAACTCACTTAGTAGCATAACCCATTTGGCCAAATGGCCTGTAAGTGTTATTCTAGAGAGCATATAATTGAGAGGGTCAATCTTGGAGACTAGTTGGATGGTATGACTTAGCATGTAGTTGCAAAGCTTTATAGTTGAGAAAACAACTGCCAAACAAGCTTTTTCCATAGTAGTGTAATTGAGTTCATAACCAACTAGGGTTCTACTAATATAGTAGATGGCTCTCTCTTTGCTATAATCATCATGTTGTGCTAGAAGTGCCCCTAGAGCAGTAGGTGTTGCTAATATATACAAGATCAAGGGACGACCAGGAACTGGTGGAACCAAGATAGGGGGATTGGTGAGATACTGCTTGAGCTGATCGAAGTTGCGCTGACATAAAAGATCCCACTTGAAGTTCTCATTCTTCTTTAGCAAGTGTGAAAATGGTGTACACTTATCTGCAAGTTGGGAGATGAAGCGCCAGACAGATTGAAGTTTTCCCTGAAGAGAGCGAAGCTGTCGCAGTGTTAGGGGAGGAGGCATGTCTAAGATAGCCTTGACCTTTTTGGGGTCGATCTCTATACCTCATTTAGAAACTATGAAGCCTAGAAGCTTGCCAGATGTGACCCCAAAGACACACTTCTTGGGATTTATCATGAGATGATATTGGGCCAACCTATCAAAGACTTTTTCCAGGTCAGCAAGATGATCCATGAAGGTGTGAGATTTGACTAGGATATCGTCCACATAATCTTCCAAAATGCTATGGATAAGATCATAGAAAATGGCTGCCATAGCTCTTTGATAGGTAGCCTAGCATTCTTTAGGCCCAAAGGCATCATGATGTAGCAAAAGGTTCCCCAAGGGGTAGTGAATGCTATCTTATACTGGTCCTCTTTTGCAATCTTGATCTGATTATACCCAAAAAATCCATCCATAAGGGACAAAATTTCATGTCCAGCTGTAAGATCTACAATCATATCTATGTTGGGCAAGGGAAAATCATCCTTTGGACAAGTTTTGTTAAGATCTCTAAAATCAGTGCAGATTCTGATGTCACCGGAAGGCTTAGTGACAGGGACCATGTTGGAGATCCATTCTGAGTAGTCGATAGGTCAGATAACCTTAGCAGCTAACATTCTTTCTAGTTCAACTTTGCCTAGTAATGCCACCTTGGGGTGCATTTTTCTAAGCTTTTGTCTGACGGGCTTGATCTTTGGATCGACTGCAAGATGATGAACTACAAGCTTTGGATCAAGTACTGGCATGTCCTGATATGACCATGCAAATTGGCCAATGTTCTCTCGTAAAACCTCAAAGAGGAGGTTAGCTTGGTCTTGTGATAGGGATGCAGCAATGTGAACAATTCTAGGGATCTCTGAAGAACCAATGTTGACTTCTCTACTATCCTCTATTAGAATAGAAGACACCTCTAGTCGATTATTTTGAGGAGGCAATACTAAATCCTCATGTTCTTCTTGTGGCTCTGGATTTTCTTGCTGAGGGGTTCTCTTCGCTGCCTTAGCTAGTCCCAGATTTACCTTAGTTCTAGTTTTGGGTGTATCGAAACTAGGTTGGGGATTTTCTCCAAAATACCCCTTGGGATCTAGCTTGTAGATGTAGGCAGAATCTGGCTTTGTCTTCTTATGAGGAGTTTCAGCTCCCATGAATCTTAGAAGCACTTCCTCTGATGCGAACTCATCAATATGTATGACACTTGGTTGGTCCCAATCTATGAGTTGTGGATGAGCGAGTGGTAGGTCAATGAGATGAATGGATAGTTCTCGGAGAACAGAGTCTCCTAGGAAGATTTGGTCTAGGATATCGTCGTAGGCTCTCTTTTCAACTTCCTCAGGAATGTCTTCGATTTCAACAAGGTCACGGTGGATGTTCGAAAAAGTGTGACCATTCTCATTGGTGCCCCCAGTTGTGGGTATGCCAAAGCCAAGACCTGACTTCATTTCCCAATTATGTGCTTCGATGGGACACTGCATGCCCCTTTCTTCTGGTCCTAGTCCACCTCCTTGATAGTTCCATTTTTCAGTGATGAGCTTATGTTGTTGGGGATACTTTTGGCTAAAGTGATCAAGGCGTGCTTGATTTCTTGGAGGTGCATCCTTATGTAACCAATTGTTGATATCTGGAGTGAGCTCCTCATGAAGAGGGGTTTTTGAGGACACAAAGGTGGTTGGGCCAAACTATTTGTATCAAGGAGGTGGAATCTCCCTAGCTTTGTGATATGTCGGCCGTCCATGGGTATGTGGATCAAGTGGGATTGCTCCGACAAAAAATGCATCTGATAGACTATATTCTCCACAAGCTTTGTTGTTGATCTTTACAGTAGATAGGATGGAGGCGAGGATGGTTTTTGCATCATTACAAGTGTGGGATGAGCTGGCGATGGCTGTGCCGATGTCTATTCTAGGGCAATGATTTGTATATGAAGCTTCAACCGCATTGCAGTAAGAAAAGAGTTTTGGATTGACACGGATGGTTACCTCAGTGCCTTGATGCAAAAATTTGATGCACTGATGGTAGGTGGATGGAACAGCCTTCATAGCATGAATCCATGGGCGATCGAGGAGGATGTTAAATGGTAGGTTTAGATCAACAACATTAAAAATTGTCTCTTGGATGACTGGCCCAACCTTGATTGGTAGCAAAATAGTCCCTTCTGTGGTTCTTTCCAAGTTGTCATAAGCTTTGATGGTGATAACTTCACTGATCATATCTGCCTCAGTATACCCAGCTTGTTTTATGAATTTTAGGGTGCAAATGTTCAAGGCTGATCCATTATCTATCATTACTCTTTTCACGGTGAAATTGGATACCATGATGGCTATGCGAAGTGAAAGGGTGTGATCTGGCTCAACCGCAGGTATGTCGGTGGGTTTGAAAGATAGGGCACATGAGGATGAAAGGTGTCCAACAAGATTACAAAAATCAGTAGTATTGATATCAGAAGGGACACTGGATTCTATGAGAGCACTGTCAAGGATGTCTTTATACACAAGACTAGTGCGGAGAAGGTCTAAAATGGAGATTTGGGCTGGCATGTTCCCAACGTGTTCCAAGATATTGTACCGGCTTTTTGATGGAGCTGATGGTGCTGATGAAACTGGTGGGCTTGCAATGTTAAATTGCGCTCTTCGAGTGGTGATCGCACACTCATTGTCTGGTCCTCGGATATTGATAACATTGACAGAAGGCTCTTTCTTAGATATACAACCTATAAGGCTACCATAGTCTATATAGGATGAAGTGTGGTCATTGTTCTTCCCATGCTGTTGGTTTGGCTGGCAGTTGTTGGTGTTATTTTGGATAGGTGCTTTTCTAGGATTTTGGTTGTTGTGTGGAGGAAAAGCATTTTGATAAATCTGTAAGCCTGCACTGGGAGAGGTTTGGGCACCAACAGTGATTTCCTTCTGATCAATGAGGTCCTGCACATAGTCTTTCAGTTTCATGCATCTGAGGGTGGTGTGACCGTTTACCCTATGGAACTTGCAATACTCATTGTCCTTGTACCATGCAGCTTTGGATTGGCTTGGATTAATTTGCTGGGTAGGAGGAAATTTGATGAGGTTTTCCTTAGGCAAATTCTCAAAAATAACATCCAATGGCTCACCAAGGGGTGTATAGTTTCTAGGTGTAGGTTGGAATCTGGGCTTTTGCCCTGTAGCTACATTGATGGCATTAGCTTGATTGTTAGACCCTTGAAAGTTGGGTCTTGTATTATGGTTTTGATAGCTTTGGATATTTTGTTGTTGGTAATTGATAGCTTGTTGGTTGTTTGTTTGATATGGTGGGTTAGACTGGTTTTGAGAAGGACCAACAATATTCACATGTCTGGTGTTAGTAACCCCATCTGTTGCGACATGTTTGTTTTTGTTCCAATACCTAGACCTGTCACTGGAATGTGATTGATTTTGGTTGGCCTCTTTGTAAATCTTTACCACACCATCTTTGATGAGTCCTTGCTCAAGGATCATTCCTTTCTCTTTGATATCCTTATAGGTCTGCAAACAGTTCATGGTCATGTGGTGAGCCAAGCTGGGATGTGCATTATCAATAAACATTTTCACCACATGGCATTCTGGCAAGGTGCAGGATATGCGGGTGGTAAGGGTTTGCCATCTTTGCAGGTATTCGGCAAGGCTTTCTCCACCTTTTTGCTTGGTGTGGACAAGATCAACTATTGATAGCTCTGTTTCAACAAGATGGGCATATTGGGCTACAAATGCCTAAGATAATTCAGTAAAGTTTTTAATTGTGCCATAGGGGATTCTATAAAACCATTCAAGAGCTGGTCCAGCCAAGCTTTTGGGAAAAAGGCGCAAGAGGAAGACATCATTGTATGCCACGTCCTGGCAATGCATGTAAAATTCTTTGATATGTGTGACAGGGTCTCCTTTTCCTCTGAATTTCTCAAATTTAGGTACCTCAAAGTGTTTGGGAAATGGTGTCATGGTAATGGCTCTGTCAAATGGGTAAGGACACACATTCTCAAACTTGAATGTCTTTGGATCATTCCCTTCTTGGATGGCTTTCAGAGCTGTCTTCATTTGCTCCCATTCTGAATTGATAGGTGATGGCTGGGGTGCCCCCAATATAGGAGTGCCTTGAGGTAGGTATGTGCTGGATGGGGCCACTGAATATGGATGGCTGTGAGGGATATGTTGATAGGAATTGTACATTATTTGGGAAGCTGCATGGTGGATGATGGGTTGTTGAGGGGGAGGTGGTGCATATTGCTGCATGTGCTGCGAGGCTTGCTGTTGATATGAGATTTGAGGTTGGGATTGAGGAACATAGGCTGGCTGTGGGATAAATGGATTTCTTTGTGGAGTTAAGGTATAAGATGGTTGTGAGGCTTGGGGAAAGGATCGGGGGGCTTGTGGGGTTTGACCAATATATGTGGGTTGTGCCCCCATTTGGGATGGTATCTGCAAATAATTGGTGGTTGGCTGGGGTGGTGGATTACCTCCTAGAAGTGGCATTGAAAATTAGTTGGTAATAGGAGGTAATGGATTAGTTGGTGGTGGAGGTGGTGGGAATTGAAAGCTTGGGAATGGAATTGATGGGGTTTGATAGCTTGGTGGCTGGATTTGGAAGCTTGGTAGAGTGGTGGCGGGAGCTGGGGTCACTTGGGAGCTTGGTAGAAGATTGGCAGTAGCTTGTGGGATTCGATAGCTTTGTGGAGTGAAGGTAGTAGCTTGTGGATTTGTGGCTAGTGGTATTGAGCTCCCAAGACCTAATGGAAATGATGGGATTGTGCTTTGGGCTATGGTGAACAAGCTGGGGGCGATGAAAGGTTGATTACTTGGCCCCATGGGTGACATCCCTGTTGTATATTGCTGAGGTTGGCCAAAGATGCTAGCACTGATTTGGGAGATGGGTGGATTTGGAAGGCTGGGTTGGGGAGCAGCAGCAATAGTGAAGGGGGTGAACAGTGAGGTGTTTTGGGTAAAGGGGGTTTGGAGTGGAGAGGTATGAACCAAGGATGGAGTGGTGGTGGCTGGGTTGGCTTGTGGCATGGAGATTTCAACTTGGGTGGATGATGGTATGTTTGGGTCTGTTGGGTCATATGGATTGGCTGGAGGCTCTTCTTTTGGAATATATTGAGGATAATTTGGATCATAAGAGCCTATGGGTGGTGGCAGCTGCCCAAAAAATGGGTGAGATGGATCTGATAATGGAGGGGGTCTTCCAAAGTCAAAGGTTCCTACATTGTCCCTTCGAAAATTAGCCATGATTGTCTCTTTGTTCTTGTCTATAATGGCATTTACCAATACTGCATTTCCCGGTTGGTTCATGAAAGTTTCAATGTCAGTAGGTGATGGCATAGCTTTCTTTGGGCTGAAGGATGGCTGAATGCTCAAGGGGGGTGAGGCTGTTTGATCCAAATGATAGGGTTCCATTGTTTCTTTCTTCTTGGCTAAGCAAGTGACGGGTGGCATGAAAAATGCTCCTAGGGATGAGATGCAATAATGCTGATGGATGCAAAAGGGGGAAGGCTTTTCTATGCAAATGATTTCCTAGGTTGAGGAAAAGCTATATGACAAAACCTAAGGAGGATTGGGTTGGGGATTCTAACTTCAAAGATATGTTGTCAAAGCACCAAAGGTCTACTTTCCTATGTGCAAGCTTGGTGATGATTGTGTCAACTTAAGGATAGACTAATGATCCTTTAGGAAGAACACGAGATTGACCACTTGTGGATCCCAACCTTTAGCTCAAGGTGATGAGGGATAACAAGTGACAAAGCTAGATTACCCTAGACAAAGCTCTGTCAAAGGGATAACCTTGGTGAGATTGGTGGATTTGGAAGATTTTAGGAATGGAAAACTTTTAGCAAGGTGACAACAATTTTGAAAGCTTAGATGTACAAATTTTTGATTGGTGGCTAGATGGTTTGATTCTAAATGAGATGGATGAGCTAATAATGCTTACGAGGATAACCTAAGATGGCTGGCTTTTCTAAAAGATGACTCTAAAGTGAAGCTTATCCAAGAAGATGGGGAGAAACAAGGGTGTCTAATCATAGAAATCATGCCTAGTTGGTAAGGCATAAGCAGGATTAACTCCTGGACGTTGGCTAAATTTGATGGTGCGCTCTAACCAAGCCTCTTGAAGTTCTTCGTCGGTAGATTTGTCCTCTACTTTGTGGAGTTTGGCAATTCGTGTGCTTGGTGTTATTTCTTTTCTCTTGGCTAAAAGTTCTTGGTATGTTAGGGATGGCTTGAGTTTGACCTTGTGAAACTTCTGTTTGGGTTTGGGTTGTTTTGACATAAATTCCTAAATTTTCTTGGCTTTGGGAAAAATCTCAGTTGTTTTGCTTCAACTTGTTCAACTTCTAAAATAGGCAGTGACTACGCTAAGTGTGCCCTAAGCAAGGATTGACCAAGTTTGGCAAACATTCATTCAATAAATAAAAACAAGCAATAGATAGGAACACCCAGATAGAAGTTTGTGGTTCTCAGAATGTGATACCTGTGCCGAGGAGTGTGTATGTTCTACAAATGTTTTGATCAGTCACTCCAAACACATTAACATCCTAGATGGTTTTCTACAAGGCTGACAGTTGGTTTAGCTAGGGAGTCCTCGATATATGCAAGGTATGTGAGGCCCAAATTCGTAGATGAGACCAAAAGGATGTCACACAGTCGAGAGGAGTGGTAACCCACTTCTCCTCTTTCACTTCTCAAGGGTATAAAGTTCCTTGAGGCTTAGCCCGAATGACAAAATCTTGATCCCAAGAGAGGTGTCTTTCGATTCACCTCCCGATTCTTATACTCTGCCAGAACACTGGAGTTGAGGTTGTCTAAGGGGTGATGAAATCCCCAAGCAGGCCTCCTAAAAAGAAACAAGGTTTTGGATCCTAATCTTATGTACCCAAGATGGCCTCGAAAGACGACAAGGGGAGAGAAGACTTGGATGACCTTGGGCTAAAAAACACGCTTGTTCTTTTACCAACTGACTCTTATGTGTGCTAATCTAGACTTTGCAAGCACTCATGTTTAAGAGACAATGTTCAATTCCAACTTGAAGAGCCAACAAAAGTAAATTGATTGAAGAATGCAAACAATAAGAAATGTTAGGGTCAACAAAAGAAAACTCGCGCGCCCGGAGGCCCTCTACGTCAAGTATTGATTGATTTTCTTTAAGGCATTCAAGATTGAGTGTGAGTTTGTTTTAAGCCCAAAACAAAAGTGTGTGAGATTCGATTTCAAGCGCGTGCCCGGAGGCTCTCCACGTCAGTTGTTGTTCAATTTTAGTGCCCAAACTTGAAGTGTGATCGATTTAATCTAGAGTTTTGGCCATTTAAGAATTTTGATAAAGTTAAAGCAAACGTTCAAAGACCAAGTGAGTGAGTTAGATTGTGGAACATTTAACACCTTTTTCAAGTAGACCCATCCCCATAAATGGCGCTGAGATTGCAACCAATGGTTAATATTTAATGGGTGATTAGAAAAGAGGTGAGTCCAAGGAACTACTCAAATTGATTTTTGTAAATTTGTATTTTAACTTAACAAAGTTTCTTAAATGTCCAAAAATCAAACTTTACCTAGATTGCATGTGGAAACGAGATTTGTTTTGTTCAATTTTAGAAGCTCCAAATGAAGTGTTTGATATTGCAATGGTTAATTGATCCTTGGCATTCAAGATTGGATTTTTTGTTTTAAGCATGCATTCCAAGGAAAGTTGATTTTAATCCATGGCATTCAAGAGTGTGTTTTGAGCAACATTCATTCAATAGAAAATGTGTTTAACCATTCAAGTTCATTTTTTAGCAACATGCATTCAAAGACAAATGGTTAAACATTCAAGTTCATTTTTTAGCAACATGAAAACCTACAAGAAACATGGTTAGTGGTTCCATATGTGCTCCAACCTGCAATGAGACAAAAAAAAAACAATTTAGTTAGTTAGTCAAAATTTTCAAAAATGAGAGCTTAACTATGGGAAATTTTTTAAAAACTTTTTTTGCTATTTTTCCTACGCATAAAAATGCTTAAAATGGTCTAAATCCTACGGAACCACTACAAGTGCAGAAATAAAGATTTTAAAATAGAAATGCAACATAAGTAGGTAGAGATGACAGTCTATCAAGTAGAGATGCCAAAATACATAGACGCTAAAATGTAGAGACGCTAGTATTCGAAGACGATAGGTCAGATTTTGTGGTGCAAAAAATATGTGACAAGCGGAGACGTCGATTTGCGTAGACGCTGATTTTCGCAGACGACAATTTTAGTTGGCGTCGGCAGAGATGACAGAACAGGTTGCGGAGATGACAGTGTAGCTGGCAGAGACGCGGATCTGCGGAGACGACGGTTGAGGATGCGCAAACGAAAGTCTAGTGGCAACGCCGACAACAAAAAACCAGGCAGAGATGCCAAAATGCAGAGACGTCGATTTGGTTACGCAGACGAAAAAGTAGCCAGCAAAGATGACAGCTTGTAGGCGCAGACACCAAAACTGCAGAGATGACACTGCGCGAAAAAAGTTGAAAAACGCAAATTTTTTTCAAAAATTTTTAAATTATTTGCTATTTTTGGATTTTTAGATGGTATTTCTTCTTCCTAAGTGCGTTCTTTAACCTGCAAAAACAAGCAAAACACCCTACAACACACTCAAACAACAACAAACATTAGATGGTTAGAAAAAATGACATATAGATGAAAATGGATGATTAAATGACTCATAGTGGGGTCCCACCGGGCGTGCCAAAATGTAGAACAAGAATCCTAGTGTGAAAAGAACATTAACATTAAAGAAAATATTCACAAACTAAAACTATATTCACATATGAGATTCTACAAAAGAAACAATTAAAGAATGCAAACCCAAAAAAGAAAACACTCCATGCTTCCTTGATTTTGTAGATGTGTCCTTTGATGTGGATGTATGCTCAAATGCTCAAAGTTGCTTCAATGGTGGAGATGGATAATAGCAAATTGGTAGCTTTGTGAGCTCTCAATTTGGCATTATAAGGGTATGGGTATGGCTTTGGTTCTCAAAATAGCATGGTAACTTTAGCTCCAAGATTTGTTGATGAAATGGCTTGGGATGGGATTCCATTTATAGGCCAAGGGGTAGAGGGATGGAGGGCTTATATGCAAGGATGGATGAAGGCTTAAGGAGGGCTAGGATGCACTTAAAGGAGAGCACATGGATTGTGCTTGTTTAGCACCAATGGGAAGGTGACACTTGTCACAAGGAGGATGAGTGTGAGAGGGTAGGGTAAAGGGTTGGTTAAGGGCATGATGAGTGGGGTTGAGTATGTAAGAGAGGTGTAAGAGGAATGAGTGTGGAAGAGGGAAGAGTGTGGAAGATGGATGTAAGAGTCATGAGTGGGCTTGTAAGAGTCTTTTATGGTTTGTAAGAACACTCATGACTTGGTGGTTGAGATTTTTGAGGGGAGACTTTGATTTGGTTTAGGAAAGTCTTAAATTGGTTTAGGGAATGTGACAACATTAGGGGGTGGATTAGGTTTGGGTTTAGGATTAGATTAGGGATGTTAGAGATGTAGAAGTGGATGGAATTAATGAGGGTGGGGTGAGTTAGTGGCTAAGCTTGGTTAGTATGGGTGGATGGGGTGGATTAGGCTAAATGGAGGATTAGAGATAGGTTAGGGGTTTTTGAATTTGAGGATTTCATTTATCAAATAGATTTATTTAATAAATGGGGATTTTTGGAATTAGATAGGAGAAAAGGATTTAATTGATAAATAATAGATTATTTGATTTATCAATTAGGACTATAGATGATTAATTAAATTAATCAACTAGGGGATGACAAAGGATTAATTAAATAGAAATTTAATTAATAATCCCTTTTTAGATAACTAAATAGGATTACTAAAATAGTGTAATAAAATTTAGGTGTCTACATTTACTTCATGGTTTTTGATTGATCTTCCCTTAAGCTATGAGGCTTGCAACTCTTGGAGTCTTATATTTGATACCAATGGTTGGTCTCAATTGTTGTGGTTTCACAATGCATGCCCCATTTTGGACTCAAAATGGAGAACCCTTTCTTTTTAAGCATGCAATTCCTTTCAAAGAACCCAATCAAGTACCTTGATGGATCATGATCTCTATTTGAGTCTATATCAATCTATAGTACCTAGCCAATCAACTCTATGTCATAGCAGATGTTAAAAAAGGAAAATTTTGAATAAGAGAATAAAAAAGTGTACCATGTGCACATGAGCATGCATACTAAGTACACAACATGCACACTCACCCCAACCCCAAAGGTGTACATGCACATGTGCACAAATTCAAAGGTACACAATCTCCCAAGCCTTCACTTATAAATAGACACATCTTCGAAGGATCACACTCTTTCCAGTCACTTGTTTGTATAGAGACTCCAAGGAGCGCACCTTGGCACCTTCATAGTCTCTGCATCTTAGAGTAGTGTACATCCACATTTTTTTTTAAAGGTAAAAATAAGGTAGGCAAAAGTGCACATGCACATGTTCCCACCCTCCAAATGTGCATATTATGCACATAGTCTAGGAGTGCCCCTTTCTTGCACAAACATAGTGCGCATGTTGTACACATGCTAATGTGCACTATGTGCACAACATGCACTTATCATTTCTTTTCTTTTTTCAAAAGCCCTACTAGGTGTGTACTATGCATCTTGCACACATGTGTAGGTGTGCCATGTGTACAAGGTGTGAAAAATGCATTTAAGGAACTCTTAGAGTTTTGAGTCAATTTTTTAGTCTTCTTCTAGTTAGGTCATGTTTGCAAGGTTGTCTTAGGTTTTCCTCATTAATAATACTAAATTTTCTCCTTTTTGTAGAAAAATAGCATCATCTTCATCTTCTATGGCCACAAATATTGCACCTAAAATTATTTCCTTCAAATATCAAGGAGTGCCCAATTAATCTAGATTTCAAGATAAGAACTCATAAATTTGAGACATAGAGTTAGGAAAAATTGACTGGAATGACTTCCTATTATTGTGCAACAAGACCAAGGAAAGATCCACTATGGTATTTGTGTTGATCATAAGTATAGTAATGAACATGGCTTCCCATATGGTATTAGAATTAATTATGACCCTAGCACACAAGTATGTACTAGAAGAGAAAGTGGTTAAAAGTTTTCCATGAAAAATTGTCTTGGACATCAAGCCTCAAAAAATCAAGAAGGTCTTTCATCTACCTCAGGTAGATCAACATTTATAGATCACTTATGACATGGAAGACAAGTGATATAGAGAGAATGGGTTAGAGGCCAAAGAATCGGTACAAGGGAAGTACCTTATTAATAGATCACCATTGAACCAGAGGGGTGGAAAGGTCAATATGATCTGAATGTATATGATAGATGTGTGATGTCCCCATCGACAAGATCCATATAATTAAATTAATTAATTAATAATAGTATAGTATGTTAATATGGCAATTAAATATTAAATATCATATAAATGATAAAATATAATATTCAGATTAATAATGTAAATACATCAAATAGATACATTGTGTATTATATGTATTAGTATTAATATTAATATTAAAAATATATTTATATTAATAATATAATATATAAGTAATATAATTATATTATTAATAAAATATAACCAATATAATTATATTATTGATATAATATAATTAATATTCATTATGAGATGACCTAAGAATGCATATATATATATATATATATATATATATATATATATATATATATATATATATATATATATATATATATATATATATATATATATATATATATATATATATATATATATATATATATATATATATATATAGCACTATTGTTCAATTGTTTCAATCAAATAGCATACAAGATGCAGTAAATATTATTAATATTAAATTCATAATCTCCAAATTCCAATAAATCTAATTTGATTATTATAAACATTCTTTTAAAGAAAACCCTAATCTACTAATTATTATTATGCTTACATATAATTACAAAAGTGTTTGCTACATCAATATAATAATGTTATTGAATAAACATAATATAATTATGAAAATAAAGTAAATCATATATATAACAGTCACGACTTTTCATTCATGACTATGCATGGTATATAAATACCATTAATTAGGGTTAGGTTAGGGGAACACATGGAATATAGTATATATATAAATCAAGCACTAAAGTCAAAGAAAACACATTGGACTTAGCATCGCATATTCGACGAAGAAGGAAAACTATTAGTATTATAAATTGCGTGCAGTTTGATGATCTCCCTTCCTGTGACAGATCACATAACAGACGAAAGATATTTAATCTCTATACTCAAATTGATCACACTGCAGTCGCATCTCATAAGGTATGATATCTGAACCACTCACAATAATGTATTTCCAAGTTTCGCAAAAGCATCAATACCATCGTGGATGGATTTCGTTATTTGTAAAGCTCTAACGAGCCATACGTACTGACAATGAATAACATATTTATATCAAAAGCTTTTCATCTATCAACTTTAGTTTGATAGAAATAATACATGAATCTACATAAAATGAAATCAATTCAATACAAATATTTATATAATATGTACACACACACACACACACACACACACACACACACACACACAACGTTAAATATTTCAAATTGTAATAATATGTACAACAATATTGAGATATTGTTGCATTACAACAATCTTAAGGATTACCATTAAAATGTATTTTCAACTATAGCCCAAGAAGCTTTGCTCTCATATGAGCTATGAAATCTTTAGATAGGGAGTGGGTGGAGGGAGAGGTGGAGTGAATTCAAGCACCTGATGGTATCCTCCAAGCAGCTTCTTGTAGCTTGTTTCATGCGCCCTTTGCACCGTGAATCTACCATCTCCAGATAGTCATAACTAGAAGAGAGAAGATTACTTGGCGCTATAGGGTGAAATTTCCTAAATAAATTAAATTAATTAAACTATAATGCTCAATTCTCAACTTTGAATAATAATAAGGATCCAAGGCATGTTTATCTTGAATGACTTCCTAAACTTATACTAAATTTTGATTACCAGTTCAAAGAATTAAAAAGGGGTCATTACAAGATGACATTGGCTACTCTATAGTCTTTTTGAGTAGAGCCATGTGCCTCCTTACAACTAGTTACTTAGAAACATGGATGGTATATTTCATAGAGACCATCAAAATATAGGTTGGTCAATGATGGATTCATTTTTGCTATCATCCATTTTATAAAAGGAAACTATACCAAAAGGATGTCTGTAGAGTTAACAACTTGAATATCATAGATTGGATCTTATTTCATCTAGTTCAACACATTTTCTTATATATGGGTAGCTGATACTCTCCTATGCTTGAAGAATTTCCCATAATATCCATCAAATAGACTACTGCTATTGAAGATAGCAAGGCAATTGGTCTCTGCTTATGATAGGGTGCATAAACAACATAAGAAGACATGGGTCTGGTTGATCACAATTAGGGATTTTGAGGTCAAGAAAAACAAGGTCATTGATACTTTTGACTTAGAATGGGACTAGTATCCTTTGGAGGATTATCAATCACCCTGACCATACTTTGACAATATTGGAATAGTACAACATTTGGTAGGGAAAAAGTTCATACCCAAGATTATGATTGTAGATCATTGGATGAACTATGTAGATGAGTATGATGTATGGAAAAGGGACACCCCCAAGGTAATAGATCCCTAAAAGTATAAAACAAAAATGCCCCTGAGGTAATGGATCCATTTTACAATAGGGAGAAGATATATGAGTGACCCATCATGAATGAAGAAATTGGCTGAGAGGAGAATGATGGCATTCATCATAGAGCCAACTATGTTATTGAGTTAATAGGGAAGTGGGTTAGGAAGCCTTTTTATTTACATCTAGTTCCCCAAGCTTCAAATCTACAAGCCACCACCCAACCAAAGAAGGGAAAAGGAACAAAAGTTATAGTTCCCACATACCCTAAAAAGTCACCCATGAGGCTAGAGATAGTGAATCAATATGGGTGGGAGGTAGAGTACTTCAAAATAGAAAAAGTGAAGAGCAAGAAGAAAAGAAGGGTCATGAGAGAGAGAGAGAGAGAGAGAGAGAGAGCAACAATAATAGGTCCAAATAGAGTCAACTAGATAGGAAGAAGCTCAAACCAAGCAAGATGAGGCTCAACCTACACAAGAAGAAACTCTAGTGCAAAAAGACCTTGTGGTATAGAGGCCACCTTGTTAGTATGAAAGAGAGATCAAATAGAAATAATGGTGGTAGGTGAAAAGAGTAGGAAGTTAGATTCTTCTTCTTCAGGCTCTACAAAACCTAAGCGGGTGGACCTATAGATTCTTTATATGGTACCAATTATCAAAGCATACATTGAATCTAATATGAAGTAGATAAAACCCTTATTTCTCCTATTAGCTCATGAAATAACATCAATCTACAGTAGCTAAATGTAGATCTAGGAACCTCATAAGCTGAGTGAGGGCATTCTATTATAGCTCTTCAACATGAAAGGGGAAAAGCATTTGATTGTTGATGTTGATCTCAGCAAAACATGACATGAACAACACAACCTTATGATCCTTCAAAATGATCAGTGCCTTATCTATTGGGAAATTCACACAAAACCCTAACACACATCCCTAAAAGTCACTAACATATGCCATACATTAGGACTTCCTGATCTATCTATCCACTTTGTGAATTAGACATCTGCATCCTTCTGAACCTCATACTCGACTTATCCCTTCATGAAATCTGCAATCCTATGATGATGAATCAAGCATTTACATAACTCTTTGAGTCATAAGAAAAATAAATCAACATATACAACCAATAGGTTGCAACTGAGTTTCATATTCTTTGTTTACAAAACACAAAAGATCACAAACAACATGAATGGGAGACAAGATATCAGAATGAAGATTGACTTGCTACTGCCTTATCATTCATTTCCTTGAAACAAATTACAATAAGATGCATGAAATTTAAATGCAAAGCTACCTAACAGATCAGAACTATCTCTATTCTTATTTCTTGCTTTTCATTACATGAGAAATTTGTTGAAGAATGGTATCACAGATTTGAGAGAACTCAAGATTGGAACCCTTACAATCAAAGAAATAATGAAAGATATAGGAGAAGATGAAATTCCTGGATTTGATATGCAACTGCCATCTGTCCACTTGGAATCCCATCTTGTAAAGTTGAGTAACCTCTTTCTTCTTTCATCCCATATGATCTGATTTTGTTTTCATCATTTCTTGTAACTAATTTACAAATATCCTAGTTCAATGATGAAATTCTTTGAATCACCAAAATATTTGATATCTTCATGAAATACTGAAGGAATCAAACTTTAACTGATTTGAAATTAGTTCCATTTGACCCCAGTTGCATTTTACTATCTTTTATGCATATCCAGGTCATTTCCATGCTAGAAAACAATTTTGAACTCTGATACCTGAAATCGGTTACAATTTGGAAACTTGGGACAAAATCCCTTGTAGCAAGAACCAATGGAACTCTATGCAAAATCTGACTGCGAAATCAAAAAATTCGTCTCGTTCTAGTTTCGGTGGTATATTGAAGTGCCCATTTTTGACACCGGAAGCCCCCAGAATCTTAATTTGAAAAAGTCTCCCTTTGCTATAAAAATCAAGTCTGCACATCCTTTAGATTTTAAATTTTGAAAAATTTAAAATGTCCTAAGGTCGAAACTATACAAAATGACCCCTTTTTGAATTTAAAACTTGATGTGCAAACTCTTTTTTTTGAAATAATAATTTAAAATTATTACTTTTTCATTTTAAAATTTTCCCTCAATGCTTCTTTGGGCATACTGGGCACCCCTCGAGCTACCATGTGGCAGCTCCTGATTGGCTAGCCAATTTGCCACCTCATCACCTCTGGTCCTTCCATGTAACTCGACTGTTTGTTCAGTCACCACATGTCGACTGCTCACATTCTCGCAATATTTAACCTCCTCGCAACTTTTTATTGCAGGAATGCAGAATCCACAAGATGTGCCACGTGGCACAATCCTGTGTCCTCTGCATTTTAGCTTGCCACATCAGCATGTATGCACATTTAGTTCAAATTTTGCCTTTAGTCAGACGTGGCACATCTTGTGGATTCTGCATTTTAGCCTGCCACATCAGCATGTATGCGCATTTGGTTAAAATTTTGCCTTTAGTTAGACGCTGACATAATTTCCAACTGTCAACTGGGTCGGATACCGACTGCACATGTGCTGTCTTTTCAAAAGCCTCTTTCTCTAATTCACAATGCATAGTTTGTGCTTTACCATTTAAACATTAAAAAATATTTTCATGGCACCCATGAGGGATAAAATGTGTTGTCCTTGCCTGCAGCTTTAAACAACCTTCAATAGCTTCCATTGTGCCTTTTTTGTGATCTTCTACCTCTGTGCATGGGTTATGTTGATACTCTTCCTCTGCCTGTTGCCACATTTTTTATGGTTTCTCCCCCGTTTCAAAATGCGAGTTTCTCCACTTCTTAGCTACGACTTTGTTTTTACTTGCCTGCATGGAGTTTCCTTTATTTCCATGCCTTTTCTCTCACCTACTGAGCTTTTCATGGTAGCTTCTAAAAATGTTGTTGCATACCGAGCAAAATCATCTCAGATAAACAAAACGAAAATACACATGCCTTTGAGTTTGTTGAATCTTCACCAAGAATTCCTAGATTTATTATGATAAAATTTGAATTCCATCATTTCTAGCCTCTTTGTTGAAGTATGAACTCATAATACGAGAAATGTTCAATATTAGCTTGTAAGTTTGTAACCATTTAATCCTATTTATCACTCCAGCAAAGAAGCCAAATAGAAGGTCTCAAATAGTATAAGCAGGCATATTGAAAAATCCTGGCAATGAAATTCTACAATGCGTGGATTTAGCCATCTGCCATATTGGTCTTCCAAGACCCGAGGAATATAATATTGGCACAATGTGATGAATGGCTGTATTCTTTTACTGAGAAGCTCATTTATGAGATCATTATAATATCCAACTCCCCTTTCACTTATTTTTCTACTACCCTTGGGAAAAATATGTAACCAAGCAATAGAAAACTTGTATACATCTACTCCCACCACCTGTAAGTAGAATCATATGGATAAATTATATATTTTCTTATATGGGTTTGAATGTGACCTCTTGAAATTTCACTTAGTGTAGGCTTTCTTTTGGCTCCCCTGTCGCTGTTTTCCTTGACTTCCTCTTCAGCCTGGAGCTCTTCTTTATCAGACATTGAAACTTAAAAATTAATATGTTTCAAGCCCATATTATATTCTATTACTAAGACATGATCCTTTATTTTATTTTATTCTTTTCACAACTCCTCACGGTGCCTTCCCTAGTAGCTTATAAGCTTCAATAAAGTTCCCCAATTTTTTGCAAGTGATATAGGAAACCTTAATATGGAGCATAGGGATTTAATCTTTCATATTAGCTTGTAATATTTTCCAAGCCATTCATTGATGCTCACATCCCATGTATTTGATTTAATTGTTAAATTGAGTATCACTGTATGATCCATAATAATATGATAAATTTAGTTGGGCCCAAAATGGGTCTGGCTAATTTTTTTTTCACTTTTGGACATCTAATACTCCAAATTGATCCATAGAGCATCTAATACTGTTTGGAATCAATTTTGAACACTATTTTATCATAAAAACTCATTTTATCCCTTCTTGTTTGCAAACTGTGAATTTGTGTCTAGAAGCCTGCCAGCTGGCCTTAAAAATTGATTCAACCAAGTAACCAAGCCATGAAAATCAACATGAGTGTTAAATCCTACACACTCTACCATAGTGAAAATTCTCAACCCATGATGAATTTCCAATCAAAAGATTTTAATTGCCGAACATCTATACTTCAATTACCCTGCACGCAAATAGTGTTAAAAAACATAAACTGGGCTCGGGTTCAGCATTATAAACTGGGTTATTGATCACTTGGGGTTTTGAAAACTAGGATATAAGTTCTTTGTCATGAAGAGAATATAATTCCACATTTTGGGCTCATGAAAAATCACAAGGCACATTTGGTGAATTTCCAAAAATAGGCACTTGGAAATTTTAACTAGGAAATGTGTCAAAAAGTGGTTTTTGGAAAATGTACAAACATATGAAAGTATGCAAATGGATTTTTCATGACTTGGGAACTGGCATACTTCAAGGATTTTTAGGAGACAACACAATGATATAATCCATTTAGGCTCACCAATCACAGGATCAAAGTTATAATGTGCCGAACAGGGGTGCGGATCAATTAGGATACCTTAGCCATAACAAAACAATGCAAACAGGGTTTTTAATCATGTTAGCAAATTAATCAAATGGATTCATTATGATCCCAAAATTAGAAAATATGAAGTATCTAACCCCTAGAACATAACACAAAAGGAATTTTTTCATTTGGGTCAACTGAGTCAAAGATATGATTGGTCGAACAGGGCTTCCCAAAATTGTGTGCAATTTGCAAATGTGTGAAAGCAGTAAAATACCAACTTTAAGGGATTCAAAACTTAGTCAAATGAGTTTGAAACGGCTTGAAATCTGAAACATAGGTTCTCAGGTATGGATTCTAGACACTCCCAAAGCGGTGAGTCCTAAAACATTTCTGGGTGCAAGTTTTTTTGATTGCAAACATAGCCTCCTATCGCTGTTTAACACTTAGGTGAAAATGCAAATTTCAGACTAGCTCAAAACAAGACTTCACGAGATGACTTGGAATGACAATTTAACATAATGGAATGTGTAGACAGGCTGAATGCAGGGTGTTAGAAATATTAAAAACCTCATGGGGCTCACAAGTATAGCTGGGTACATAGGCATCAAAAAGCGTTTATAGGGCTCAAAATCTCAATGGTACTCAAAATTGACCTTGCAATTTTTAGTCCCAACACCTCCCTTGACAAGAAAAGACTCTAGAGTGAGGCAAGAAAGGGAAAAGGCTAGATTTGGAACCTACATCTTCTGTCTAGTACATGTCTCACATAAGAACTACTAAAACATGGTTGAAAAACAAGGTTTTAATTTGAAAAAGAAGATATGTGGAGCTTACTAAAGAAGAGGGTATGACATAATTTATAAAACTAGCTAGAAAGCATGAACCACTCAAGGGTGATCATAAGACATTATCTTTTATCATAAACAATCAAAATAAAGATCTTTTGGCACACATTTCCATTCCACCTCCCCATGTTGATACAAAATAATTATCTTTGAAATACTATTAGATGAAAGAGATATTGCTAGGCAAACCCACAGTTAATACATCTAAGGTTTTGATTACCACAAACCTTAAGCAAGTTTTTTCTCACCTAGATAAAAAATGAATCTAAAATTTTGGTTTTGTGGAAGTAGAATGAATTACATACTAAGGGGATACTTGAACAAGATAGTAGGACCAATAGACCTGAATCATCTAGAGATTTCTCTAGGGGTTGCTTTAGAGAGGAAAGAAACATGACAAGTTGTGGGTTAAACAAATTCATTTTTGGATGCTTGCAAAAGGTGGTGTCATAATTTTGAGGATAGAGGAGTAAAAATATTAGAGGGTAATTTGAACCTTATACACATCATTTAGACTAACACTAACAAATTGGTTATAGTAATAAACCAAGATTTTGGACTAATGGATGAAGTACATACTTGGGCCAATGATTTGGAAGCACTAAAAACTATCAAAGGGAAAAGATATCAAATGTTAATGGAAGTATATACAATGGAGGAATTAGATAAAATAGATGATTGGATAGAAAAAGTATTGGCAGGTAATAAGGTTATGGGAGGATTATATGAGGATATCCAAGAGATAAAGAATAAAGCTTGGGGGTAGTTTTTGGAGGCAGATAAGTATTAGCCTAGAGATATTTGGGGATGAGTCAAGGACTAAGATTTCTTCAGTAGAAATAGTCATGCAAAAATTTAGAGCATTATGCAAGGTAGCTTCATTTGAAGATGGTGTTAGACAATTATTTAAGAGAGAAGAAGCATTATTGGAGTTAGATTCTAGATTGGAAGATTTTGTAGATACTACGATAGAGATCAATAATTATTGCCAGGTAGTGCATAATAAATACGAGTCTTTATAATTATTGGGAGCTTAGGAGATCACAACTATTATCTAAAATTTTAGAAGAAAACATCCAAAAATTGTTTTGGTCTAGAGGGAAGAAAACCCAGATGTTTGAAATTGAGTTTTTGACACTTAGCAAAATTTTGGTATTCTAATCTTGTCACAAGGTGCACTTTTTACAAGATCCACTTTTCACAAGGTGTGCCAAATTAAGAGGTTCAATGAAAATTTTGAAGATGAAGTAGTACATCAATAGTTAACTGTTAGTTATTAATTTTAAGCATTCCATGCATTAGAAACATATTTTGACAATAGTTAAATTCCTCGAAACAATTAGAGAAGGCCAAGCTTGTGATTTTTGAAGTCCCAGTGTGATGCAGGAACATCCTGGGTTTCATTTTGATCTTGCATGTTTCTTTTCTTAGTTTTTACTGAGCTCCTTGTTGCTGCCAAGCTCTTAGTCTTTGCCAAGTTCTCTGTTGCTATCGAGTTTTTTGTATGTGCCAAGTTTATAGTTGATGTCGAGTTCATGATTGATGCTAAGTTCTTTGTGGTTTCCAAGTTTGTAGTTGATGTTGAGTTCATGGTTGATGTTGAATTCTCTATGATTTTTGAATTTGTGTTGGTGTCGAGTGCTTGTTGGTGTCGAGCTTGTGTATGCACTGAGTGTTGTCGAGTTCTAGTATTTGTTTTGGTCTTTCTTTGGCCAAGTTCTTCATGTCTAGTTCCAACTTGAGCCTACCTCACACATTAATTTCATGATTTGTATTTAATATTTTTTCAGAGCTGACTTGTGGTTTGGTGATGCATTTAATGTAAGATTTTATTTAGTTGTTAATTTTAACAGGCTGACTTGAGGTCATGCAAGTATTTAAAGGGGTCTTGGGTAGAGTCTTAGGCATGATTAGTAGGATCTGGATGAGTAGAAGTAGAGTGAGAATTCAAAGATCATCATTGAAGATCGAAGTTGGAATTGATATGTTGGTCATAACCTAGAAGGCCTTACAATTGGGCATGTATGTCGATGATTTGATGAATCAATAAAGTGTATTTTCTCTTCTATCTCCTTTGGTTGTTCTTTGTATTGTGTTTCCACTGTGTTTGCTCTTTCAAGTAAATTTGGTAGCTAGGTGTGCCTTTGGCCCTAGTTATCATTTGTCCTCCCTCTGTCAAGTGGTATCAAAGCTAGAGGTTTGTCCTTGTGAAAAGATTGGATCATGTAGAACCTCAAGTTAATTTGGTTGTGGGTTAGTAGATCAGAGGATATAACCTACAACTTGAAGAGGGTTATGATCTTGTAGGAACCTAATTGTAAAGATGGTTTGAGGAAAAGGAAATGTTGACAATATTGTATTGGATACATTGAGACAAATTTTAGCTAGATTAGACATTGTAGAGACAGCCCAGAGGAGGGGAGCACATCTTGATGATGTGAGTGATGATGAAGTAGTAACACCAAAACCTAATGCAGAACCTAAAGAAGATCATGATGAGGCAAGATTGTTGAGAATATTTTCTAGGGAAAATTCAAACCCTACTATAAAAGTTGTTCCTTATGATAGGAAATTGGACACCAACGTTGTGTTGGATTGGATCTCTAATATGGAGAAGTTTTTTGAGTATAAAAATACTCTTGATAATAGGAAGGTGAAAATTGTAGTTACTAGGTTGAAGGGTCATGCTTCATTGTGGTGGGAGCATTTTCAAATTGATAGACAAAGGAGAGGAAAGGAGAAGATTAGGACTTGGGTGAAAATGGTGAACTTGGTAAAGAACAAGTTCCTTCCTACTGATTAACAAGTTAGTTTTTTGAGAAATATGCAAAATTTGAGACAAAGAGACATGACTATGAAGGAGTATACTAAGGAATTCTATAGATTGGACATCAGAAATGGACATGTGGATGATGATGTTGAGAAAATTGCAAGGTACATAAATGGATTGTGATCTAACATTCAAGATGAAATAAGTTTTGTGAAATTAGAAAGTGTGGAGAAAGCATATAAATATGCCTTGAAAATTGAGGAGATCTTGAAAAAGAAGCATAAACAAAGAAAAAGAGGTAGAGGTGGTAGATTCTAGAGAGGTAGAAGTAGATCTGATGGAAAAGGTGGTAGATCTAACAATTATGTGCAAGATAAGAGAAAATCTGAATGGAAGAGTGATGATAAACACAAGATCAAGTGGAAAGGTGGTGATTCTTACTGAAGAGGTATTGATTCTTACCGAGGAATAGGTAATTCTTATTCTAGATGTGGTTTTCATGG
This sequence comes from Cupressus sempervirens, assembly GCA_028749045.1. Lineage (NCBI taxonomy): Eukaryota > Viridiplantae > Streptophyta > Pinopsida > Cupressales > Cupressaceae > Cupressus > Cupressus sempervirens. The sequence goes on along the minus strand of CM053787.1, from coordinate 563,068,420 downwards.
TAATCATTTTAGATGTGGCAAAGAAGGGCATAGATCCTTTGAGTGTAGATCCTCTGAAAATGGGAACTAAGGTTGGAGAAAATATGATGGTGAGAAGAACCTTATGTAATAAGGGAAGTGATGAAGAACCTATCCTAATGAGAAGCCTTTTCAAGACTAGATGTAAGATGACTAGAAAATGTTGCAAGATGATCAGTGATAGTGGAAGCTCTACAAATTTGACATCAAAAGAATTGGTTACAAGGTTGCAATTGTAGAGGTTGAAGCATCCTAAACCCTATCATGTTTCATGGATCAAAGATGAGAATAATATATTGGTAAGTGAACAATGCGTTATGAAGTTCAAGATTGGACATTATTTTGATAAAGTTTTGTGTGATATTATGCCTATGGATTGTTGTCATAATTTTTGGGTAGACCTTGGGAATATGATAGATATGCCATACATGATGGAATATTGAATCACTATACCCTTTGGGTGAATGGGATAAAGAAAAAATTGTTTCCTTTGATTGAAATTCCAAATGAGGTTAATTGTACTACTATGAAGACTTGTATGGTTAATGGGAAACAATTTGAAAAAGAAGTGAAGAATCAAGTCTATTTTTCTATTATTCCTAGGAAGCTAAGTTGTACTAGTAACAACTGAGTGGTAGAAAATAGTGGCGACTGAGTAACAGCTGGTGATGGTTGAGTAGCAAAAAATAGTAGAAGTTGAGTGCCAAAAGAAATTGAAAACTTGTTGAATGAGTATAAAGATATTGTTGTAGAAGATATTACTAATGGTTTACCACCAATAAGAAGTATAAGTCATTATATAGATCTAATTCCTAGAGCTAGTTTTTCAAATAAAGAATCATATAGATTGACACCTATAGAGAATTAAGAACTTAACAAACAAGTGCATGAGTTGTTGTAGAAAAGTTTGATCAAAGAAAGTTTGAGTCCATGTGTTGTACCTACTATATTAGCACCTAAGAAGAATAGAGAATGGAGAATGTGTACTAATTCAAAATCTATTAACAAGATCACAATGAAATATAGGTTTCCTATACCAAGGATGGATGACATAATGGATTTTTTGAGTGGAGCAAAGTATTTTAGAAAGATTGATTTGAAGAGTGGTTATCATCAAGAATCAGAGAAGGTGATGAATAGAAGACTGCTTTCAAGAAAAAAGATGGTTTGTATGAATGGATGGTAATGCCTTTTGGTTTGACTATTGCACCTAGTACTTTCATGAGGTTGATGAATGAGGTTCTTAAGATATTTTTGGGTAAGTTTGTGATTTTTTATTTGGATGTTGTTCTCATTGTCAATAAGACTAAGGAAGAACATCTTGAACATGTTAGAAAAGTATTTTAGAGTTTGAAAGAGAAAAAGTTGATGGTTAACTTGAAAAAGTGTTCTTTTATGCAATAAGAGATTATGTATTTGGGATGTGTGATTTTAACTAATGGTTTGAGAATGGATCCTAAGAAGGTTAAAGCAATTTTGGAATGGCCTACACCTGAGAATGTGGGTGAGGTAAGATCATTTCATGGTTTGGCTAGTTTTTATAGGAAGTTTATAAAGAATTTTAGTTCTATTTTTAATGCTATGACTATGACAATGAGAGGAGATAAAAAGGATTTCAGGTGGACACATGGAGTTGATAAAAGTTTTGAGACTTTGAAGCAAAAGGTTGCTGAGTTACCTATATTGGCCTTGCCTGATTTCAATAAGGTATTTCAAGTTGAATGTGATGCAAGTGGTAGCACAATAGGGGTTGTATTGAGTCAAGATGGTAAAATTTTTTCTTTCATTAGTGAGAAGTTGAATGATGCTAGAAGGAAGTATTTTGTGTATGATCAAGAGTTTTATGCAATTGTTAGAGACTTGAAGAAGTGGAGACATTATTTGATTCTTAAGGAGTTTATGTTGTACATTGATCATAAAGCTTTATAATACAAAGACATATGAAGTGGGTTGAGTACTTGTAGAGTTTCACATTTGTGATTAAGCATAAGAGTGGAGGCACCACTCGAGTTGCTAATGCATTGAGAAGATGATATTCTTTGTTGACCGAGATGAAGATTGTAATTCTTGGTTTTGATAAAATGAAAGAATTGTATGATACTGATCATAATTTTTCTATGGCATGGAAAGAGTGCAGAGCACCAAATCTATCAAATCACATGAGTAAGTATGTTGAGTATTTGATTCAAGAAGGTATGTTTTTCAAAGCAATTTAGCTGTGTATCCCTAGAAGTGCTATGAGAGTTAATCTAATAAAGGAAAAATATAGTGGTGGATTGGATGGAAATTTTAAAATAGATAAGACATTGAGTTTTTTGAAGGATAAGTGTTATTGGACATAGATGTATAAGGATGTTTAGAAATTTGTAAAGAGTTGTGAAGTTTGTCAAGTTAAAAAAGGAGTAAGTTAGAATACTAGTTTGTATACACTTATTTTTGTTCCTTCGAAACCTTGGAGTGACATCAATATAGATTTTGTTCTTGGATTACCTAAGACAAAAAAGGGGTATGAAATTCTATATTTGTTGTTGTGAATAGATTTTCTAAGATTACTCATTTCATACCATGTAAGGAGACATCGGATCCTGAGCTTGTTGTAGAGATTTTCTTCAAAGAGATTGTTAGATTGCATGGATTACCAAGAAGTATTATTTCTGATAGAGACAATAAGTTTGTTGGTTACTTTTGGAAGACTTTTTGGAAGAATATGGGTATTGAGTTGAAGTTTAGTTCTACATTCCATCCACAGACATATGGATAGACATAGGTTGTGAATAGAATCTTGGGTAATTTGTTAAGATGTCTAGTTGGAGATAAACCACATAATTGGGAGTTGGTGTTAACATAAGATGAGTTTGCATATAATAATTCTATGAATACAAGTAATAGAAAACACTTTTTGAGATTGTTACTAGAATGCAGTCTAGAGGGATACCTAAATTAAGGGAAGTTGCTAGTGAAGAAAAGAGAAGTGTTGCAGGGGTAGAATTTTTTGATTTTATGGATTCTTTGCATATGGAAGTGAATTTGAGGTTGGAACACAGTAATTAGAAATATAAGGAGAATGTTGATAATTCTAGAGGACATCATGATTTTGAAGTTGGTGATGTCTCATTTGTAGAAAGGAAGATTTCCTAGAGGAACATATAGTGAGCTAAAGATGAAGAAGTTTGGACCTTGTAAGATCATGAGAAAGTTGTATGGTGGTAATGCTTATGAAGTTGAGTTACTTGATGACATGGATATATCTCTTATATTTAATGTTTCTAATTTATGTAAGTAACATGAGTTAGATGATGAAGTTGTTGTATTGGATAATTATCCTAAGAAGTAGATTGAAGAGATTGAATAGGTATTGAATCATAGAGTTGGTAAAAGAACAAGAGGAAAAGATTATTGTGAGTATTTGGTGAAGTGGAAGAACAAACTAGTTGAAGATGCTACATGGATTTTTCAATCTAAGTTTTTTTCATCTTAGGTTGTGACACTTGCATGATTCAGGAGAATCATTTCTTTTAACCCCAGTTGTCTGATGGAGGAGCATCCTGGGTTGCATTGCTATCCTACATGTTTCCTTTCTTAGTTTTTTTTGAGCTCCTTATTGCTATCAAGCACTTAGTCTTTACCAAGGTCTCTATTTCTACTAATTTCTTTGTATGTGTTGAGTTCATAGTTGATGCCAAGTTCATCATTGATGTTGAGATCTCTATGGTTTCCAAGTTCACAATTGATGTCCAGTTCATGGTTGATGCCAAGTTTTCTATGGTTTTCAAGTTTGTATTGGTGTTGAGTGCTTGTTGGTTCCAAGATCATGTATATGTCAAGTATTTCCGAGTGACAGTATTTGTTCTAGTCTTTCTTTGGCTAAGCTATCTATGTTTGGTTCTAGTTTGAGCCAACCTTGTACATTAATTTCATGATTTGTATTTAATATTTTTTGAAATCCAACTTATGGTTTAGTTATGCATTTAATGTAAGGATTTATTTAGTTTATAATTGTAAGAGGCTGACTTTTAGTCATGTAAGTATTTAAAGGGGTTTGACGTAGAGTCTTAGATATGATTAGTAGGATCAGAAAGAGTAGAAGTAGAGTGAGAATCCGAAGATCATCATTGAAAATCAAAGTTGGAATTGTAATGTTGGTCATGTTGGTGTTTCAAAACTACCAAGCAAAAAAATACTTGATACTAGGATAATAGAAAAACTTAGTCTAAGCGTTAGCTATTTCCTATGTTCAACTAAGAAATCCTCAAATCCTAACCCAACTTCAACAAAATCACAAGAATTTTCTACTCTTTAGGTTCTACAAACAAAGGTGGGTGCACCTGAGGGATAAAAGGGTTCAATACTAGATATTATCTTTATGCTTCATTCACTTACTGACATTCACTCACAATACTTATCCCTTATAGTAGATATTTGGCCACGAGTCTTCTAAGATTTATAGGTAAGTTTAGGTTACAACAACTAACCACAACACAAAGATTAAATGCAAATAAGTGATAACCAACTATTCAATTCTTCATACATGAAAGTAAATTTCATTTGAATTTTGAATTTCTTCTTCATGCAATTCTATAATCTCTTCACATGCACACTAAATAAGTGATCAGTGCCTCATCCATTGGCATTTAGAGTCTACCTAGAAATATTGATCTAATTAATTTTATTACGATCAATATTATTAGCAATTTACTCGAAACCTCATTCTTATGCATATCCTTCTTATTGACCAGAATTCCTATCCAAGGTATTTTTTAGTGGCTAATTTTTCTAAATTGGTTAATTTTAGAATTTTTTGGCTAGTAATTTAGCTAATAATTAAAAATTTGATACAACCTAAATCACCATATTTTTATAAAATTTAGCTCTAGAATATTTAAAATCGCTCAATAATTTATTTTATTGAAAAATTTAAACTCAAATATTCACCACAATATTTGTTACATGATTAGATTTGAGTCACCTAAATATAATATATTAGTGGAGAAATTAAATTGAAATGACCTATAATTATCATAATTATTAGTTACTTTAGGGATATATCACCAATACTTAGTCTTCACTATTGATTTAAAGTATATGTAATGATCCTCATAATATTTCACAAGGTAAAAAAATGTTCAATTTTGATTTGTAATATTCCATGGTGATTAATGAACTTCCTATTGTTATTGAGATTCATCAATATTTTATACAAAAAAATTATGATTAAAAAATAATCGCCAATCTTAATCATATTTAGAATTAAAAATTGAGAGATTCACCAATAGAAATAAATATATTTTTTCAAAATAATGAAATTTGCCAATATTTTATATTTTTTTATGGAGGTAGCTTTCTTAAAGTTTACCTTGATCCTATAACCTTACTAAAGCATTTACATAATTCATTGAATTAAAGGCAATAGAAAACTAATATACAACCTATCCTAGTTGCACTGAATTGAATAAGCTTTGCTCATACAATCTCAAGATAACCAGATAATAACAATGGAGACAAGATTAAGAGAAAAAAGATATGGTGCTAACTCTCCTTTGTATTAATTTTCTTTGAAAATCACACAACACTGATGTAAAACTTAGAACAATTTAGGACAAGAAAACATGATCTTTCAATGCTAATGTACTCTCAGATTTGTAGAGAAATATACATCACAAAATTACCATGAAGAAAACAAGACCGAATGCAAGACTTAAAAAGTAAAAAAAATTACATAAGAATTTAGACCCTTTCTCTAGCCTTGGGATCTCATTTATATAGCATACGTTGCAATAAGCTTCAAGCTAAGAGAAGAATGACAACTATCCTTAAGAAAAAAAGATATTTCATACAAAAGGTTACTTTCATAATAAGACAAAAATTTATGTAACAAAATGTTTACATCATGAATCTTCTTTTTGTGGGGCTAATTCTATTGTAGCTTCTTATTGTCATTTCTTTTTTAATAGTGGGATAGCTTGATCTACATATTAGGTGTTAGGTTCTGATATTTCAAAACTCAATATAACTCTTGGATCTCCCTCCAAATTATCTTGAACTAACAAGCCAATAGTTACAAATGGTTTTTCTACTGCCACATCATCAAGTTGACTAACTGCCTCAACTTCTACAATTGGTTGATCTTTTTTGCTTTCCTTTGGTGCATATATTATTTGTAAATAATCTAGGTCCACACCACTTTCATCAGCTATTAGTTGATTTGATTGGGCAAGATCTATCATCCATTTGTTAAACAATGAGTCATTTGGCCAATTAAAATTCAATATTTCATGTTGCTTCTTTAGAACATCTGCTCCAAGCTTATCAATTTCATTAAAATCCTTTTTGAAAGAATCAAAGAATATCTAAATTATAACAACTTCTTTAGTTGTTTTGGCTAACCATGCCTGGCCCTTTTCATTGATGACTTTATTCAATCTGATACACATTAGTTCATCCAGCTCCTTGGCCCACTCTTCTTTATCTTTCAATTTATCATTGCCTTGAGTACATGAGGTAAAAGTTCAAAAATTTCACTAAGCTACTTTGAAAAATAATTAACAATTTTACTTTTCAATGCAACTCTCTTATTATCAAAATCCAATAGGTCATTAGTCATGTCAGAAGTCTTCTCTATTTTCTCACAAGAAAGACCAATGACTGAAAAACATAAAATTATGACATCATTGTCCCTACTATTCCATTTTTTTACAATAGGCTTCAAGGTGTCCTCATTACCTTTTAACTCATTCCATGTATCCATAATTTTTGACAATTTATCATAAAATATAGGCCATTCTATTCTATCTACTAGATACAAAATAGAGTCTCTTAATTTATTTTCATACTGGACACCAATCTCCACATGTAATGACTAGATTTTAGCCCTTTCTTCTTCAAGCTATTCAACAATGCATTCTTGAAGTTCCTATGGGGTAGCTATTATTTCTACAAGGGGATTTTACTTGAGAGGTTCAATTGGAGGATGAGGAGGATAAGTAATCCTGTGTTGGCTAGATTCTCCTACTTTGCTTTTTCCCAATGGCTTATCCATTTGAGTAATCTGAGCCTCCAATTGATGTATTTTTTTTCCCCTTTCCTCATAAGCCTCTAGTACCTTTTCAAATCTAGCATTTAGCTCCAAAAATTAATTCTTATCCTTGGCAAAAACTACCACTCCAAAATCTACCATTTCTTTGGTCATCGAGCACACCTTTTCACTGTCCACTTCCTCTGCCCTATCAACAATAAGGCTACTTGTGCTTAGAATCTTAGATTTGCTGCATCTTCCTTTGTCTCTTTTTTGGATGGACCACATTACTAAGGCCTAATGGTCATCACTATATTTTAACCCCTTATGGGCTTGTATAACTTCCTCCTTAGTTCTAAACTAGGTGTCCTTTGATTTCTTTATTGTATCAAAAATCATGGCATTAGTAAATATCCCATTTTGGTAATAATAAAACTCTAGAATCCTTTAATAACTACGTACCCCCTTAGGAGTTACTTGGTCAAATTCCTTTATAAAATTGGCCTTGATCTCCTCCTCAATTTTAGAGTACTACCTACCAAGTTTCTATGTTTTAAGCCTTTTGTACTTCTCCTCAAATTTGCTTATACTTTTTCTCCACAAAAATTGAGAAAATGCTCTTGATTTCACAAAAATCTCATCATTAATAAATCTCTTACATGCTTGTGCAATTGCAAGATCTATTTCTTTACCTCTGAAGTCTTCCATAGTGAGAGCTAATGTTGGCATAGGAGGTTCCTTAGGCACTCCTTTTATATTTGTAGCAGTTGAAATAATATCTTTTTTCTCCTCCCATTTGTTTCAATTTTTCTCTTAGAGAGAATTCATCATCTATTTTGAGAGGACTTTGGGTAGGATAATAATCTTTAACCTTGGAAGAAGATCCCTATTCCAACTTCTATTTCTTGGGAACAAGTGCAACATGTGGGCTTTTAGAATGTTGTATCTTGTAAAGAGGTACAAGCTGTACACTCTGTGTCACTATATACCCAACCTTTCTTTGTAATGTATACTGTCCTGGGTTTATAATTAATCTATTAGCCAATCTATTTTCCACCTTAGTGGTCTTCCTTGGATATGTTTGGGCCAAAATTTCCATCTTCTCATTCAAAGTTTGCATGAACCCAACAAATTTATCCATCAATATATCTATCATTGCACCTCAATATTTTCTATCAACAAGGGGATCATAATTCAGCTCAAAAGAATTTAAAAAATCAAGAGCCTTGCTATATACCTTCCACTTTTATTTTCTAACTTCCCATTCTTGTAATGAAAACTTGTTCCTAACTATATCTTCAGGAAAATATTCAAGGTGTTTCTAGGCTTTGGCTTTTGTTCTTTCTCTAAATATTTCATAAAATCCCTTTAGGTCTATAAAATGAAAATGGGATTGAGCCATTTGATATTTCTCTAGAAACTTTTCTAAGTGCTTCCATCCCTTTTTGACAAAAACAAAATTATGGACAATAGTAACTTGGGGAAAGAAAGTACCTTTGTATTTTCTCAATAATTCCTTTCTTCAATTGATCCTATTTGCCAAAAGGGTTTAGTAATTCCCACCTTCAAAGGCACTTGATAAGGTAACACATGTGGTTTTCCAAGAAAACCATCAACTCTAAATATAGTGGACACTGCATATGGAATGATATCTCCCCAATTGTGACTTACCTTCAATCCTTTTGCATGATCCTTAGGTTTGAATAGTTCTAATAGTGATTGAGTTATCCCGGGGCTATCTCCAACCAATAACATTTTGATCTTAGAGGCAAAGTACCAATCAAATCTTACAAAGCTTGTATCTGTCACCTCCCATGTCATGTCTACACTCCACAACTAGACAAGGAGCTTTTCACCATCTCTTTCCAATTCCAATTTTATTTCTTTGGAGAAAAATGTAACTCCCTTGTACAAACATGTGTACATTAACATGGAGTACCAACACAAAGGCTTATCAACTTTAGCCTTAGCTATACCCATTAATGTAGTATGAATCTCTTCTACCAAGAGAGTAGCAAAATAAAAATAGAACTCATATGATACTAAAGTGTTTTTGCAATGATAAAAATAATAGAGCTTGGGATGTGATCTTGTTCATCCATTCTAAATATTCTATAGAGAGAAAAATATAGTGATTGTGCTTTTGGATTGAAGTATTTTCTCAAAAATGGCTTCGGTGTATTCAGTGTAACCAGAGGTAATTGTCTTGTCTTGAAAAATTATTCTTGTAGTGGTCCTCCACTCAAATATACCCTCTATGTATCATACCTACCCTGCAAATCTTCCACGTCTATTTTCTCATGCACTGCATGGTTAGGGTTTAACTTGAAAACCTCCCTAATCAATTATGGTGAAACCCTAAAAAGATTATCTCCAACATGGTTCTTCACTATCCTAGTTATTGGATCATACTTCTTTGACATTACTACAAGTAAGTCATCATCAAAGAAAATGGTTAGGATAATTAACTTGCCAATGTTAAATTCCCATACATTATTCAGAGGAGTGTCAAGTTTTCATTTTACAAACCATTTATGAAAATCTCTAAACCCCTAACAGATGTCTTAGCATCTCTTAACTAGTTTGTTTTTTCATAAAAACCCTCACTAATAAATAATGTAGGGTTCTTTGGTATAAATTATTTTCCCCTAGAAAGTTCATTCATGGATTGTGGCATTTTCTCTAAAAAGTCATCATGCACAACCTTTTTCAAGTAATCCACTTTCCTTGAGAAATCCCTTTGCGGAGGCATATTGAACAGTTATCTTACTATGAATGTATTTCCTCAATTAACTAGAAATTTATACACTTACCTAATTTTTCCTATTTATTCCTCTAAAAAATTGTTAGTAGCAACTCAAAACCCTCAGAAAATATACCTTTAGCTCTAGATTTCTTTGCTCTATGAAAATTCTACAACTTTAGTGTTTAATAATGAAAAATCAAAAGTCTTATTGCAATTTTAGCCTGACATGAAATATCATTGATCAAAATTAATGTCCACAAAGTCATATTTCATGTTGTGCTACAAAATTTAAAATTTAGCCATTGATCTTCATAAATCAGATGACTTAGCTTAAAAACCAAATGATTGTGTTACCCTTTTGTGAAATTGGTCACGTGTCAAAAAGACACTTTCCTACATTCCATAAAACTTGCTCACTTTAAAATTGTGGGAAAGCATCGATTGTTGATCTCCAAGTGATCAATGATCATAAGAAGTCTTAGTTATTACTACACTTGCCTTTAATACTTTGGTCCCACTGAACATTGAGCCTCCAATTCATTATACACACAATAATTCTCAAAAAATGAGCATAAAGCATTTGACATACCTTCCATCTCAACATTACTTGGAAATCTTCAGAGTAACTGACCCCACATGGCCACATGTCATAAAGTCGCTCCCCCTTTTTCTTTAAAACTCAAGCATCTTCATAAAGTGGGAAAGTTCCTACCATCAATCTTCTCAAGATTGATGGTTCCTCTAGATTATCTTCATGGAAAGCCTAGTCATCAACAATATCCAATGAAATAAAAGTGAATCTGCCAAGTGTTCTGACACTTTTATGATTGTTTTGACACCGTTCTAACCTTGCAGCTCATAAGAGAAGTGACCTTAGAAATTCTACATGGAAATAAGGTGCTTCCCTACATTCTATAAATTTTATTCATTTTCATATTGTGAGAAAGACCCTACCATCGATCCTCAAATGATTGATGGTGCAACAAAACCTTTTTACTTTAGTCCTTGTTACCAAATTCACCCAATGAAATAGTTCCAAATTCCTACCATGTCTTGACAACAATCTGACAACTTTGAACTATTTTGATAGGTCTACCTTTTGTGGCTCATAAAGGAAATGACATCACTCGTGCTACATGTTACATAGGCACTTCCTTGCATTCCATAAAACTTGTTCATTTTTATATTGCAAAAAAGTGCCTACCATTGATCTTATTTTGATCAACAGTTTAACAAGATAGACTACACTTAGCTAGAGTATTTTCAAGGAACACTGGTGTGTCAACTCATGGTTAAAACCAAAGTTAAAATAAAAGGTAAGGTAAAAAGATTTTCGGGAAAGTATTTTAAAAATAAACACGAAAAAAATGGAAAACAAAATTTCTAAAGCAAAAAGCTTCCCACGTATTTAAAATAAATCAATGCTACCCTTTTTTTTTGAATTCTAGGGCTTAAATAAGTAAGGTTTTTGTGAATTTTTGAGGTCTTTATCTAGGGAATAAATTTTCAATACAAACGACCTCTAATTTTCAATAAGTCAACTAATTTTCACCATAAAATGTAGCAATTTTTTTGAATGTGAAAAACTAGGCCAATAGTGGCTTTGTTTGGGGATGATTAATATGCAAATTTATGTGAGGGCTTATAATCCCTGGAAGAAATAGACCACATACTTGAGCAATTTTTTGACAACTCTTAGAGAGCAACAACATCAGAAGAAAACTACATACAAGTAATTTACAAAAACTCATGAGAATTTACATAATGTATAGAAAACCCTAAACTATTGTTCATGGAAAGACAAGTATTTTATGAAAAATACCTCTTCAAGAACTATCCATGAATTGGCAGTTCAAGAATATTACCTGATAAAGAATCATCTCTCCACGTAGCATCAACTAAATATGGACCCATCCATATAGAATTAAACTTGCCATGTTTACCTTTGGTTTCAATCCTAGCATTCCAAATTAGAACTAGGTATTTAGGTCCAAACTTTTTAACTACTATCTTTTTGTCATACAATAGTTTGACCTGTAATTGTAACTTTGCATTCTTTATGGAGACTTCTTTTCTAGTCTCTGATAATCCTACCAACTCAACCATTCTTTCTTGCATATCATCAATGACATCTTCATTATACATCTAAATGTAGTTGTATAGACCTATTAAATTTTTTTGAGGCATTCTAGCCTAGATTCCATATACAAGATAAAAAGATGCAACACAAATTACTTTCTTCACTATTACCTTGTCAGCACAAACTACCAATTGTAACTTGGAATCCCATGCCTTTTTATTCTCATCCAAAGTCCTTTTTATGACTTTTAACAAGCTCTTATTGGTAGATTCTTGTCCATTTCCTTGTGGATGATAAGGTGAGGATGCTGACCTAGTTATGCCATATTTATCAGTTACAATCATTTGAGGGTATCCAAACCTTGTTAGAATGTTATTCAAAAGGAAATTATTCACTAATTTGCTAGTAGCATTTATTGTAGGAATGACTTCCACCCATTTTGTAAAATAATCTATTGCTACCAGGATCTAGGAGTAACCAACACTTGATTTGGGGGAGATCTCACCTATGAGGTCCATACCCCATTACTAAAAAGGTGCTTGAACTTCAACTAGTTTCAGAGGGATATTTCCAAAAAACTTTAGTTTACCAACAAACCCTTAAAATGCATCACATCTTTTGACAAGTAGTTGTGCATCCTTAAAAAGAGTAGGCCACCAAAATCTAGCTCTCATTATCTTGTGAGCAATAGTATTTTCCATTTAGTGCCCTCCACACACTCCTGAATGCATATCATTTAATATCTCCTTATATTTTTCCTAATCAATCCATTTCAACAATACTCCTTCAAAATTCCTCCACTACAGATTATTGTTAACAATGATGTATCTAATTGCATGCAACTTTTTCCTTCTCTTTTCATTTTTTGTCAGGAGGGGTAGGGCTTCCATGTGTTGCAAGTAGTATATGATATTAGTGTACCACTCATAATGATCCATATCAGAAATGCCTGATCTTAAATCTTCTACTACCATGTTTATTTGGTTGGCATCCAGGTTTGATTGAGCCATTAATTTTTCCAATCCTTGACGTCTTACCAATTTAGTAATTTGAATGTCAATATTGAACTCTTGAATTCTATTAATCCATCTGCACCTCCTACCAAATACCTCCTGCTAAGAGAAAATATCGTTAACAGCTGCACTTGGTACAAATGCTATAATTGTGGCACCTAAAAGATAACATCTGAAGGCTTTGACAACTTTTACTAAGGCATAAGCTTGATTTTCATTTATCTCATATTTGAATTTTTTAGTTTGAAGGGACTTACTAAAGAATGCAATAAGTTTCTCATCCCCTTCCTCATTTTTTTGTAATAGGATTGGTACCACAGTATGAAAAGATGCAAAGGAAAATATATGTATTGGCTTTGCATAATCATGAGTCTTGAGGATTGGTGTATTTTTTATGGCAGTCTTAATTTCCTAAAAAGCTTCTGAAGGCTTGCCATCCTAACTGATAATAGCTCCTTTCTTAAGCATTTTAGATATTGGCCTACTAATCTCAGTAAAACTAGTAACAAATATTCTTAGAAAATTTACTTGCCCAAAAAATAATTGTATTCCTTTTACATTTTTTAGCTTGGGAACTTTATCAATGAAAGCCACTCTTTCAGGGTCAATCTTTACCCCATCTTTCAATACTATGTGACCTAACAATCTTCCTTTTGTTACTCTGAATGTGCATTTATTTGGGTTCAGAGAGACTCCATATTCTAAGGGTTTACTAAAAATATTCTCCAAGTGTTTATAGTGGTCTTTAACCTTCTCTGAATAGGCTGTGAAGTCATCTTGGTACACTAACATAAACTTATCAATGTATTCATGGAAAGCTACATCCATGGCTCTCTGAAAAGTTGCTCCTATATTGATTAAACTGAATGGCATTCTCACATAAACATATGTGCCCCATGGAGTAGTAAAGGTTTTTTTAAGTTTCTCTTTTTCATTCACAAGAACCTAGTTGTAACTTGAAAATCCATCCATCATGGACATTAATTCTGAACTAGCCACTTATTTTAGCATGGCCTCCATTTTAGGAAAACCATACTTATATTTTAGAGAAGCAATGTTTAGGTTTCTAAAATCCACACAAAGCCTTATATCTCCATTTTTCTTCCTAACAAGCACTAAATTTGATACCCAAGTAGAGTGTCTAATTAGCTTAATTATTCCTCCATCTCTTAACTTCATTAATTCTTCTTGCATTTTTGGAGCTAAGGTGGGGTTTAATGGCCTCTACTTTTGTTTGAAAGGTTTAACATTTTCCTTAAGTGGTATGACATGCTAAAAAAAGTCTTCTCTATATGCTTTGAGGTCAACATATGACCATGCAAAAACATGGCTATATTTCTTAGCAAATCAATTAAAGGCTTCCTAATTTCAGCAAACAAATTCTGACCAATATAAACCTTTTTTGGATTTCTAGAGGTGCCAAGATTTATTTCTTCCAGTTCTTGTGGTTTGTGATCTCTAACCTCTAATTTCACCCTATATTGGTTGTCAAACATACTTTCTAAGACTATGAATCCTTTGGGTACTTTATTAGTTTTTAACTGCAAAATTTCTTGGCCAAAGATTGTCTCTTTCCCATCAGTTGTCTCAATTAAAGCATTGTAGTCAAGTTCTTGACAATGATATTTGTCTTCATTTGACAATAAATTCATAATATCTTTATCATCTTCAAAAAATTTCCTATGTTCTATGTTATCAGGAATTGATGGCCTATTTTGTACTTCAATCTATGAAATTCTAGCAAATGATATATCTTTAGGCTTAATGGCCACATTTACTAATAGATCGGCCATCTTGTTATTACTTCTCTCCATCCAAGATATGCCAAAGGCAACAAACAATTTATTTTGGTTCCATAAAACATTTCTATATTGCTTCAACCTCTTGTTCTTGGATGTAGAAGTCTCTCTTACTTGAGAGACTACTAACTCAGAATCACCAATAATATGCAACTTTTTTATTCCATGATTAGTTGTCACTCTTAATCCCATTAAGAGTGCTTCATATTGAGCTATGTTATCGGTACATGAAAAATTCAATGTAAATGAATATCTGAAAGTATTCTTCTCCAGGGATACAAAAACTACCCTTGCTCCTGAACCTTCCCTAGAACTTGCCCTATCAAAATACATAGTCCACAAAATCTATGAATCCATGCAACATTCTACTTTATGTTCAATTACTAGTGGGAGCTTCTCAACTTCTTGAATAATCAACTTAGCTCTGAATGTATTTGCATTAGTGTCTAGGAAACAAGAAAAATCCTTATCAATATTACCCCCAAAAATATGGTTGACCCTTGGCTCCCTGTCTACCCTAACAACCTTGTCACCTATATGAAAAGTGGCATAAGACAAGTCACATTATAGGCTACCTCCCATTGAAATACTCAACTTTCTAGAGAGTAGCATTCCATAATGAGTAGGCATATCAACTACAAGAACATACATGGTTAATTCTACATTAGGGTACACAACTAGTTTAAAAGGTAAGGCATTAATGGTACCAACGATAGGCACTTCTCTCTCATCCATGGCCCTATACTTACCTTGTTTGGTGTCTACCTCTAAACCTAGGGCTTCCATGACCTTGAAAGGAATTATAGTATTAGAGGCTCCTAAATCTATCATGCAATTTATAGATTTTTTCCTTTTATAACTAGACTAAGGAAAAAAGGATCAATATCCTACAAATATGCCATAGATGAATTATCTAAAAACATTTAAGAAATCTGAGACATGATACCATTATCTTCTACTACAAAAGGGGTTTGTTGTATGGCATTTTGTCTCAAAATATTGCTATTACCTATCCTACCCAACCATGATAATGCTTTACTCTTATGCTCTTCTATTCTAAACAATTTAGATAAAGGAACTTTCATGGTTATTTGAGACAACAAAAATATCATATCAATTGGATCACATATAGTAGGTTTCACAATATTACTTGGAGCTGAGACCTTTTGAACAACAAGCATTACTACTTGCTTAGCAACATTAGATTTTGATTTCTTTTCTTGTGCATTTGCCTTAACTATATCAACTATCTAAAATTACACTTTTTTCTTGGGCTGCCATTTCTTAGTCTTACTATCCTTAACCTTTGATGTCACTATATTGTCCTTCTTACTATCATCCTTCATCTTGCAAGTAATATCCTTTATGAAAATTTTAGATGGCTTACCAATATCATTATTGACAATCCTATTTCTCAAATTATAATTCCTATGTAGTTGTGACACCATCTTTGTTGTAATTCTGTAATGCCCCGCCAAGGGATCCAAAGAATTAATCTAAAATATCACTAAGTTTGCCAAACAATTTTTTTTTTTACACGAAAGATAAACCATTCACAAATTATACATAGTAACAGAAGCATTAGCATCAATTCAACTTAAAGTAAACATAACATACATAACAGATTACATTCTTCATGAATCCCTTAACATTGTATCACATCTAAATTAACTATTCATCTAACATCACATCCTTAGCAATGATACATCCAATGTTCTTAAACAATATACAAGTGTCCTTTTTGTAATTACATTTTAGTTTAGCTCAATCATCCACTTTACATGTCACAGGGTATGAAAGGCTTAAAAGAATATACATGTGTGTAAATAAACTACATCATCATACTAACTCTAATCCATGATGCAATAACATAAATGAAACCACAAACCATACATGATACATCATCATAACCATAAATCATCAAACATAATTAACTAAGTGCACGGTTCCTCCCAACTATAAATAGCATCATTAGACCATCATGGATCCTAGCCATCCCTCTGTACGTAACATCCCAAGTCATCGAAGAGATCATCGGTATTATCATAGTAGGAATGTCACTCCTAAAACATCCTACATCATATGCAGAAAGAAATCTAACATATAAGTAAAGCATAAGATTAACATCATCTAACATATGCAAATCATCAATATAAGGATACGAGTCCACCATCATAGTCCATGAAGATAGATGCTAGCAAGGAATGCATCAGCCATGGTGTCTCAGATGGATCTCAAATGATAAGAGTGATAAAGCACTACCACCTGACTGCATGGAACCTAAATGGTCCACTCCCACTGCACTGAGGAGATAGTCTCAAGTCCCAAACAGGTTATCAAAATCACATAGCATAAATACTCTCTAAGTCCAGGAATCCTAAAAGTATACTAACTCAAAGGTTCCAATCACAAAACTGACATCTAATCCCAGAGGCACACAATGACATGTAGGAAACCTACTTTGTAAGTCGGCAAGTGTCATCGCATAAATCATGTAGAATTTACCCTGGCAGTTAGCTTAGGACTCCAGGGTCCCTACTGATCCTTATGCGGCCACTAGTTTCCTCTCATACTGACAAGGCATACGATGGAATGCAAGGTCGCAACCAAGAGTTCTCTCTACTCCCATCCTAGTCTATACTAGCACTCAAGGCATGGGCGAGAACAAAACAATTATCTTATTAGGTTCATTTAATCTCCATTTAGTGTAAATGTTTTCACTTATTAAAATGACTTACAATGAGTTACCTTGGTAGCCACTTAGGGCCCCAACCCCCCATTGCAAGCCACTTCTCGACACTACAAGTAGATAACCTAGCCTAAGCTCATGGAATCATAAATCACAAAATCATCACGAATGTATATTCTTTTAAGCCTTTCATACCCTGTAGCATGTACAGTGGATGATTGAGCAATCGTAAATGTAATTTAAGGACATTGGAATTTTCATTGTTAATTTATGTGGATGTAGTATTAGATGGATTCATTAATATTAGTTGATTTAGATGTAATTCAACATTAAGGGATCCTTAAGGAATCTAACCTGTTATGTATGTCATGTTTACTTTCATTTGAATTGTTTCTATTGCTTCTGCTATCATGTGAATGATGTAGATGGTTTTACTTTCATGTTTTAAAAAAAAAATGCTACCAAACTTAGTGAAACTTTAGGATAATTCTTTGGATCCTTTGGCGGGGCATTAAAAATTCTATCAATCTCTTCCTTAGAAGGCTTTATCAGATTTATATGACCAACATCTAAAGATGTAGTACATACTTTATCTTCCTCATAATCTTCATTATCTGAAAATACTTGTTGATGGTGCAACTGGTAGATAGTCCTTTGATCAACAACATCATTTTTAGGTTTCTCTAAATTAGAATCATCATAGTCATCACATAAATTTACCATGTTGCAACTTAAATCATCATGGTCCTTTTCTTCTTCTCCCTCCTTATTTTGCACATTCTAATGTGTAGCAAATGATTGGGCTACTGTGCAATAGTTTGAGTAATGAGGAGATTGGCATATGATGTACCATGGTATGTCATCTATCATACCAATAGATTTTATTTGTAGAGGGTTAGGAGTACCTTTATCCTTTGTATTTTGGGCTTGGTTGGGGATAGGCTTGTCATCTTTCCATTGAGTAGTGTATGGATAATTATGCATTTTGGGCTACCTATTGAAATGATTATTATTGTTTTCTAGAATTTTCTCACTAGCATTAGATTTATTTCCATTGAATGTTGGTGGATTCATCTTTTTCAGGAGGTTCAACACTTGACCTATTGTATCCTCCTCAGGCTTCTTACCTATAGGAGGCTTATCATTTTATTTTTTATTGGTCCTTGGGTTGAAATTTTTTGGGTCATCTCTTCTTCCTAGCTTACTAGTGGCATTTTTATTATTTTTAATATTAATTGACATCTTGTAAGTATCCGTTAAGGTTTTGAGATCTTTTTCTCTTAAACTATAAGTCATTTTACTATCAAAGGCATTAAATTATATAGTAAGACATACATCTTCATTGAGTCTCATCACTTGAAAGAGTTTATACATTCCCTTTTGAAATATTACATTGAAATCAAAAGTGGACTTGTTAGGGCTCTTTTTGATTTTGTTGAAGTCATTCAACATAAAACCGACATTAGTTTTATCACCATACTTTTCTTTAAATAGCTTTTTGAAGTCATTCCATGAACTAATGTTGTCATCTAGTAATCTCCTAAACCAATCCCTTGCATCTTCAGTTAAAGAATGAAAAAACAACTTCATAACCACATCTTCATGCTCTACCTCAAAATTATTAAGCATGTCTACAAATATTCTTAAATGTTCCTCACCAATAACAACATTTTTTCCTAAGAACTTCACAACCTTTTCTCTAAGGTCAAATGATATTGGATGTGGGAAACTAGGGATACCTAAGATTGACATTTGTCTATACTTTTCCATGTATATAGGTTTCTTCTGAAAACCAATAGCATTTGATGTGCTCACTACATTTGTTTAGTTTTGGACAATGCTTTGATATTTTTATATTTGAACAACATGGATTTGAGTATTGGTGGTGGATGATGTAAGTAGGGGTGGATTGAGACACATTTTGGCTAGGGACTATTGGTCCATAAGTGGGGACAGAAGTTGTGGCTTGAGTGCACAAATTAGGCCATGAATCTAAAGTGGAATTGGATTTAATGAATTGGATCTTCCATTTAGTTTCTAATACCTATGCTTTATTTTCAACTTTATCAAGCTCTTTTTCTAAATCCCCCCTCTCCTTTTTGGCCTTTTCTAGATCCAAATCTAACTTAGACATAGGAGGGTTTGTAGATTTTTTTGGGATAGCTTGAGGTTCATTTATCTAAATCCTTACAACCTTTTGTTTTCCTTTATTAGTAGGTTTTACTACCAGATCCACAAGGTCTGGCTAAATAGGCTTATAGGGTTCAACTTGAGATATAACAAGTTCTTATCTTTGACTTAGGAGTTTTTCTTGTTCTAGAACCTTGGATCTAAAATTATCTACATCTCCAAAAAAATCAACATGTAGAACATAAGTTCTTTCTTCTAGTTTCTTATTCTACTCTTTCAAAGTAGTCATCCTTCTAAGAAAATTATCTCTGTCAATGAGAACATTTATGGTGGCTTGCTCTCTCTCTTTCTCCAAACGAATGCATTTGGCATCCTCTTTTGCAACCTATTTCTTAAGGACTTCAATATCTGAGTACACCTCTTTTGGGTCTGCAAAAGTTACCTCTGAATCTATTAGATCATCAAGACCTATGAGGTTTGTTTCTACATAAGGAACCTAGCTAGGATATTTTCCATAACATTGCTATATGTTAGCCTATGATTCATCTATTTTATCACATCTGGTCTACATAACACATCCCCTATTGAAGACACATTTTTATCATGATATGCTCCATAGTCTTGTAGTGGGGTACTAAACAAACCTCCTAATACTCTTGTGGTTCTTGATTTAAACCTTAATGAAGAAGATTCTCTCCCTACTAGAGGTTGGTATTGAGAGTTCATTGATATGCTATATTTCTAGTTTCTAAGTTCACAGTTGATATCAAGTTCATGGTTGATGTTGAGTTCTCTATGGTTGTCGAGTTTGTATTGGTGATGAGTGCTTGTTGGTTCCAAGATCATGTATGTGTTGAGTATTGTCAAGTGCCAGTATTTGTTTTGGTCTTTCTTTGGTTGAGCTATCTATGTTTGGTTCTAGTTTGAGCCAACCTTGTACATTAATTTCATGATTTGTATTTGATATTTTTTGAGAGCCAACTTGTGGTTTGGTTATGCATTTAATGTAAGGGTTTATTTAATTGATAATTGTAAGAGGATGACTTGTAGCCATGTAAGTATTTAAAGGAGTCCATGGTAGAGTCTTAGGCATTATTAGTAGAATCAAGAAGAGTAGAAGTAGAGTAAGAATGTGAAGATCATCATTGAAGATCGAAGTTAGAATTGTAATGTTGGTCATGTTGGTGTTTCAAAAATACCAAGAAAAAAAAAACTTGATACCAAGATAATGAAGAACAACTTAGTCTAAGGGTTAGCTATTTCCTATGTTCAACTAAGAAGTCCTCAGATCTTGACCCAACGTCAACAAAATCACAAGGATTTTCTACTCTTTACGTTCTACAAACAAAGGTGAGTGCACCTAAGGGATAAATGGTTCAATACTAAATATTATCTTTATACTTCATTCACTTGCTGACATTCACTCACAATACTTATCCCTTATAGTGAATATTTGGCCACAATTCTTCCTAGATTTATAAGTAAGTCTTGGTTACAACAGCTAACAACAACACAAAGATTAAATGCAAACAAGTGATGACCAACTATTCAATTCTTCATACATGAAATTAAATTTGATTTGGATTTTGAATTTTTGTTTCATGTAATTCTATGATCTCTTCACATTAAAACTAAAGAAGTGATCAGTGCCTCATCCATTATAATAATATCTTCTTCTTCTATATCGGTAGTAGTTATAATAATATATTTTTCTCCTCCCATTTATTTCAATTTTTCTCTTAGAGAAAATTCATCATCTATTCTGAGAGGAGTTTGGGTAGGAAAATACTCTTCAACCCTAGAAGAAGATCCTTGTTCTAACATCTGTTTCTTGGGAATAGGTGCAGCAGGTGGGCTTTCAAAATGTTGTCTCTTGTAAAGAGATACATATTGTACACTCCTTGCCACTGTATACCCAACCTTTCTCTGTAATGTATATTGGCCCGGGTTTATAATTAATCTATTAGCTAATTTATTTTCCACCTTAGTGGCCTTGCCTAGATATATTTGGGCCAAAATTTCCTTTTTCTCATTCAAAGTTTGCATGAACCCAACAAATTTACCTATAAACATATCTATCTTTGCGCCCAAATATATTCTATCAACAATGAGATCATAATCCAGCTCAAAATCATTTATAAAACCAAGAACCTTGCTATATATCATCCACTTTTCTTTTCTAACTTCCTATTCTTGTAATGAAAACTTGTTCCTAACTATATATTCAGGAAAATACAGAAGGTATTTATGGGCTTTGGCTTTTGTTCTTTCTTTGAATATTTCATAAAATCCCTTTGGGTTTATGAAACAAGAATGGGATTGAGCCATATGATATATTTCTAGAAACTTTTCTAAGTGCCTCCATTCCTTTATGACAAAAAAAATAGTAACTTTGTGAAAGAAAGTACATTTGGATTTTCCCAACAATTATCTTTCTTCCACTAATCCTATTTGCCACAAGAGCTCAACAATTCCCACCTTCAAAGGCACTTGATAGGGTAACACATGTGGTTTTCCAAGAAAATCATAAACTATGAATACAATGGACATTGCATATGGGATGATATCTCCCCAATTGTGACTTACCTTCAATCCTTTTGCATGATCCTTAGGTTTTATTAGTTCTAATAGTAATTGAGGTATCCTAGGGCTATCTCCAACTAGTAACATTCTAAGCCTAGTGGAAAAATACCTATCAAATCTTACAAAGCTTGCACTAGTCACCTCCCATGTCATGTCTGCACTCCACAACTAGATAGGGAGCTTTTCTCCATCTCTTTCGAATTCCAATTTTATTTCTTTGGAGAAAAAGGTAACTTCCTTGTATAAACATATGTACATTAACATAGAGTACCAATAGAAAGGCTTATCAACTTTAGCCTTAGCTATACCCATTAATCCAATATGAATCTCTTCTGCCAAGAGAGTAGCAAAATAAAAAATAGAACTCGTACCATACTGAAGTGTTTGTGTAATGATAAAAATAGTAGAGCCTAGGACGTGATCTTGTTCATCTATTCCATATATTTTGTAGAGAGAAAAATACAGTGCTTGTGCTTTGGGATTGAAGTGTTTTCTCAACAATGGCTCTAGAGTATTCAGTGTAACCAAGGGTAATTGTCCTATCTTGACAAAATGTTTTTGTAGTGGTCCTCCCCTCAAATATACCCTTTGTGTATCACACCTAACTTGTAGATCTTCCATGTCTAGTTTCTTATGAACTACATGGTTAGGGTTTAACTTTCAAACCTCACTTATCAATTATGGTGAAACCCTACAAATATTATCACCAACATGATTCTTCACTATCCTAGTTATTGGATCATAATTCTTTGGCATTACTAAAAGTAAGTCATCATCAAAGAAAACCCTTGGGATAATTAACTTTCCAATGTCAAATTCTGATACATTATTCAAAGGACTATGAAGTTTTCTTTTTGTAAACCATTTACAAAGAAGCTCTAAACCCTTGGTAGATGTCTCAACATCTCTTAACCAATTTTATTTTCATAGAAACCTTCACTAATCAATAACCTAGGCTTCTTTGGTACAAATTATTTTCCCCTAGAAAGTTCATTCATGGATTGTAGCATTTTCTCTAAAAGTCATCATGCACAACCCTTTTCAAATAATGCACTTTCCCTAAGAAATCCCTTCAGGGAGGCATATTGAACAATTATCTTATTGTGAATGTATTTCCTCAATTAACCAAAAATTTGGACACTTACCTGATTTTTCCCATTTATTCCTCTCAAAAATCATTAGCAGCAACTTGAAACCATCAGAAAATACACCTTTAGCTCTGGATATCTTCACTCTATGAGAATTCTACAACTTTAGTGTTCAATAATGAAAAATTGGAAGTCTTGTTGCAAATTTAGCCTTACTTGAAACAACATTGATCAAAATTAATGTCCCAATAGTCATATTTCATGTCACACCACAAAATTTGAAAGTCAATCATTGATCTTCATAAATTGAACAACTTAGCTTAAAAACCAAATGACTACATTATCCTTTTGTGAAATTGGCCACATGTCAACAAGTTGTTTTCATGCATTCCATAAAACTTGCTCACTTTCAAATTGTGAGAAAGTGTCGATCATAGATCTCCAAATGATCAACGATCATAAGAAGTCTTAGTTGTTACTACACTTGCCTTTAATACTTCAAGCCCACTGAACATTCAACCTCCAACTCATTATACAAACAATACATCTTAGAAAATGAGCATAAAAAATTTGGCATACCTTCCCTCTCAGCATTACCTAGCAACCTTCAGAATAACTGATACCACATGGCGATGTGTTGCAAAGTTGCTTCCCCTTTTTCTTTAAAACTTGAGCATCTTCATCAAGTGGTAAAGCACCTATCTTTAATCTTCTCAAGATCAACGGTTCCTCCAGATTCTCTTTATGGAAAGCCCAATCATCAATAGTATCCAATGAAATGAAGCAAATCTGCTAAGTGTTCTAACACTTTTCTAACTATTTTGACACCATTCCAACCTTCTGGCCCACAAGAGAAGTGACCTCAACAATTCCACGTGGAAATAAGGCACTTCCCCACATTCCATAAAGTTCATTCATTTTCATATTGAGGGAAAGCACCCACTATTGATCCTTAGATCATCGACAATGCAACAAAAACTTTTTACATTAGTCCTTGTTACCAAATTCACCCAATGAAATAGTTCCAAATTCCCACCATGTCCTAACGGTAATCTGACAACTCTAAACTATTTTGATAGGTCTACCTTTTTTGGCTTATAAAGGAAATGACATCACCCATTCTATGTGTTACATAGGCACTTCCTCACATTCCATAAAACTCATTCTTTTTCATATTGCAAAAAAGCACCTACCGTTGATCTTATTTTGATCAATAGTTTGACAAGATAGACCACACTTGGTTAAAGTATTTTCAAAGGAACACAGGTGAGTTAACTCATGGTTGAAAAAAAATTTAAAACAAAAGGTGAGGTAAAAATATTTTTGGGAAAGTATGTTAAAAATAAACATGGAAAAAAAGGAAAAAAGAATTTCTAAAGCAAAAAGATTCTCGCTTATTTTTAAAATAAACCAATGCTACCCTATTTTTTTAAAAATCTAGGGCACAAATAAGTAAGGGTTTTATGAAAATTTGAGTTCTTTATCTAAGGAAAATTATTTTCAGCACACATGACCTCTAATTTCAATAAGTCAACTGGTTTTCACTATAAAATGCAACAATTTTTTTGGATGTGAAAAATCAGGCCAATAGGTCATAACCCATAAGGCCTTACAATTGAGCATGTATGTAGATGATTTGATGAATCAATAAATTGTTTTTTCTCTTTATCTCCTTCGGTTATTGTTCTATGTGTTGTTTTTCCATTATGTTTACTCTTGCAGGTGACTTTGGTAGCTTGGTGTGCTTTTAGCCCTAGTTATCCTTTGTCCTCCCTGCGTTACAGTGACTCTCAGATCATCTCATGACTTCTCTCTTCTTATTTTCTTATTCTTTTATTGTTCTAAATTCATATAAAGTATTATGCACCCATTAACTGATATAAACAAGGGTGGAGTCCTACTTAGTGTCATTTAGAGAGTTGGTTTGTATGTAATTAGCTTTATTTGATTAATTCTTAGCATGAGTTTACATTAGAAGATATCTCACTCCTATCACAAAAGGAGGAGAGAATTACTTTATATACATGGATGTAATATGTACTCCAAGACAATATTTTGATGCCATAATAAATGCTATTGGTGCTCTCATCTTGAGTGTAGTAAATCTTGCCAAAGTTTGTTATTTTTTTGTGAATTCATGCTCATGAATGATAATGGATCTAATGGTTTTATTGCATTTTTATAATTGTGGGATCTTTTAATTTTGGTGTTTTCCTTATGTTAAAAAATTATGTTATTGTAATAAATTGGAGAAAGGATCACTATTGTTCTTGCATATTGTTTTGTCTTGTGTGCGCACACTTTCTGTGGTGGCATGATTTGATGAATCATGAAACATATTTTAGTTTTAATTTAAATTCTCATCAATGATTGCATCATTAGAGTTGAGGAAGTTTTGTTCCTAATTTGATTGGTTTCCTACCAGATTCTTTTGATAATTTAAGTCACAGATGTGTGTTACTTTTGACTTATGTTCGTTAGGAATTTCCTTTTCAACAATTTTCTTTAAATCTCTTGTTACTATATCTTTTTCATTTTCATTTAAAATATTTGGTTAAAATAGGAATTCATATAGTTGCATTGATTAGAAATTTCATTCATCATAAAATAAAAAATACAAAAATATATTATTTTTGTGGTTACGTTTCAACAAAGTTATGCAGAATTGGTAGATACCAACAAATTCCTCCTTGTGAACATTCACAGTTATCTTCGATTGAGTTACCCAATAGGTTTAAAAATAGCCATCCAAAACCTTAGAGTTGTTCATTTATAAGCTTTTCAAAAGAGAGATTTGAGAGAATTTTTGTCATTAGCATCGTGCAAAATGACTGCTCAACAATAATCAATACT
Organism: Cupressus sempervirens; assembly: GCA_028749045.1. Classification (NCBI taxonomy): domain Eukaryota; kingdom Viridiplantae; phylum Streptophyta; class Pinopsida; order Cupressales; family Cupressaceae; genus Cupressus; species Cupressus sempervirens. The sequence continues at coordinate 563,042,409 of CM053787.1, read as the reverse complement.
AAGAGGGGATGGGGTGAGGGGGTGAATTAGTACCAACTCTAAAACTAGTTTCTTTTTCCACTCTAGTAAATATACTAACTAAAAGCCACTTGATTTCTAACACAAATGTGAATGCAAACTCACTCACAAAAGCACTCATTAATTGAAACACAAAACTTTGTGCATAGAAACCCTTGATGTAAGGATAAAAATCACGGTGGGAATAATATACCCACTAACCTTTTAGTATAGATAAAAGGCTGTCCTATTAAGAGCTACAACTTGTTACTACTGAGAACATATTCTATCAAGAATGTTAGTATATGTTAGGATTACAAAAAACCTATTAAAGCTACTTGGTTATAGGATTTAGCACTCCTTTTGAGTGGCACCTAGTTATAAGATCTAACATATGCTTATTGCTAAAGCATGCTTGGTCAGATTATTATACTTTTAGATTAAGGCAAAAACACCTTACAAAAACAAAAGATAGGCAATAAGGATCACCAAGTTTTATAAGGACCAGAAACCTGAAGTTCACAACTAAACAAAAGCTAAGTTTTACAAGGACCTAAAACTAGAATAAGTACTAAACATATTTCAAACCCAAGTTTTAAAAGGACTTGGAACCTAGAGTTAATATAGAAAAAAGTTGGAAATGAAAGAAAAAATAGAAGACCAGAACCACCAAATTGACCAAGGACCAGACACTTAAAAACTAGACCAACAACTAAATTAGATCTTTAATGACCTTAGCTAATTTCTTGTTAGGCTCCACAATACTTTGAAGAATGTCTTTTGCAATAGAACCAAGTGCCTCATTAATAGATTTCTTCATGCTCTATCTTGTTCTTTTGCTCAGACCACCTGAAATATTGGCCACAATGTTAGGATAAACCACAGACAGAAATAAAAACTACATGCAAATATAACCAATAACAGAAAATAATAGATCACGTAGAAATGAACACAAGGCACCAAGATTTAACGTGGTTCACCCAATCCCTGGGCTACGTCCACCAAACAACAAGTTCGATCTTATTACAATCCAGTGATTACAACTTGATTACAATCTGTAATCCCTTACAGCTCAATACTGCCACAAGAACCAATTTCGCATCACAACATAATAATGAAAAAAAAAACCCAACCCTAAACCCTTTTATACAAGTATTAAACGGCTTTAGGGTTATAACATGTCGGCCATAATTAGCCATAACTTTAGTGATGAATCTATGAATGGCGAATAGTACCCAAAAAAAATTTCGAGGCGATGCCCCGAACCCCACTAACTATGAAGTATGTACAGTACTTTCTTGATCAGTCACCACAATCTAACAATCTCCCACTTGGGGACTGATCAGGCTCCACACTAAACAACAATCTCCCAGTTGGAGACTGATCCTGTAGCAATACCACTACCACATAGGGCTCCCACTGGATCAAACCACCCTATACTCTACTGTTATTTTATTCATGTTCAGTCTAAAAGACCAACCGAAGCTGAAGAGGAGTTCAGCTTCTCCCACGTTACAACCTTTGTCAACATATCTGCTAGATTGTCATTGGTATGTATCTTCTCTAGCTTTAACTATCCATCCTCCAAAATTGACCGAATGAAATAGTACCACAAATGTATGTGTTTGGTCTTAGAATGCAGAGCTGAATTCTTTACAAGATGAATGGCACTCTGACTATCTTTGAACAAATAATTATCATTCTGAGGGTGTCCCAATTCTTCCAAGAAGAACTGAAGCCATATCATCTCCTTGGCTGCCTCGGTAGCAGCAACATACTCTGCCTCTGTAGTGGATAGAGCATTAATATTTTGTAACCTAGAGACCCAGCTTAAGGCTGCCCCACCAATAGTAAAGACATAACCTATAGTACTCTTCCTGGTATCAATATCCCTTGCCAAATCTGAGTCAACATAGCCCTGTAAATTAGTAGTAGAGCCCCCAAAGTGTAAACACTTATTAGATGTTGCTCTCAAATATCTGAGAATCCACTTGACAACATTCCAATGCTCAAATCCTGGATGACCCATATACCTGCTAACGACTCCCACTACATGTACAATATCTAGCCTAGTGCATACCATAGCATACATCAAGCTTCCTACAGCTGAAGTATAGGGTACCTTAGACATCTTATCCTCCTCTTCCTGTGTCTTAGGATACATCTCCTTAGTCAACTTCAAATGAATAGGTAAAGGTGTGCTGACAGCTTTAGCATTCTCCATAGAGAAACGTTGCAACACCTTCTCAACATAATCAGCCTAAGATAGCGTCAATGTTCTGTTCTTCTGATCTTTACAAGTTTTCATACCAAGGATTTGTTTTATTGCCCCCAAATCCTTCATAGAAAATGCATGTGCTAATTGGCATTTCAACCCCTTAATATGATCCATGTTAGACCCAGCTATAAGCATATCATCAACATATAAACATAAAATAATGTAGCTATCATCATCCAACCTCTTAAAATAAACACAATAATCTGAATGAAACCTATTATATCCATGCTCATGCATAAACCTGTCAAATTTTAGATAGCATTTCCGAGGTGCTTGCTTCAAGCCATATAAACTTTTCTTCAATTTGCACACTAAGTTCTCCTTACCTTTGACCTCGAATCCCTATGGCTGAGCCATATATATTTCTTCATCCAAATCACCATGAAGAAAAGCTATTTTAACATCCAACTACTCTAAATGCAAATCTTCAGTAGCCACAAGACTTAAAACAATATGGATAGAATTCATTTTAACAATGGGAGAAAATATCTCATCAAAGTCAATTCCCTTTTTCTATGCAAATCCTTTTACAACTAACCTGGCCTTAAATCTTTTCTTACCTCCTTCCTCTTCTTTCAACCTATAAACCCACTTATTCTGTAAAGCCTTTTTACCTACAGGCAACTTGCACAAATCCCATGTCTTATTCTTTAGCAAAGAGTCCATTTCATCTTTCATTGCAGACTCCCACTGAATCTTAGTATCCTCCTGCATAGCTTCATCATAACTTTCAAGTTCACCAGCATTAGTAAGTAATATAGAATACAAAGAGGGAGAAAATCTTTGTGGAGGTCTAATTTGCCTTGTTGATCATCTAACATTCACTAGTGTGTGTGGTATTTTTTGTTGCAGTTGTTGCACATCACGAGGAATGGCTGGAACAATAGCTTTTGGAATACCATCTAGCACTACATAATCATCTTCTTTCTTCTCATGTTGCTGCAATAGATCTTTGTATAACACTTTCTCATTGAATATGACATCCCAACTTCTAACAATTTTATGATTTTCAAAATCCCAAAGCCTATAACCAAATTGATTAATGCCATATCCAACAAAGACACATTTCTTTGATTTTGCTTCTAGCTTGGTTCTATTTTTAGAGTCTATATGAGCAAAAGCTTCACGACCAAAGGTCTTGAGAAAAGAATAACTCACCTTCTAGAATACCACAACCCAAAGGAGTAGAGGGACCTCTATTAATCAAATATACTACAGTATTGATAGCCTCCGCCCACATGTGTAAGGGCAACCCAGCATGCAACCTCATGCTCCTTGCGCACTCCATTATAGTCCTGTTCATGCGTTCTATAGTGCCTCTCCCATTTGACTTTTGTAAGTCGTCCTGATGGATGCAACCTTGATGATCTTTTGTTGTGATGGGATCATGATTGTGACCATGAGTGGTCTACACCGTTGAGGTGTTTGGATTTATGTTTCTTTATCAGTTGCTTTGATTATGCTTTTGATTGATCTTTGAGATTATGATGTGATTTTTGGTTCACCGAGGTTTGTGCCAGTGGTTACCAGGATCGATGTGGTATCATGAGGTTGTTTTATGATTACCCTGAGATGTGTGCAGAGATTGCACTATGTACTATTACCATGCTACACTAGACTGGGTTCCTGTAGCAATGGTTAGTCATGTTTATGACTGTGTTTGCTTATGTGTTTTAAATGCCTTTTTAATGCAAAGTAATCAATCATTATTAAATGCTTAAGTAATTAGAATGGATTGTTCTTGTTAGATTATTTGGTTATGTGCTGCGAACATTTACCTTGTGTTATTTTGATCTGAGAGATATCTGTTCTTATGTGATGTTTTACATTTGAGATGACCTGAGGGTCAAATGTTACTCTTTGATTCCAGTATCATAGATATTAGACTACTATGCTATTCAGTTAATCATATTGCATGATGATGCCATTTTGAGATGACAGTGTGTTTTATGATGTTATCTGATTATCTGGTATTTGGACATACCTCTGATTATGTTATGTGATGGATTTAATGCTATGGTTATTTACTTCATTCCTGCATTGCTATGCCTTTTGCGAACGTGAGTGATGTAAATAGATTATTTTAATATAATTAAATAAATGGTTAAATTAGGTGATTTAATGCATTTATTTCTTCGTCTATGTTATTATATGCAATTGCACTTGATCATGTTGTTTAGTGTGCAAGATTATATCCCTGGCAGTGGCACTTGGAGTTAGTGATTCAGCTATTCATATTTTACCAATGTCACCTTTGTATGGTCGACGTATCCTTAATTAAATGTTTAATTTAAACCTTTCGGTGATTATTAAATCCAAACTCATTTGCATTATGTGATTAGACCAGTAAGCATGTCTGTGCATTTAGAGTTTCGCTTTGTCGCGAAAGTTGTTTAGGAGATTTATGTGTTTTTGGGTTTTCGGGCTTTTTAATTGATTTATTTTAATTTCTGGAAGCTTTTCCATAGATGAATTCCTATTTATAGGAATAGCCTATTTTCATTTGGGTCGATTCGGGGTTTAACTAGATTGGCTGGTTAAATGCCCTAAGCGATTATTCACCCAAAAAGTAAATAAGTATCCAAAGAGGAATTTAATTCCTCACTTCTCACTTTCAAATTGGAAAGTTGGAGAGTAAAACCCAAAATCCTCTTTATGAGGATTTACTATTTTGTTCGTTGTGGGAGCTACGAGCGTGGGATCGTCACGAGGTTGGGCTCGTTGGATCTAGCTCGGAGAAACCTTGGATTGCCGCGATTTTCAGCTACTTCTGCGAGATATTTATTTTATGGTTCAGATTCCCGTTTTGCCCTTTTGGCTGTGAGGTAGGGCTTTTCCGTTTTATTGTTTCTGCTCCATTTCAGCTTCTGTTTTTGGTAGCCGTTTGTTTGGAGGCTGAGAACTAGTGTTCCCCTCCGTTTCTATATGTTAGTTCTACTCGGTTGGGCGGGTATGAACATTTCCCTATTTTTTGGGAAGAGGGTTTGGAGTTTTGCACCGTTATGCTGGCCGTTTTTGCATACGGGGTCCGATTCCATTTATTTTTGGATTTTTGGGGTTCTTGAACCCAAAGGCCAAATGGGTTTTAATTTTGTAATTTTCCAAATTTTTGGGGTTTTCACCTCATTTTGCGTGTCGCCCTGTTTTCTCGGGTTTTCTTGGCACATTGTGGTTCGTGGACCTGGATGATCCATTTGGATATCAGTCAGACCACTATTGCACTTTTATGTTGCATTGGGATGCGTGTCACACCCGTACTCCCGACTTTGTTCGGTTGAGTGATTTGTTACCTGTTATGGGTTCTTTTGGACCTTTGCTTTTGTTTCGTGAATGCTAGGATTCATGTAGAATCCATACTCTCGGATTGAGGTCGGTTGAGTGAGTTCACAATGTTTGGTCTTGTTACATCATTGGGATTCATGTAGAATTCATACTCTTCGATTGAGGCCGGTTGAGTGATTTCATGATGTATGGTTTTATTGGCTTTGGGATTCGTGTAGAATCCATCCTTCCCGTTTTGCTTTCAGTTGGGTGTTCTCTTTGCATTGTGTTCTCATTCCTGTCCTTGTGTTATGATCTTCGTGATGGTGGTGCGCCACACACGAGTACGTACGCGTACATTTGTTGGGTGACTTACGAGGCCCGATCTTTCGTGGATTTGCCAAAAGTTATGATCATTGGGGTTGGGATGGGAGTATGCATGCCCACGGGCACTTGTCATAGGATGAGCATGGGTAGGGTAGGGTAGCATATGGAGGGGGCTTCTATCCTGTAACCTGGTGACTACTTCCCGATTAACAGAGGAAGTTTTATATAAGTGATAATTAAATTAAAACTTTGGGTGGTAATAAATACAAGATAATTAAAATGTGTGGGTTGTGCGCCTTTCGTCGTGAAGAGTAGCTGCCCTAAGTTGTGCGCCTTCTGTTGAGAAGAGTAGCTGCCTATACTAGCTTGGGCTTGTCGATGCTAAGCGACTCTCCATGATGTCAGCCCCTACTTAGTAGCCTATTGAGTGTCTGACCAGGACCTGTACTCCTTGCATTGTCTTAGGTTCTTGGTTGCAGCCATCATACTGTCTTGCGTGAGTGTTAGCCTTGGATGTTGTCCTTTATGTGTGTTTTTGGTTGGATCATTATCTCCATCAGCACGGCGGGTGTGAACCTATGGGTGCCACGTGGTTGGGAGACGTAGCTACCTTCACCACTGCTAGGGATCGGTGTATAGAGACGATCTTTTGTCCTAGTGCGACCGTTGCTGGATGTCTTCACTTGGTACTTCGGGTTTCGGAGTATGCTTTCTTGTGATTTATGCTTTCATTGGGATGCTTGTATATCATGTTTAGATGATATTATTTTATTTGGCGCATTCCCTTATTATGATGTTTAGCATATGATTAGATGCTGTGAATTATTGTATTAGCATATCTGTTGCTTATTGTTGTTTAGCATGTGATAGGTGATGTTATCTACTGTAGGATTATCTTATGCTTTACTACTAGCATGTTATATTTTCTTATGCTTATATTGTTGCATGTTTTTAGTAGTGACATCCCTATTATGACAGTACCGACGATTTGGTCGGTGGCTTGGGATGTTACGCGCGGGGGATGGCTAGGACCCACGATGGTCTTATGATGCTATTGACGGTTGGGAGGAACTGCGCATTTATTTGGTTGTTTAGTTCTAAAATATATTTTGTTCATTGCGATGTTTATTTCAGTATGTGCTTTGCTTTTATGTTTTAGATGGTTAGATGTTCCTCTTTCCTTGCTGTTAGTGCTCTCGAGTGTTCATTCCTCGATTTACGTGGATCTGGTACTCCCCGGTGTGGAGGTTTCCTTGTTTGTTTAGCTTTTTGATTGTGTTTTGTGTCACGCTGATTTTTTTCCTCGCGCGAGACTGTTTCTTCCTTGTGCAAGACTATTTTCTCCTCGCGCGAGACTATTTCTTCCTCACGCGAAAGAATAGACTTCCTGCGCGAGAATGTAGATCTTCGCGCGATGCGTAGGGAATCCTCAAATGTGAATCCTCGCGCGAAGCTCAGTAGTCCTCGCACGAAGTGTGCACTTTCTCGCGCGAAGAGGTGAAAGATCTCGCGCGAAACTCGAGACCAATTTTCTTTCTCACGCGAGAAATAGGGGCTATCTAGGCTTGTCGGATGAAAGTTTGAAAGTTGGTTTTGGACACCCTTTTTGGTTTTTACACCTTCCTGGTTCCAAACATATTTCCTAGGGGTTTAAAATATATCGTTTAATTCCTTATACTTAAGATATATTTTAATATATGCGACAAATCGTTTGAGATAGGTTTCAGACCTCTCGGAGATAAGTTATGGATTCTAGGAGATTTCAGGGCTTCAGAAATCCAGACTTAGCCAATTTTTTAGGGCTTCAAGATTTCAAGCTTAGCCAAATTTTGAGATTTTGCATATTACCCCAGCTTGGTGTTTTGTTGATGAGTGGTTGTTTCTTGTGCCCTCATCATGTGCGTTGTCGTTGTTGGCTTTGGTTGTGTGTGTTAGTTTGGTGGTGGCGTTTGGAGATTCATTGGTTGCCAGGATGGTGGTGAAGTCTTCCGTTGCGATCGTTGTGATCCCTGTATGATGTTGTCATGTGCATTCATACTTGTAAAAAAAAAAATATCTTGGCTTGATTTGAATCCTTGTTTCCAAGGATCTCCGGGTGGGGCATTACACGTTCAACCACTCCATTTTCCTGTGGAACATTTTTCTATCTACGAATACCATTAGAGGAGCAATAATCTTCAAATTCATGACTGCAATACTCACCACCATTATCAGATCTGAGACATTTTAATTTCTTACTAGTTTCATTTTCAACCAAGCATTTCCATTTCTTAAAAGTTTGAAATACATTAGATTTATGTCTAAGGAAATAAACCCATACTTTTCTAGTTGCATCATCAATAAATGTAACATAATAATGAGAGCCACCAAGGGAAGATACCTGAGCTGGTCCCCATACATCTGTATGCACAAGCTCTAATTTCTTCTTTTTGTTTTCCTTCCCAGTCTTTACAAAACTCACTCTCTTTTGTTTTCCATACACACAACTTTCACAGAAATCCATATTAACACATTTCAAACATGGTAAAAATTTCTTTGAATGAAGTACTTTCATACCTTTCTCACTCATGTGCCCAAGTCTGTTGTGCCACAACGTTGTATCAGAATCTACAGCAGCTACTTGTTCTCCCTGCTCAACTCCAACAATTGTTCCTAAACATTCATTTTTCTCTAAAAAAATCAAAGTAGAAGGAACAATATGACCTGTACAAAGATATAAGGTTCCTACTTTCACACCTTTTTCTACTACAAGGGAACATTTTGAAACCTTCCAATTTTTATCATTAAAACTAACTACACAACCCTCATCACCGAGTTGCCCTGCTGAAATTAAATTCCTACTCAGCCTTGGAACATGTCTTACCTCATGTAGTAGCCAATGATTCCCATTCTGCAACTTAATCTTAATTTTTCCATTTTCAAAAATTTGATAGGGTTTATTATCCCCCAAATAAACAAGCCCAAAATCCCCTTGGACATAATCAATGAAATAACCTCTATGAGGTGTAGCATGAAATGAAGCACCAGAATCTAAAACCCATGAATCATCTACACTTTCTAAAGATAGAAGCAAAGCATCCTCTTTAGATTTTTTACTTACCACATTTGCCTCCTTGTCTCCATCTAATTTATCTCCTTTTTTCTTTCAATTCTAGTAATCTTTCTTTTTGTGCCCTGGTTTCCCACAGTACCAACAATCATTTGGTCCTCTCGATTGAGACCTCCTCCCCTTTGACTTTCCTCTTGATTTCCCATGATTTTCAAAGTTACTTCCTCTCTCAGTCATTCTGCCCCTGCTTTGTGCATTCAAAGCACTTCCTGATGTAGATCCACTTGAGGATTTCCTATGAGTTTCCTCACTCAAAAAAACATCGATCACATCATCATATTTTAGGGTACTAGATCCAAGAACATAATTACTCACCACCATTACCAAGCCATTCCAGCTTTCAGGTAAAGAACACAAAATCAAGAGAGCCCTAATTTCTTCATCAAAATTGATACCCACAGAAGATAACTGACTAGTAATAGTATTAAAATCATTTAAATGATCTGCAACAGATCCACCTTCTGCCATTTTCATATTAAATAAACGCTTCATGAGAAATACCTTGTTTGAAGCAGAGGGCTTTTCATATAGTGTCGCTAGGGTTTTCATCAAATCTTTTTTCGTCTTTGCTTTTGTAATATTAAAAGCCACTGATGGTGCCAAGCATAACCAAATGCTTTCGAGTTCCTTTCTATCCAAAAGATCCCATTCAACCTCTGACATAGTTCCCTAATTCTTGGCTTTGCCTTCCAATGACTTCCATAAATCCTTCTGATATAGATAGTCTTCCATTTGCATCTTCCATAACTAGAAGTTCTGCCCATTAAACCTATCAACCCTCAGCTTAACCTCATCTTCCATTGCTCCCACTCAACTGTGAGACTCCCACTCAACTATGAAACTTTCTTGCAAAGGATAACTGAAAAAAAACTAGGCTCTGATACCACTTGTTAGGATAAACCACAGACACAAATAAAAATTACATGCAAATATAACCAATAACAGAAAATAATAGATCACACAAAAATGAACACAAGGCACCAAGATTTAATGTGGTTCACCCAATCCCTAGGCTATGTCCACCAAATAGCAAGTCCTATCTTATTTCAATCTAGTGATTACAACTTGATTACAATCCGTAATCCCTTACAACTCAATACCGCCACAAGAACCAATTTCGCATCACAACATAATAATGAAAAAAAATACCCAACTGTAAACCCTTTTATACAAGTATTAAACTGCTTTAGGGTTATAACATGTTGGCCATAATTAGCCATAACTTTAGTGGCGAATCTACAAATGGCGAATAGTACCAAAAAACTAAAATTTGAGGCGATGCCCCGAACCCCACTAATTATGAAGTATGTACAATACTTTCCTAATCAGTCACCACAATCTAACAATCTCTCACTTGGGGACTGATCAGGCTCCACACTAAACAACACACAATAGAATTAGGTGGCATGATCTCCTCATTACTCTTTTTCCCTAAATTGACAGTTGCGACACATAAGCTGGATGCCACCATCTCCATTTTTTCCCATAGTCTTTAACCGGTTGCCAAATTTCTTTTTCATACTCTTTTAATTTCTCAAGGATAATTCTAACTTGATTTTCTACTTGGGTTCTCTTGATTTTTTCTTGATCCAAATCTCTCTAGATTTTACCCTTTTTTTTTTTTTTTTTCTTTAGAACAATTATTTCGTTATAGAGCTAAGATTCCACTTGGAGGGAAGTGTCCACTTTCAGCTTGGCTTTGTGAAGAAAATACATCTTCACCAAAATATTTTGATCTCTAACATCTTCATTGGAATTTTTCCTAGAATCATTAGTCATTTTCTAGGTTTCCTTGAGATGGAGCTGATTATCAATATTTAAATCCTTTTGTTCCATCATCTCCTTTTGATTCTCCTTATTCATGCACTAATCTTTAATGACTAGGGATTTTCCTTCATCATTATTCTTTTTTTTAATGTCCATCAGGCTCTTAACATCGGTAATATCCATTTTTGTGGGTGTAGGCTATTCACTTTGGTTCCCATCATTCTACCCTGAGGCTTCTAAGATTTTTTTTGACTCCAAGATGCTTTCTTTTCTGATTTCCCCCTCATTTGTAGCCACAAAAATACCCTTACTTCAAGAGTACCCATCCAGGTTAGAGCTAAAATCCCCCATTTCCATATTATCCTCATCATTTGCACTTTTCTCTGACTTTGTAGTGTTGGTTAACAAATTTCTCTCTTGTTGTGGTTTACAACCTAACTCTTTTGATATCCAAGGTTTGGAGAAACAAAAGGATGTCACCAACAAATGGGTCAGTGTATGTGTTCTATCACTACCCTCTAAATTACAAGGTATAGCTCCCTTAGGACTTGCAATGATGTGCAATGAATTTGTCTTTCTTAGATCAAAATTTTATGAGAGAATAAGCTCTTAACTTGAGAGCAGTAAAGGCTAACGAAATTGCTTGTAGACACAAACAATTTAGGCAAAATGGATTAGGACAACCTATCACACCCAATGGAATAACTATAGTATATTGTCTTGAAATTTTATGACCCTTACTCCTATTCTAAATGCAAATTAATCATCTAAATACAAAGACAAAAGGAAGAAGAGATGCACATGGGGGAAAATGGAATTGCTTTAACTATTAGACTTATGTGAAATGGAATCCAACAAGTTTCTAATAGATTCATCCACATTTATTCTTCAATTCCCAATGAAACTACTTTTAACATGCCATAGAACAAACAAGAGGAGAAGCAGAACCACATGTGAAAAAGTAAATGGAATTACCTATATTATAAATACCATGCTAAAATGGAATCCATGGGGTGATCACAGAATCACATATAATTTTCCTTCAACTCTCAATGCAGAACTAATCTATGAATTAAATGGGAAACAAAACATGAAGATGAAATTAGGTAAGTGGAATTATAGATCCAATTCACTATCAATTTGTTCGACCTTTTCATTATCAGAAGAAATTACATTTATAGTTTTTTGTCATTCTTCAATTCTAGTAGTGCAAAAGTCACATAATAGTGTTGGCATTATGTTATATTTTTCATTAGTGAAAACACTTACTCAATGCTGAATGCTTACCCAGTAGCTAGTGGTTACCTTGTAAGCTTAGTAGTTATATAGTTTACACCGAGCATTCCTAAAGCTATCAAGTAAATACAGGCAATGTGAAGACCAGTAGTGTCTACCAAGTTTCTCAATGTCTACCATGCTTCACAGTGTCTACCAAGTAGTAAGTTTGTGTTATGAAGATTCAGAGAAAACCGAGCATTGGAAGAAATAGTTTTTACCAAGTGAAGCAAGGTAAACTCAGTGTGCGGTATCTACTAAGTGACACTACATCTACCAAGTCACCAGTGGTTACCAAGTTTAGAGCTACATCGAGTGATTAGTATGGACTGAGCCTTCACTTCTACCAAGTGCATGGTGATGTTAAGTAATGCAGTGGATGCCATGTATTAGAAGGCCATTGAGTCAGTTTAGTGAACCTGAGTTATTTATTGTTGGGCTGACTTTGTAATATATTTGTTCACTTGTATTTTGGCTGACCTTGCAATTTTGTAAATTTGAAAGGTATATATGTAAGATGTATTGTAAGATATCAATAAGATCAAGGAATAATGAAGTAATGTGAAGTAATTTTGAAAAGTATCTGTGAAGGATTTTCAATAGCAGTTCAAGGAATTCAGCAAGGTAAATATAGAGGTAGAAAAGTTATATTCATCACATAAGGTGATCAGTGCATAAAGGATCTTATCAGCAATCAGTTGTAAGTAGATCCATTGCTTCATCTTAACAGGTGAATCAGTCTTCTAAATCCTTTAACATGGTAGACTTAATAATCTTTGTATAAATCTCCTAATTGAGTGCATACTTTATTGTATGTTTGTAAATTCTCTAACAAGGTGGACCTAGCAATCCTTTATGCTCCTAATAGGGTAGATCACCAGAAGTTATCAATGTAAGCCTTAACAGGCCAACTTTATGCTGCAGTATTGAAGTTTTGTGGGTATCATCCCCACCCCAGTATTACTTTCTATTTGAAAGGTTTTTGAGTCACCAAAATATTGTGTTATTTTATGCAATGAATGTTTTATACTTCAAAACTAACCTATGTAGTGGCATAGATGGATGTGTGGTAAATTTAAAGGAAAGTTTTAAAAGTTACTGATTCACTCCTCCCCTCTCAGTAACTTGTCTTATCTTGAATATTTCCAACAATTGGTATCAGAGTTTTTTGGTTCTCAGGATAAAAAGTTTGGTAGCTTGAGCAAATATCTAAAGGACAAATGGAGATATTCAGAGTTTAAGGCAATTGAAAATGAAAAGCTAGCTCTAAAGATGGCCATAGCTCAACTCAAAGAAGCAAAGGAGCATCTTTCCCAATCCTTGAAAAGAAGGAAGGAACTTGCAAGACAAATGAATGACCATCAGTATGTTGAAGAAAAGATTGAAGACCTTTTACCATCAAGTAGCTCAGATGAAGCTAATGAGGCAATCATGGAACTCCTAGCAAAGAATGGCTCTCTGTAGGAAGAAGTAAGAAAACCCAAAAGAGAATAAGAAATCCAATCAATCAGGCTATGTGAAATTTTGAAACAAAGGAATAAGGAAAATAAAGACTTGGAGGTAAGAAACAATGAAGAACAGAATCAATCCAATCAGCATGAAGACCTCATTGATCAAATCACTAGAGCAAATGAAGAAATCAAGATTCTCAAAGCACAGAATGAAATAATAAGAAGTGATCTAAATTGTGAAAGGGAAATTAATGAAAGAATATTGAGAGAACTAAGATGTGAAAAGAAAATTGTTGAAAAATTAAAGAATGACCTAAATACTGAAAAACAAATCAATGAAAGAATGTTTAAATCACAAGAAGACATGAATCAACTGATTCAGAAAAATGAGTAGAATCATCATAAGCAAAAAGGTAAAGTAGGACTTGGATATAATGAAGAGCAAGGTGAATCTTCCAAGAAAGGTGCAAAAAGGAATCTAAAACCCTCATGCAATCATTGTGGGAAAATTGGTCATACAACAAACAAATGTTGGAGCAATGGAAAAGGAAAATTCAATGGAAAATGCTATAACTATAATCAGCATGGTCACAAAGCTAATGAATGCAAGGAGAAACCAAAATTTGAAGGTAATTGTCACAAATACAAAAAGCACGGTCACAAGGTATCTCAATGCAGATCCAAATCATTCAATCCAGCTGAACAACTTGTAAAGGAAATATTTGGATGGGACTATAATACCTGGTGTAGATGTCATTATTGTGGAGAATATGGACACACTAGTATAAATTGTGCAAGGCATCACCTAAGGAAGAAGGACAATACTACAAGGTGTTACACATGCATTGAACTCGGTCATATAGCCAAAAACTGCATGAATATAGGCAAAAATGAAGATGAAAAGAAAGCAAAGGCTGACAACATAAGGAAACAAATGAGGTAGCAATGGATCCCCAAATCCACTGAAGACACAAGCTCAAATCATGAAAGTGAATTCACTCAAGAAGTAGGTGACTCCATCCCCTCAAACTAAATTCCTAAGAATGCATTGGAGTTGTACTCATCAAGAAAATCATAAGCAGTTCCAAGAAATATGAGGAATGCAAATGGTCCAATCAGTATTCTAGATATGCCAGGATCATAGAAAGGTTATCTTTCACCGAGTTGCATCAGACTCCATTGAGGAAAGTAATCAAAGACCTTACCAAGCAAGGTCAGGAGTAAAAGGAATTTGGTTCATCTGTCGAGTTGATACTCTTGTCGAGTTAGGTTAGTGGATGAGAATTTGTCACACACTACAAAAGTATGGTACCTAGCATTAATGGTGAATTTTTTCATCAAAATGCAAAAAATTCAACTTCAATTTTCATCGTATCCTCAAAGCAAAGAATTCTCTAGGTGCATTTCAAGTGATTCCAAGTGATTCTAAGTGAATTTGCAGTTAAGGAATTTGTTCAAAGATTTCCATCACTTATCAAGCAACAATGGCATCCAGAAGCACCAACAACAGCAAGGCAAAAAGAGGATTAGAGATGTTGGTCAAGGGCATAGAAATGAAAGCACCAAATTTCAAGTTAGTTCCTGCAGTGGCAGAGGCACTTGACCCTAATGGTGCGCAATCACAAATTCCACCAAAGGTACTTTTGATTAATGATATCCGCACTCATTTTAAATGCTCAATTCAAGAGATAGGAACCCTAGAAATGGATAGTGCTTTAGAAGAAATGTTTTTTGATGGTTCATTGAAACCCGAGCACAAGCATTTGGAAACAAAAGGGTTGACACACATATCCCACCTGCCAAGAAGCTTTCAAATAAAATAGATTAGGTATATTCTTAGTCATGTTCACAATGGTTAGTTATGGTTGGAACAGCCCGTATTGATCACCAAAAAGATGATTCAAAAGATTACTGGCCTTCCCATTCTAAGCAAAGCTAAATCCACCAAAACCCTAGGTCAGGATGAACTCCAAAAGAAAACCCTAGCTGAGTGGGATGGTAGAGGCTTGAAAATCAGCATCGTTACTGACATAGAGTTGAGATTTAGAATTCATGTCATTGCTCACAAGATTTACAATTCTAGTCATTTGAACAACGTGCCATGTGAGGTTGTAGACTTAGCATTCAAGGTTGTGAAGAAAAACTCAAAATTTGACCTATTACAACTGCTACTAAGGCAACTAAACAAGAATATGGATAGCATCAGGTCATCAAAGAACAATACCTACAAATTTGGTTCTTTGTTAACATGTCTCTTCTTTTATGTGCAAAAATTCTTTCCATCCAAAGGCTCTGTCATATGGAGAAAAGATGTTCCAATTTTGTATCATATAAATGAGTTTATAGTAGAAATGGGTGTAAACTTTGACAGTATAATGGATAATTATTTTGAAGACTTCAAAGAAAGAATGAACAACAAGTTCAAGATTCCTCCTAAACTTGTTGAGGACTATAAAGATGATGTATGTTTCATGGTAGGTTGTGGTAGAGTATACATTCATGCAGTCAGGCCCCAAGTTACATGGGTGAAACCTCTCCCTTATGAGGTCAATATTGATGAAACCAGGGACATCATTGAAGCACTGGTAAATGAGCCTATAGATCCCAAAAAACCAATATTTGGTACTTATAATGAGGCAAAAGCCAGAATTGAATTAGAAATTAAGCTACCTCAAGCAATCAGCAAAGGTAAGAGAAAGATTGCTAAGATGAAGACTGTCACTGGTCCCTTAATGCTTACTAAGGGAAAAGGAGAGGCTGAAGAAGAGGATCAAGAACAAGAATCGGAGAAAGAGGCAGAGCCAACAAAGAAGAAAGGGAAGGTTACCATTACTAAACCTCCAAAGGCCTCCACATCTATTTTCACTAGGAGAGGCAATGGCAAAAATAAAGGTGAAGTAGTATTCAACAAGCCTCAACTTACCTTCCAAGAAAGGTTGAAATAGATGGAAGAAGGAGCTAGCATCACAAACTTCAAAGCTTTAAAGTTTGAAACTAGAACTGATGTGGAGAAGATGAAGATTGAGGAGCTGGTACTCACCAAAATGGGAAAATGGAAGTATTCCCTAGACTAGATTGCTCCTCAAATCTCAAAAGAATTATTAGTAAGACTGCAATCAAGGTGGGAATTAGCCACATAGATAGCAAAAGACATCTATGAACAATCCTTGAAGAATCTATTACCAAATCTCACTTAGGTAGAAGTAAAGGTAGCCATGAAGAATAATGAAGGTAAAATGATGATTAGATTTCACACATGTTTGATTCTAATTAAGGACATTGAGCATGTTGTAAGAGATTCAACAAACATGTGGAAGAATATCTATCATCTACATAAGCCTAGTGATGATCTAGTTGTGAGCAAGGACGATGATGGTGATAGTGATGATGAAGAAGATGACAACACTCCATGTGCTACTATTGATATTGAAGATTATCAGGCACTAAGAGTTGATGATGAAGATAAAGGGGAAGAAGCTGAAGAGGAAGACAAGGAGGAAGTAAATGAAGAAGAAGACCCAATGAAGATTGCAGCAAAAGTCATTGCTTCCCTTCCTCACTCTCCACCTAAGCTGGCAACATCATCAGGGTTGGAGACAACTTCAGCAGGATTGATTGCATCTACATCATAAATATCATCTGCTCCTACCACCCCTCAGCTCTAAGCATCTCCTATGGAAGTATCAGTTACTTCATCTACCAAGTTGCAACCCTCTTCATCAACACCTAAGTAATCAATCACAACATCATCAACTATGTCAACTTCTTCTACTCCATGTACAATAAGTTCGCCAGCCCATTCTACAATTTTGTCTACCATAACTCTAAATGCACCAATCTCTACTAGTAGTTGAATTATAAATAGTCTAGCCTATACATTACCTATTGGTATATCATTTTTGGGAAGCACATCAATTTTGGATATAGTTGGTACTTCTCTAAGTTTTCCTCTAGTTGGACCAATTCAAATTTTTTTTGCTAGTCCATCTATATCAACTATTGTTTCTATTTCTAAATCCAAGGATGTAAGCACTGAAGTAAAACCTAAGACTCCTCTAAATTTTTTTCTTACTGGTAAGGAAATTGATGAATATTTAGACTTGGATAAAGAAATTATTATTCCCAAAATAGATTTGGACATTGTCTCAGCCAAGGAAATGAGAATGGTCAGTCAGCTTTTAGAGCTAAAGGCAAGGTAGAAGCAGCTAAGAGAAGAGAGGGATAGAGAATACACAATAATCAAGAATGCCAAAAATATAATTACTAAAGCTATTGGTATTGATGTTGATCCATCTCAACAAATTTTGTTACAATTAGAAGAGGTTGTAAATAAGTTTAATGAGGATGCCTCTGGACAAGAGAAGCTCATTGAAAAGGCAGAGAGGAAATTTGACAATAAGGTGCTTGAGCACATTGCTTAGCACATTGCAATAAAGCAGGTAGAATTATCCACAATTTTGAGTAACCTTGAGCAATCTTTTACAAATGTAACATTACTTTTTGGCAAGCTCTGTGATGTTACTGAAGTTCAAGTGGCTCTCTCCACCTGCAAAATTTTGCAAGACAATTGGGATAAGACATTGTCTCTTATTCTCAAGGTGCACTCCGAATTTATCTCACATTTTAGTGTCTCTATTTGAATTTATTCTTTGGCATTATTGTCAAAAAGGGGGAGTATGAGATGAACAAGAGAGCAAGGGGAGTAAAAGGAGCAAGGGGAGTAAAAGAGACTTGTGAAGAAATAAAAATAAATTGACATATGTATAGATAAAAGCTATGTATACCATATGTATGGGGGATACATGTAAGATATGTATATATAGAAAATTTACAAAGATCAATTTTGGTAAATCAAAACCAGAATGTCAGTTAACATAAGTTTTGGTTCATAAGTGTTTCTGTCACTAATTCCAAAGGGGGAGATTGTTGGCATTATGTTATATTTTTCATTAGTGACAACACTTACTCAATTCTGAATGCTTACCGAGCATCCAATGGTTACCTTGTAAGCTTAGTAGTTATATAGTTTACACTGAGCATTTCTAAAGCTACCAAGTAAATATAGGCAATATGAAGACTAGGATTGTCTATCAATTTTCTCAGTGTCTACCATGCTTCATAGTGTCTATAGAGCAGTAAGTTTGTGTCATGAAGATTCAGAGAAAACTGAGCGTTGGAAGAAACAATGTTTATCGAGTGAAGCAAGGTAAACTTAGTGTGCAGTATCTACCAAGTGACACTACATCTACCGAGTCACTAGTGGTTACTGAGTTTAGAGCTACATCGACTGATTAGTATGGACTAAGCCTTCACTTATACTGAATGCATGATGATGCTAAGTAATGCAGTGGACATCGTGTATCAAAAGGTCACCGAGTCAATTTAGTGAACCTAAGTTATTTACTGTTGGCCTGACTTTGTAATATATTTGTTCACTTGTATTTTGGATGACCTTGCAATTTTGTAAATTTGAAAGGTATATATGTAAGATTTATTGTAAGATATCAATAAGATCAAGGAACAACGAAGTAATGTGAAGTAATTTTGAAAAGTATCTGTGAAGGATTTTCAACAGCAGTTCAAGGAATTCAGCAAGTTCAATACAGAGGAAGAAAAGTTATATTCATCACATAAGGTGATCAGTGCATAAAGGATATTATCAGCAATCAGTTGTAAGTAGATAGACTACTTCATCTTAATAGGTGAATTAGTCTTCTAAATCCTCTAACAATGTGGACTTAACAGTCTTTGTATAAATCTCCTAACCGAGTGCATACTTTATTGTATGTTTGTAAATCCTCTAACAAGGTGGACCTAGCAATCCTTTGTGCTCCTAATAGGGAAGATCACCAGAAGTGGTCAATGTAAGCCTTAATAGGCTTTATACTGTAGTATTGAAGTTTTGTGGGTATCATCCCCACCCCAGTTTTACTTTCTATTCAGAAGGTTTCTGGGTCACCAAAATATTTTGTTCTTTTGCGTAATGAATGTTGTATACTTTAGAACTAATGTATGCAATGTCATAGATGGATGTGTGGTAAATTTAAAGGAAAGTTTTAAAAGTTACTGATTCAACCCTCCCCTCTTAGTAACTTGTCTTATCTTGAATATTTCCAACAAATAGAACAAAAATATGAATAAAACATGAAAACATCTAATCTAAAACATGGTATGGATGCATGGCATCTATTCTAGCAATGATTTTGATCCCATGGTAGATCTGAGAACACCTAGCAACCATTCATCTTCATGTAGCTTCAAAAAACCTGTGAAAATCTTTATTTCCTTCATATTCTATTGTTGGCACCAAATCCATGTATTTTGTATCTCAATGGTAATAGTAAGTTCAAATTTTGGCTTTCACTCTTAAATCAATGATCATGATTAAAACTTAGAAATCCTCCTTATTTTTCCCTTTATGACTTCTTCATGGGTCCATCTGTGCACACATGTCCAATGCTCACATTCTCACTTTGGTTATTCTTCATGCATCTTTGAAAAGTGAGAAAGCGATAGGTTTTAATATGCTTTTGATCAACAACTTCCATAAAGTGAAGATCCTTTATAACAGTCAGAAACTCCAACCAACCTGAGTGTGCCATCTGGACAAATTATTCTAATGCATTTCTTTTTGAGGCCCAAAATGGATATGAGTGTGGAAAGTGTCATTATTCAAGAGACTTTCTCCAAAAAAATTATCCTTTGACATTTAGGTCCTAAATTCATTAGAGTCATTGATCTAATATTTATTGGATAACCAAGATGCATTGATGATTTGGATTACTATTCATAGCTTTGAAACTTAAAATCCTTTAACTACATTACTATCTATGATGTTGTGATCACTAACTATTATTTCATTTCACAGCTTCACAACCTTAAGTTTTAAATCATAGTTAAGCTTCATGATGGTGTGATACCTTATTTCTTTAACTGTCAAATCCTCATCGAAGTTTCATAACTCAAAATATTTGCTCATTGCTTAACCATGCGATGATGTGATATATTAACTTTTGTTGTTTTGGCTCTTAATTGTTGCTTCGCAACTTGAAATGTCTTAAATGCCTTTTAACCTGTGATAATGTGATAACCATTTAGAGTTAATTGTTTCACTCCATTGAAACCTCACATCCCTAAATTTTAACTAAAAAATTAATCTTGTGAGGATGCAATCATGGCTATCTCCATTTCGCATCTTCATGACCTTCTTTGAGAGTTACCATTAACACCTTGCGATGTTGCAATGACTACATAGAAGACTATTATCCTATTTTGTGTCTTTGCGACCAAAAAAATTAATTGCTACTGAAACCATACGACGATGTCATAATTGTGTGAAATTGACTACTACCATTCATCGCAACTTCACAACCTGAAACCTTGACTTATCTCTTAACCTTAAGAAGTTGTGAATGTATGCTTTCACTCCACAAAACTAACCTTAGGTTACTCTTAACTTCCCATGATGATGCGATGAAGAACTTTCACTACTTTACCACCTTAACTAGAAGTCGACCTTAACTCCTTGCAATGGTGTGATGGCTTAGATCTTAATTGCTATGGTTAGCTCTCACTTCTTTGTAACTTAAAATACTTAAGGGTACTTATAATTCCATCTTAAAATACCATCCATCGATTTGATCTTGATGCAGGAGCATCCAGAGGTATAAGGGCAATCCTGTGTCACCCAAAAAATGTACTTAGACTTAGTTTCTATTTTATGTGTTTTCATTTTTGGACACCCATTTGGGTCAAATAAAGGTTCCAACTCTCACAGTTCCACTATCAGTGTGCTAGAAAATCTCAAAAAAATAGGAGCATGTAATTGGGCCATCATTTTGGTAAACTAGAAGGTGTGAATTGGCCAGATGAATGTAATTGTGATTTAGAACATTCCAGAAAAAGAATCAGGTCAAAAGGCCCCACGGTTTGAAAGTTATTGCAGTTTTTTAGATTTTGGAGACCTCCTAAGAATGCTTCAAAGTCAAGTTAGGGGCATTAAATGACCTCAAAAAGGGCCGAAAAATGGGGGACAAGCTAAGCTTGTCCAAAGGGCTATAGAGCACTTTGAGAGCTTTCTAAAAATGTAAACAGTTCGTCAATCGGAGCTACGGTTCAAAAGTTATGCCTCCCGAAAGTTCGGTTACTATTTTTGGATTCTTCTAGATTTGCGCCGACTTCTAACGCAGCTTTTGGAGCCTTCTATTTGGTCGGTGGATGCCTACTAGCACTTTCTAGAATGTATTCCTAGTCCTTAACCCTCCAGGGTCTATTTAAGGAGATTCCTGGCATTGTAAAAGGCAGTTCAGAGTGGAGTTTGATAGGAGGTACTGAAAGGAGAAATTATCTCCACATTTATGCTACTGTAAGCCCTTAGAGCATGTTTTGAAGTTTACTTTCTCTGTACTGAATGTACTAGCTTATTTTTCAGTTAATAGAATTTCCCTTTTCTGTTGTGTCCATTTTGTTCTTGGGTTGTGTCCCCATCAGATCCCCATTTGATGGTAAGGAATCCATCTCCAAGGAAATTTCCCTTTCAACCAGTGATGTAGAGATTTTGATACATTTTGTGTCATTGATTTGGTTTCCATCTTTTCTCTTGCCACCTTTGACCAAGGTGTCTACCATTGTTGGATATTTGAGTTCTTCCTCTACATCAGATTTGAATGTTCTTCCTTCTAACCTATTTCCATGACCTGCATCATATCCTCTGGCCTTAATATCAATGTTCTTTGTTTCCTTTTGTTCTGAATATAGGTGTGATCTTATTTTCAAATATATCATGTCTTCACAATGAACATTTGATCAAAGTATTAGGGTTTTCTAGGAAATGCATAGACTTACCCTCCCTTTCCTAATCACTTGATATGAATGAATGCATTAGATTTATTTTGAATTCCTACCTAGGTGCACATAGAGGGATAGATGAGAGGATAAGTTCCTTAAGGGTAATCTAGACACAGACATGACATCACATTGACTCAACCCTAGTCTTAGAAGTTTGAAAAATATAGAAGAACTAAAATTATGGCAACACATAGCTTCCTCATAATTTATCTTCTTTTTCTCACTCTTAATCTCCTTCTTTGTGCCCTTTCTATCACTAAAACCCTCCTCAGCTTTAACCTTATTATTTTTTATTTTCTTGGCACTTATCTTTTAATGAGGTTCATTACCAACTGATTTTCTCTTCTTCTATGCTATAGGTGAAGTTTTTAATGCATTATTTCTATAGTAATCCTCAATTAATCAAATAAGACCTTCATGGAGCATAGGTTTGGATTTCTTCTTCCTATGGTCTTGAAGACTATGACGCATGGAGAACTTCAAATAAAAAGGGAATGACAACCTACCTTTATGACATAAATGGTTTATAAACACAAAATGAAATTTATGCACCCTTTTACATCTTCCATCTAGAATGAAGTATTCATGAATGTAGGATAAGACATCTTGCCAAATTAGCTTGATTTGGTCCAGGTCATAGAAGTCCCCGTTCTTCACAAGTCTTTTCTCCTCATCTTCATTTTTTGAAAATTTCTTGAATACTGCGTTTGATATGTTTGTTTCTTTTTTTAATTTTAGTTCCCCCATTCAAAGACTAGTAATCTCCATAATAAATTCCTCAGTCAAAGTCAATATTACCCTATGAAGAGTAACCCTTTCCTCCATCCAATTTTTGAATAAATAATTAGTGATATAGGGCTTGTAGCCATGTAACTTCTTGATGTATGCCGTTACTTTGCCCTTCTGGAGAATCTCCCATACCACAGATTTTTCCTTCCATTCCTTATAGGTAGATGACTCTTGCTTCCTCAAATCTCCTCCCATTGCGTAGCCTACTTTGCAATTTTTTTGAAAAACAATAACTTCAACAAAGAAAAAGGCATGTTCAATCTCAAGAAAAAATTTCACTCTTAAAATGTGCCAAGTACTTTTAATGACATAATGGTAGCTCCTAGAGATACACAAACAATTTACAATAAAACCATCACTTGCCATAATAAATCGCTCAATCTTATGTAATTTTTCCTTCAATAGCATTAGTCATATCATTATTAATAATCGCCATCAACACACTCTCCTTGTCGAGGTAATCATACTAAGTCATCTTCGCGTCCCTATTGACTGCTTTATTTTCTATCCAATCAACCACTTTATTTCCTTCATGGAATATATGGATTATAATTACATTGTCAAAAATTTTAATAAGATCTTTAATTTCCATAATGCTACCATCAATACTCCACATAGTCGTGCTCTTGTTATTCAACATATTCACAATATTTATAGAATCCCCTTCCATCCATAAATTCCTATATCCAGATTCCACTGTCATCCTAACAGTATACAAAGCTGCTATAGCCTCATCTTTATGACTAGTTGAGTGACCAAGAGGAATAGAAACAACATCCATCACTCTACTATAATGGTTTCTCAAAACTCCACCACACCCCGCTCTTCCAGGATTCCCTTTAGTAGATCCATCAAAATTAGCTTTCAACCAATCCAAAGGAGGAGATCTCCATTTTGATGCAAAGCCTCACCTTGGAAAACTTAGGAGGAAATGAATCACTCAACTAAGTTACATCAAGGGGCACATACACCTTCCAAGAACTATTATAAACTCATTTAGACTATTAAACAATTGACTTTCTCAATACTTAGTGAAAACTGTCATGCGACATGAACTTTCTCAACCTCCTGTCGCAACATTTTTCTGCACCAAACTTAATAAAATCCGACCCGACTTTTCTGCAATCTTGTTGACATACTTTTTCGGGAAAATAAAACCTAAAATCAACCCGACCATAGACTGACCATCAAATAGCATTTACAAATCTTTAAACCTACACCATCTTTTCATGCGTGGATTTTTAGAACTTGGGCTTAATAAAGACCAATCAAATTTCTCTACATTTGAATCGAAATACAAGGACAACATGGTTCCTTTCAAAAATAAAATTGGATGGTTCCAAACTAATTTCTAATCAACCATAAATTATCTCATAACAATCATGTGATTAAACATGACGGTGAATAGATAAACACATTCATCGATCTAATATCTGGATTCCACACGGCTACATATATCCATAACAATGATAATAGAAAAAGAATAAACAAGAAAATAAAACTATATACATACTCTTCTGTGATCTTAGAATCGATTGCAAAGAGTTTAATAAATCTTCATCAGCTATGTGACTCTCAAAATGGTTGTTTTAACATAGTCCAAATATTACAGACCAACTCCTCTATAATGAAACACAAAAATCTCGAAGACTTTGAAGGGATTCAAAAATAAACAGCCTACATATGACCTGCAAAAACTTAGAACATTTGTGATTTGACAGAATATCAACTTTCAAAGCTGGAAAAGAAAGTAAAAATCACACTTCACGTTAAAAAAGTAGAAAATCAACCCAATACATGAAACTTTCTATTCCCTTCATATTCAATCCCTCTTGTGATATAAAAATTGGCTTTTCTAAAACATCTTTCCTCTCTATCTAGTAGGAAAATGAAACATCCACACACCCAAGAATAGGGAGCCATTTTGCAAATTATGAATATTCCCAAAACTATTGCCAACTTCTTGTCACTGTCTAGCACTTGATTTTTTTAATTATTTAAACACTCAAAAACTCTGACTAAAACTAAAAACTAACATAACTGAAAAAAAACATACTTTGTCCTAGGTAGCTATAATTGGAGAGCTTATAAGAATGCTATTCCATTTATGCCACCACATTTTAGGACATTATTACAAACATTAAACTTGAAAACATAACATTAAATTTCTACATAACTTCCTGTCGCATTTTAATCCTGTTAGTTCCTGTAGTAGAAATTGTCAAGTCTATCACTGCAACATACTCCCCTATAGAATGAATCTCAAGTCCTCTTGAGATGAGGTGTTGTCGTAATGAACCATGCTTTTTGTTTTGTTCCTCATCCATCTAAATATCTTCTATTGTAGGTTTTTTTCTACATTTAACTAAATACTAAACATCATACCTCCTTTGAGTCTTCTTAGAAACACCTACAAAAAGAAATATTAGAAAAGAAAAACATTTCTTCATCTTTACTTTAGGCTTATATTCATCTTCTAGTTGTAATCCTACATTTTCTTGTCCTTGATTCCCTTGTATTTGTCTTTCCTTCTTCATTTTAATCTTTGGTTTGTCTTTTTTTTGTAACATAAAAACTATTTGTTGTTGATCATTCCTTTCCAGTAACAACTTTATCCCATGTAACACTTCCACTACTGCATACACTTGTGACTCCACCAAATATGCTTTCCAATGAAATTCCTCTTTCTTGTCCTCACAAACATACCATTTTTCCATACATAGAGAATACATAAATACTTCATCTCTTTCATAACTTATAACCAAATTTTCTAAAGTTGCTTCTCTTGGAACCAAATCAGATTTTTCAATCTACATATCTTCAGCTTTGTCATAAACATAACCAGAAGTGATTTCCTTTTCATAAACATATTTAGAACTTGTTACCTTGTCATAAACACATTTAGAATTTGTTACCTTCTCATAAACATATTCAGTCTCATCTTCTTTTTCCATAACATCATCAGATATATCTTCCTTGGAAACTTCTTCATTCTGAGTCTCCATACTACCACCATTCCTTATCCATTCTCCCATGATGGCTGTAAACTCTTCCCATAAATCATATTCTTCTTTAGAACTTTTTGCTACACAATCTTTATCTTCATCCTCATGACATTCCTCTTGACATTTTACTTCATCATGCATATTTAAGGCTTCATCAGTTGCCTCCAAAATATTGTTCATAGGAGTACCTTCTAGCATTATACTCATCTCTACTCTCAAAGGACATGTTACTGTTCCAACCACAAATTGTTCACTCTTAAATTTCATAGGATTTTCCTCTTTACTCCTCCCATCAATAGTTACTTGTTGCACTTCTTCTTGCTACAATTTATCCTCTTTCTGCTCTTCATGTTCTTTCCCTTCCAAGGGACAACTTGCATTTGTCATTACTGAGATTTCTATCCCAACTTCACATACATCTACACTCTTTATGGTTGCCTTCTCTGCAATTTCATTAGTTTCCACACAAACTTTTGTCACTTCCTATTTCTGCATTTTATTTTCTCCCAACTTAGCTTCATTCTCTTCAAGTTCCCTTCTTAAACTTTTTATCTCCTCTTGTATCTTGCTTATCTCTTCTCTTTGTTTTCTCATTTCTTCTTCTCTTTTATTCTTTTTCTCTCTCCTTAGTTGTGGATCCTTTCTCTATTGATACTTTCTAAATAGGTACAACCTCGCTATTAAAGCTACATTCCCTTGCTCCATTTTGTCTCACCTAGGATATTTTTTCTTTTTGCCTAGTCTCTTGGACTTCTTCTCAGATTCTTCTCTCAACCTGTTATAACTACACAAACACACACACAACCACTTTTTCCCAAATCTTTTGCTGAGCTCTGATACCAAAAATGATGCAGAGCCTCACCTTGAAAAACTTAGGAGGAAATGAATCACTCAACTAAGTTACATCAAGGGGCACATACACCTTCCAAGAACTATTATAAACTCATTTAGACTATTAAACAATTGACTTTCTCAATACTCAGTGAAAACTGTCATGCAACATGAACTTTCTCAACCTCCTGTCGCAACATTTTTCTGCACCAAACTTAATAAAATCCGACCCGACTTTTCTGCAATCTGTTTGACATACTTTTTTGAGAAAATAAAACCTAAAATCAACCCGACCATAGAATGACCATCAAATAGCATTTACAAATCTTTAAACCTACACCATCTTTTCATGCGTGGATTTTTAAAACTTGGGCTTAGTAAAGACCGATCAGATTTCTCTACATTTGAATCGAAATACAAGGACAACTTGGTTCCTTTCAAAAATAAAACTGGATGGTTCCAAACTAATTTTTGATCAACCATAAATTAGCTAATAACAATCATGCGATTAAACATGATGGTGAATAGATAAACACATTCACCGATCTAATATCTAGATTCTGTGTGGCTGCATATATCCATAACAATGATAACAGAAAAAGAATAAACAAGAAAATAAAACTATATACATACTCTTTTGTGATCTCAAAATCGATCGCAGAGAGTTTAATAAATCTTCATTAGCTATGCGACTCTCAAAATGGTTGTTTTAACACAATCTGAATATTACAAACCAACTCCTCTACAATGAAACACAAAAATCTTGAAGACTTTGAAGGGATTCAAAAATAAACAGCCTACATATGACCTGCAAAAACTTAGAACATTTGTGATTTGACAGAATATCAACTTTCAAAGCTAGAAAAGAAAGTAAAAATCACACTTCACGCTGAAAAAGTAGAAAATCAACCCAAAACATGAAACTTTCTATTCCCTTCGTATTCAATCCCTCTTGTGACATAAAAAATGGCTTTTCTAAAACATCTTTCCTCTCTATCTAGTAGGAAAATGAAACATCCACACACCCAAGAATAGGGAGCCATTTTGCAAATTATGAATATTCCCAAAACTGCTGCCAACTTCTTGTCATTGTCCAGCACTTGATTTGCTTAATTATTTAAACACTCAAAAACTCTGACTAAAACTGAAAACTAACATAATTGAAAACAAACATATATTGTCCTAGGTAGCTATAATTGGAGAGCTTATAAGAATGCTATTCCATTTATGCCACCACATTGTAGGACATTATTACAAACATTAAATTTTTGCATAACTTCCTGTCGCATTTTAATCATGTTAGTTCCTATAGTAGAAACTATCAAGTCTACCACTGCAGCACATTTCACATGTTGTCTTTGGTCATCCTATTTAGTATTAGTTCCTTTATCATTCATAGGATTTATTATTTGAACTTCATCACTATTTTTATTTAGAGATTTAAAATTCTCTTTAATGGCTTTAATAATATTTTGACCTGCAACCCACTTAGGAGTTAATTTATTTCTGAAAACTCTATTATTCCTTTCTTTCTAGATTCCCCAACAAATATGGGGAAGAGAAATCTTCCAGAGAAAAACAATTTCAGCTCCTTTAACAAGACATTTTCCAATTTTGAAAGCAGTCATCAATATTATTAGGCTGAACCCACTAAATATTCCAATATTGAAGGAGGGAACCCCAAACATTCTGGCTATATTTGCAATTCATAAAAAGGTGATTCCTATTTTCCAAATCCATCTTACAAAGACAACATCTATTCACTAAGTAAATACCACTTTTTTGTGAATTATCCAGAGTTAAAATTTTATTTTGAAGCATAGTCCAGAAGAAAATATTAATTTTAGGGATTAGACCCTTAATCCAAGCTCTTGCCCACATTGGGGAGTTGACCTTATCCTCAGACCTAAACACCAAAGAGACCTTGAAAAAATCACCAAGTTCAATCTCCCACACATTGAATGGCTACAAGCATTAAGAGAAATTTGAATGCTGGAAAAACTTTGATTAATCTCACCAATATTTACCCAACCATTTATAGACCAATAATTCTCCCCAAATACCTGTCTACATCTTTCTATAGAATTCATTTCAAAAAAATCATCTATGAAAGGGTGATCCAAAAGCCATTCATCTTCCCAAAATTTGACTTTACATCCATTTCC
This sequence comes from Cupressus sempervirens, assembly GCA_028749045.1. NCBI lineage: Eukaryota > Viridiplantae > Streptophyta > Pinopsida > Cupressales > Cupressaceae > Cupressus > Cupressus sempervirens. The sequence continues at coordinate 563,013,307 of CM053787.1, read as the reverse complement.
AACTTTCCACTTACAACCTTTATTCAAAATATGTTTAGTGCCTTGGACAACTCCCCAAATAGCAAAAGAACTAGGGATAATTGGGTAGGATAGAAATTCAAAAATAACAGGAGCATTATAAAGGTACTTATGTTTCCAAATTGAGCTCGATTCATTATCATCATGGTACACTCTCCAACCTTGTCTGGCCAAAAAAGCTTTATTCATACTTCTAATAGATCTTATACCCAAACCTCCTTCCTTCTTAGATTTACAAATCTTTTCCTAGGCTATCAGTCTATATTGTTCACATGGTTAAGGATTAATAGAGTTGATAAATATTTTAATAGTTGGATAACTGATTCACCTCCCCCTCCTTTCAGTTATCTTGGTGGAGTTTACTTTCTAATAGATATATGGCTTGTCATCAAGAGATGACTTCATCATTCTTCCTTCTTCTACATTCATGCCTTCTTGATCCAAATAAACTTGGTAAAGTTAGTTCATTATAGTCAATTTGAGAAATCCAATATATATACCCAAGACATCTACAAGACTATCATTTCCAATTGACCAAAAAATACCAACAACTCTAAAACTTGTCACCAAACAAAAAATACCACCACAATGTTAGTATGGATGCTTTTGACTTCAATGACAATCAATGCTAGTCACAAGCCAAGCCTAACACACACATATAGTCATTAGAAGAGAATTCTTTTCATTAGTAAAAGATGCCAAAAAACATTGACAAAAACCAAAGTAAATCCATAGAGGATTAGCATTATAAGCACAAGAAATACCACACCTATCTAGCAAAACTTCAATACTTCCAAGGACGCAAGAAATACCAAACTCCTTTGGCTACACCAACAAACTGAAGGGGACATGTGTAAAAAAAACCAACAAAGATGATATTTTCACAACTTCTAAAACCCCTAAGATAGGGAGGGTTAGAAAAAATAGGGTAAAAAACCCAAAAATTAGGCATATCTTCACCAAAGGAAAATGAACCACCCATACTCTTAAGTAGGGAAAAGAGCCAGAGCCACTGCACAAGCACTCCAATTAGATAGGGAAACTTCGCATAACAGAGCACAAAATCACAACCATGGCCCTTCTTAAAAAAACCTGTAAATAAGCTATCACATCAACAACATGGACAAGAGAAGGAGCAAAGTCAAATAGAGACCCCTTTGAATTAACACAGACAGAGTACTCCATACACATGAAAATCAAAACCTCATCATCATAGTTGAGACAAGTGTAGAAAAACAAGCATGGGGAGAAGAAATTGATTCCCCCTTATAGAAGCTACAAACCAAAGGGTAAAAACCCCCTTTCCCATTGTGATTGCAATCACATAGTGTTGTCCCACATTTGTATATCTAAACACACAACTTATCATAGAGGAAATGCAAGCAAATAGAAGATTAAAAATAAAACTAGGCTACAAAAATAGTAAGGCAACCTAGACAACCTGAGTCACAACCATTCCATTTGCATCAAGAACAAAGCAAGTGATGTAAAGTGAGATCTACAAAAAGACAAAAATTCTATCTATATGAAGAAGACAAATAATAGAATGCAAGCATCTACACTCATGTAAATGCTCCAAATTAGTGGCCATGAAGTATTTTTAGACCACAAGGCAATTGTTTCCCTTCACATAAGCACCACACACTTACAAATTTTCCATGAATAGAGGGGTTTTAAATCCTTAAACCCACCAAGACAAGGAGAAACTTCAAAAATGAAGAATCCTTCGTAATAATGACAATAATCTAAAGAGAGGTTTTTTGTAACCCACGGACCTTTTAACATGCAAGCTACATCCAAACTAGTGCCTCTATAAAGGGCAAAAAAGATGTTGGACATAAACCAAGCTCCATCCAACACTAGGATATTGACTTCCAAACAAAGTCACTCCAAATCCACCACAACATTAACAAACCAAGAGCCATCTAAAGCACCACCATTCTCATACTACTTTGCAAACCAATGGAATCCTAACATCTAAAGGGACCAAAAAATCTCTTGCCCAACATAACCAATTAGAGCTCTTATAGAAAGGTATGACAAACACAAAATAGGCCTCTTCATAACCACCAAGATTGTCATCTTCCTCAACATCCTCATGCAATACCAAAACTTAGAAAAAATACATTCCTACTCCTCTTCCCATTTAGAGCCATCCCTTCTTAACTCCCTTGTTCCATTAATGTTATTGATTATATCTACATTGTTTATATTGTATAGATTTATCAAATCACGGTCTCTTGTGATGTGGGTTGTGGAAATTATGACAATTCCCTGCATGCATGTAGTTCATGTGATTTATGTATGAGGAATTTTGGTTACCATATGTTTCACTATAAAAAAACATACATGAGAACTATAATCCCCATTCAACCCAACAAATAGATAAACCCTCCCAATATACACTATAGTTCATGAACACAATAGACACTCTAATTGAAACATATGTTACTTTCGATCTATTAATATTTAAATTGTATATATATTACCTTCATTACACAAATTTGTTAAAACTCTAATTTCCAATAATATTCTCACTATATTAAGTAACTTAACTCACACCCACAATACTCATCAAATTCTGAAGCCCCCATCTATTATTCGCATATTTCAACATCTTAGATCAAATGAAACATTGTTCACAACATATCAAAATGATCCAAGTCCAAGCATTGTGAGTTGAACACAATTCACGATACCACACCTCCTAGAGAGAACAAGAAAGGTATCAGTTCTCTTTTTAAGTGAGAATCCATTAAGGTATCATTACCACTCTCTAATCTTGCTCTTTTCAGCCTAATCTCCGTATAAAATAATCATTTGAAGTGGGGAATAGCCAGGCAAAAGTGAAGAGAATACATTTTTCCCTGAAACAAATGGGTCCATTCCTATGATGTCTTGGGATGCTCATATGCCCCCACAATGGGACCATTCCATGTAAACCCCTTTTCTCCACGAGACGAAGAAACGTGATTCCCCACCGAGCACCTTAAGAGAGCCTTGGAAACCCAATTCACTTTACCTTCTCCTCTGCAAATCAAATCAGAAGAAAGAAGGAAAGAAGAATCCCCCCATTTGATTGATAATCCCATTTCTCCCTCACCAATTTTGCAGGATTCCGCCATGGCAACTCTGAAGATCCATCCGAACAAGAAGAAGAACATAGAGATATTGGGGAAGGTGGTGTATGGAACATACCACAACATGAAGATGGCAGAGGCGGAGACAAATTTAAGCCTACCATATGGTGACCAACCAATCTTGCCTCCACGGCCTCAGACGGGGTATTGTGTCTGGTGTAGTGCTTGTCTATGTGCAATTATGATCATCTTGGCAATTCTTGCAGGCCTCATTGTATTGATAGTTTTCTTGCTCTTTCATCCCAAGATTCCTCGCATTGAATTAATGGCGGGCAGGATCGGGAGAATCAATCTGGACCCTTCCACTTATCTCATGAATGCTGACATTTGGCTCCTGGTGAACATCATAAATGCAAATCACAAGGTAGATTTGAGGTATGAGTACATAAATTTCAAGTTGTATTTGAGGAATGAGCTTGTAGGGTATCAGCAACTGGAACCCTTTGAACAGAGGAGGAATAGTTGGAATTATAGTGTTCTTGACCTCGTCTCCAATGATGTGGAATTGAAGCCTCTGAATGCACAAGTGCTTGTAAACATGGCCATTCAGAATAAAATTGCTTATAAATTGTTGGGTACTTTCAGAACTGCCGCCAAATTTGGGGGTATTGCTAAAGTGCCCTATTGGGTTTACGCTGAATGTCAGCTCACATTTTCTTCACCTCCAAATGGGACTCTTTCTGATCACATTTGCTCTACAAGGCGCTGATCTTCTCATGGTAAGTCAATCATATGAATTCTATAAATTGATTCATTGCCTTGTAATGCTGAGGTTTTGCTACCGAATAAACCTTGTATAATCTGTGATTCTTCAGGCGGTGTTTCTGTTTGAGAGGAGAATCAATTGTTTTATATTTGTAAAGCGTTACCTCCATAACTCCTCTTTGTTTCAGTGAAATTAAACCATCTGAAAAGGGAAAAATGGAATGCCCAATTTCAATTCCTGAGGTGGTGTTTTTCCGAAATACTCAATTGTAGGAATATTCCATAGAGAGATAAGGAGGGATATACTCTGTTCCATAATGAGAATTGTTCTGTAGAGCTTCAATTCCCAGAAATTTATTTTGTTCCGTTGATATTTGTAATTAATGAAACCAGAGCTTCTATAAGTTCATTCAAAAGTGCTCTGTTTGTCTTGGGTTTTATCAGTGAGATCTTATATTTTGAAAACTTTATCATACAAAATAATTAATTACAGGACATCCAAGTAATTCAACTAATTTTATTTTTATGCAGTAGAACAAAGATGTCTCTATAAACAATAAGAGAAAAACAGCATAAACAGTTTTCAGCATACATGATTAATATACTACCGACGTATGATTAATAAACAGCATAAACAGTTTCAAAATAGACGCTGAGAACGTTACTATGAAAAGCAGCATAAACAGTTTGAGATTCAGTGTCTATATATATAATCAAATATGGACGAGCTATGCAATTTTTAGCCGTGAGATGTGAACTCTGTTCCCCAAACTTTTTCAGAACATGGAGACCTCTCTGGGAGACTATTAAATTTTGTTTCTCAAGACAGGAAAAGTTTATTTTCCATTCAAACGTAAATTTTAAATATTTTCAGATTATTAAAGTGTTATAGTTTATGTGGTTGTGTTGATGTTGACTAAAGGATTAAATCTTTGAAAGATATAATTTAGTCAGTTTTAGTTTTTCAATAGTTTTGATAAATTGTATACTGTCATTTACAGTTTTAGTTGAATTTGTAATCATTCGACAAGTTTTGAATTTTGATGGGAATATTCCTTCACTTTGTAATTTTGCTTATGTTTATGGATGTTTAATACTTGTACGTATTGCAATGATGTTGGGTGTTCTTTTTGTTTCTTTCTCAGTTGAGCTCTTCAACCAGTTTTAGTCAAAATAATATATTCAGTAGTATGCCCATTTTTGCCCCCAAAAAAAAAAAACAGTTTAAATTAAAAGATTTACTTTTGATATAAATATACATATGTATTTTTAATATTTTATTATTATATCTAATCACATACAATATAAAGATTTATATAGAATTTTGTTAAAATTATATTTATTTTATTTATGTAAAAAAATTTAAGAATTTTGAGGTGCATGTATTTGAGTCTTTTTAAAATATTTTATTTAACATTAAAAACATGTAACTCTTTAGAAGAATGCATCTGTGCTTATTATCAAGTTAAGTAATTAGAATATATGTTGTCGACTTAAAAATTGGAATCTGTTTACAACTTTTATCTTATTTTTCTACATTCATTTTAGAGTTCATCACCTAATCATAGTTTATTGTATTTTGACTTGTTTCTTGGCCTTTACTTTAAATTATAAAGATGTAAGCCAACCTTGGAGAAGTCTTATTAACCATCAGGGATTACTTTAGTGGCGAATCTTCGCCTTTTGGTGATCCCGTCTGACGGGTCAATCGTCATTTGGCGAATATTTATCATATTTGGGTCCAACCGCGTCGTCGGATATTTATCATATTTGGGTCCAACGCCCGGGGTGGTCGCCCATTAGTTATCACATGATTGGTCAAAAATATCGGTGCAATCGCCAATGCGATATACAGTTTGGATACATTTATTTTAAACAATTCGCCAACCTTTGCATGTTGTTTCTTATTGGCCAACGTTATTTCGCCATTACTACAACCATATTAATTTTTCCTTGGGTTGGGTGTCGCCAACCATTTTACCGACATGTGTTGATCACCCGCCCCATTTAGCCAACCGTTTCCTACTATAGGCTTGCATCGAAAGGTGCATTTCGCCTGCATTTGACATTCCCGCTTGTTAATCCTGCCTAATTCGCCAAACTAGATTGGAGTATAAGAGATTATTATTCTACACAATTCGCTATTTTCTGGTCTGGAGACTGGCATTTCTTATTGCTGCCGAACTTTCAAAGTGCTGAGTGCATTGGCCATTGACTCGTGGACCTAGTTTTTGTAAAAGGCAAGTGATTTTTAAATTATTTTATAAGTGGTACTGGTTATTTTTTTAGTTTCACTGTCTAGTGTCCGCTGGTGACTGGACATCTCACATGCTAAGATAGCCTATAGGTATTAGGTTTGCGAATTATATTGGGTAGTACCGTAGACTGTAGTACCCTTGGGCCTTTTTTTGAGAATGAATCATATTATTTTTATTATATGTAGTCTAAGTAGTTAAGTCTTTTGTTCAACAACTAAGTTGATTTTTTTTGCAGCCTTTATCGGTTTGCCATGTTAAACAAGAGGGGTTCGATCCTTGAAATCCAAGAGAGGCTACCATTACCAAAACACAGAACCATAGCGGCATATTTTGGTGGTGAAAATGTTGGCAACCTACAAGATTCACAAGTTAGATCTCCAGTGGTTACTGAAAAAAGGAGATTCATCACAAGTTGGACCCTCAAACAGTATTGAAGTTCAAGTTGGTGAACCTGATATCTCAGTCGAGGACGAACTTGAACAAGATCTGGAGGAACTTACCCTGAGTAGGGAGTCACAAATTGAGATTATAGAGTTGGAGTCAGTCCCGGACCAGTCGGTTGAGAAAACCAAAAATGATTCCATAAATGAGGTTCATGCACAAAAGGGGAAAAAAAGAAAACTGGAATCGAAGAAAGATCGATCTCGCTGGGATCTGTCCAAAAGGAACTTTTAGTTAGAATGGGTGGAAAAGTACTGGTTCATTGAACGAGTGCCCAATCCAAATGATGGTGAGCCTCCTGCAGAATGCAGATGTAAGATTTGCACAGAGATAACAAACAAGGAGAAGAGGCTGCAGCTTAAAATTGATACCATAGAAAAGCATGTCGGTAAAGTTTACAAGAAGGAAATTATAGATGGAGTTGAAAAATCCGTGCTAACTTGGAAAAAAAAGGAGAATTGTCTGCATATCAGGAATGCTGAAATATACGAGTTACACCAACAAATGCGGGAGAAGCGTTCTACAGTAGAACGTTCCATTGAAGATTTCATTGGGAAAGCAACGAAAATGCAAAATATGGGAAAAGTAGTTCAATTAGGTGTGGTCTTTTATATATTGAGTAAAGGACACCCTATGATGGACTGCCCTACAATGACTGCATTATTGCGTCTTTTGAAAACTCGAAACTATCCTAACAGTCACTGGTCAGTGAACAATGGGTGGGAATGGGCTAAATGTCTTGCACAGGTTGAAATAGAAGATATGAAGGAATCTATAAAAAACTCAGATTTCATTGCATTATCTCTAGATAAAGTTACAGCAATTGATAATACTTCTTGGGTGTGCATGCATGTTTATATTGTAAACAATATTTGTCGTCAACCATTTCTACTATCTGTTGCTAAATTGAATCGTAGTGCGACAGCTAAAAACTTATATGAATTATTAAAGACTACTGTAATTGAATCTGGAGGTTTGGATAGCATGGAGATTGCCAAAAATTTGGTGTGTGTTGGAGCAGATGGTGCTTCGGTTATGCAAGGTCATAAAGGCGGTCTTTGCAAAAAGATCAAGAATGATTTGGCACCCTACACTATTCCCATTCATTTCATGGCCCATCGAATGAATCTAGCTTTTGGAATTGTCAACAATTTTGGTTGTGTAAGTAAAGTGGAATCTCTGATCAAAGAGATTTACCAATACTTCTGTCGAAATCCAAAACGAGTCCGAGAATTTCAACACTTTGCTGCAGGACTTATTGATGGGAGGAAGCTTCTTAAAGACAATGATACCAGATGGATCTCTTTGGTGATGGACCAGTGCATCGAGTAATGTCTGAATACCCGTCATTGCTTGGACTAATCCACTCTGTGCGAAACAGATTCCCTTGGCTATATTCAAGCCTAACTAATGTTAAGTTACTCTTAACTTTAGCAGCTATTCTCCCCATGCTACAGGACATGAGAAATATTATAAAAAAGGTTCAACAAAGAGCTATGTACATTGTAGAATATAATAAGCTGCGTAAAATGACATGTAGTAGCTTGGATACTCTGTACCGATTATTACCATTAGATGAAACAAAGTTTGCAAAGTGGTTAGAAATCTCAAATTTGAACAATCCTGAGAACTTTTTACATATTGGTGCAAACGATGAGGTATATGCCAGGGTACATGGAGTTGACATACCAATGCAGTACTATGCCCGCGTCAACCCCAACGAAGTAGGAAGCGAAGTTGAATCAGAACCAGAGAAGGTACTTTCACGTGTTACAAGTGAAGCCTTCAAGAAGATTAAAGACTCTGTGCTTGACTCTGTCAAGCAAGTTTGCTACAATCTGTCGTCAGAAATCAGATTCAGATTCCCTCCAGAGGAACTGCTGGAAGCAATGTCAATTGTTTTTCCACAATATTGGTCTCTAAACAGTCCAACTAATTTTTGAAAAAGGATGACGACTCCGATTCAACATTTTTGCACACCTAAAGTAATCAATGGAGTCACCATAAATGAAATTTTAGATGAAACTCGACTGAGAGATCAATCATACTCTTTGCAAACATAATGAGGGAACAATATGCTATTATGGAGAACCCAAATGAAGAGGGAGCGATAACAAAGCTTTGGAAAAACCTTGGTAAGAGCAATCAGTTGAGAGAGACAATACCAGAATATTTCAAGCTTACCAATTTATGTTTGACAATGATATTGGGTTCAGTGGAGGATGAGAGAGTTTTTAGTACTTCGGGCTTCCTTAAGTCAAAGGTTAGAAACAAATTAGACAAAAATTTGGATAATTGTCTGAGGCTCTATAATTCTAGGTATGAGGTAGAAAGTTTCCCTTATGACAGGATTGTCAGCATTTGGAGAAAGCGATGTCAAAGAAGAAGGATTGCCAACATTTCAAACACAAGTGGCAGTGGTAGTGGCGGTGGCAGTGGTTCATATCGTGATATTGAAAGTCAAAGCAATGAAGATGATGTTGAATTTGGCATGCATAGTGAGTCTGACGCTGACAGTGAATCTAAAGAAAACACAACAAACAATGAAATGTTATATGCAATAAATGAGGAGGATTCTGATGATAGTGATGTTGAGCCGGTCCAGGCAGAATGGCAACTATAGCAGCTTCTCAACCTTCTGTGTGAGTCAAGTAGTAGGCTAGTAGCTCTGATCTAAGACTCTACCTATTAATTAATTATGTAACATGTTTGTAGAAGTTAATTTATAGCCTTCATTCACTGTCCCTTTTTTTTTTTTTTTTTGCTCTTTTAATGCACTGGGTAAACTTTTTAACATGACCGGTAGTGCTGGCACGACACGCCCATCGGTACCACGGGGACGGGGGAGACTAGAACCCGTGACCAACCCCCTGCAACAGGGAAGATTTAGCCAACTGAGCTAGGGCCCCTGCCCCATTCACTGTCCCTTTATAGATGCTTAATTTTATTTATTTATTTTTGAACATGTTGATGTTACAAACTTAGTACTTACATGTGGAGATTTTCATTGATTGCATTTTTAAAAAATGGTGAGATTTTCATTGATTCTAGTTTTTTCTTTAAGAAATTGTAACATAATGCATTTAACAGAATAAGCTCCATTTTAAAAAAATTGTATTATAATTTATAATTACAAATCAGCCTATAACATAATACATTTAACGATTGTCAATTACAAACAATTACAACCCTTTGCAAATGACTCAATGTCAAATTGCAATGACCGTGAATTCCCTTTTGCAAATACAAGTGAGCAACAATAGCTGTAGGTTGGTTTGTAATTGTATATATGATCAGATATGCTAGCTCTTGATTCCTGATATGCCATAGTATGCTACTATGCTAGTGCCTGGCTGCCCAACTATCCTGATATGCTGGCTCTTGATTCTTGTAACAATTAACATTAAACAAAGTTGAAATTAAATCCAAAATTTGAAATTAAAGAGAAAAAAGTAACAAAACAATTATAGTTCTATCACTTACTAAGTTGTTACTGTTGGAAATATTTAGGACTAACAAGGTTACTGAGAGGGGAGGGGTGAATCAGTAAGCTTTAAAATTTAAACCAATTCAGCATAATAACAAATTCACCATTCATTCATCTACTTTACTGTATGCATGAAAAGATTAACACACTGATTTGGTGACTTAGAAACCTTTCAAATTGAAAGTAAAACTGGGGTGGGGATGATGCCCACGAAACTTCAATACTGCAGTATAAAGTTGGCTGGTTAAGGCTTACAGTGATCACTTCTGGTGATTTTCCCTGTTAGGAGCAAGTAAGACTGCTAGATCCACCTTGTTAGAGGATTTACAAACATACAATGAAGTATGCACTCTGTTAGGAGATTTACAAAAGACTGTTAAGTCTACCCTGTTAAAGGATTTACAAAACTAATTCACCTGTTAGGATGAAGCAGTGGATCTGCTTGCAACTGGTTTGCTGATTAGATCTTATGTACTGATCACTTGATGTGATGGATATATCTTTGCTGCTCCTTGATAACCTTGTTGAATACTCCGCTGCTGATTCTTTTTCAATTCGCTCTTACTTCACTGTTACTCCTCTTCATCATTTTTTTTTAATTTTTCTTTTTTTTTTAATATTTGCAAATGGCATAATACATTTCATATATACCATTCCAATATTTACAGCAACAAGGTCGGCCAAACACAAGTGGACAAAACATTACTGAGTCAGCCAAATAGTAGAAAACTCAGGTTCCTCAAACTCACTCGGTGACCTTCTGACACTCGGTATCCACTACATTACACGGCATTGTCATGCACTCGGTAGAGGTAGGGGCTCGGTCCATACTAATCATTCTAAGTAGCTTGGAACTTGGTAACCACTGGTGACTTGGTAAACATTGTGTCACTCGGTAGAAACTAACTCCTTCGATTCACTTGGTAAGCACTGAATACTTCTTTTACCTTTCTGTCTTGGTAATCACTGAAACCTTTATTTACCTTCCTGACTCGGTAAATACTAAATCTTTCGTTTACCTTCCTAACTCGGTAAACATTAAATCCTTCATTTATCTTCCTGACTCGGTAAACATTAAAACCTTCATTTACCTTTCTGACTCGGTAAACACTAAAACCTTTGTTTACCTTCTTGACTCGGTAAACACTAAAACCTTTGTTTACCTTCCTGACTCGGTAAACACTACTGAACATACTTGGTAACCAATGAATGCTCGGTATGAACTGTAAACTGAGTGATAAACTCGATAAGCATTCAGAATCAAATAAGTGTTGTAACTAATGACAAATGTATCATTATTCCAATAGTTACAGTGTTACTACTTAGTTCTATCAACTATGACTGCCACTGATAGCAACAGTAATAGTTTGAGAAGATGACCCAGCTTCACTGAATTTCTTTAGGGCGCTCCATTCTACATCATTTGGAAGCCCCATTTTTTTGAGGTTGTAGCTAATCAGTTGTAGTCTTGTCAACAAAAAATACTTCTAAGAGATAGAATCATATGATAGGAGGAATCTATCTATAGCATCACTCATTGTTGACAGTGGTTTGATGCAACTTGCAATTCCCTCCGGAGTGAATTCCTCAAGCAATTCCCCTAAATGAGAATTCATCCTTCCCTGCAACTTTTTCATGTAATTTTCGTTTCCAATAAATGTGCTTTTTGAGTTAGCAGGATTTGGTAATCCAACATTCAGCAAGTTCACTATGGTGTTATTCATCTTCATCAACTCTTTGGAAGCAGAATTGAGCGATTCACCAATTTGCGTTACTTCTTCACAATGTTGAGAGACATTAATGGCCATTACATAGGCATCCAAGCGGTTATTTATTCCATGGTTTTCCAAATCCCTGTCACTGGATCTCTTTAGTTTATTGAGAACTTGGTCAGAAAGATCTTTTAAGGAACTGGTGAAGATTTGTCTTTTACCCTGAAAATCAATTTTTGTATTTTCAAAGACAACTCTGAGATTGCTATTTAAGTCAAGCCATTCAACCAAACCATCACTGATCGTCATTATTTTGTCCCAAATTTTTTGTTTCATAAGCTTAACTGTGTTTATTATAGTATCCTTCACATGATGGTCTTCAAAAGAGGTCGTTCTATTTTCTGCCATTACATTCTCCACCTTTTTCTTCATTTCAGACATCTCTTTTTCACTCTTTTTCTGCATTTCCTCTAGTTGTCTTTGCCAATCAGTTCCTCTCTTCCTCTCATCCTCCAATTTCTTCTTCAAATCTTGGATTTTATTTGCAGTAGTTACCTCTTTTTTCTTTTTTCCCTTGAGTTCCCTTTTCAAATCATGGATTGTCTTTGAAGTGGACTCCTTTTTCTTCGCACTGTCCAATTCCTTCTTCAAATCATGGAAACTTTGAGTAGACTCCTCTTTCTTCTTGTTCTCTAATTCCTTTCTCAAATTGAGGTTTTGCTTTGCAGCTGACTCCTCTTTTTTCTTTGCATTCTCCAATTTCCTCCTCAATTTGTGGATTGTGTTAGTGCTTGCAGTAACACTAGACTCCATTTTCTTTGCATTCTCCAATTCCTCCTTCAAATCATTGATAGTTTTTGCAGTTGACAACTCTTTTTGTTTCATATTCTCCAATTGGTTATTCAAATTGTGGATTTTTTTTGCAGTAGACTCCTCTTTTTTCTTCTTATTCCCCAATTCCTTTTGCAAATTAAAAATCATACTTTCCCTAGACTCCATTTTTTTCTTTTCCTTCTCCCATTCATCCTTCAAAATTTTATTTTCCTTGGCAGTAGATTCCAACTCAGTTTTCAATTGATTCATGACCTGTGCACTACTCTCTACAGACTTGAACAACTATGCAGTAGACGCTTGTTCATTCTTAAGTCTTTTTTGGCACCCATCCAATTCTTTAGTCAAATGTTGCACTTGTTCATTCATCTTTTCTTGCTGGACAATTGCCTCTGTAGGAAAAGATTTCTTTATCCTGTTTTGCAATTCTTTGAACCTATTGTCTGCTACTTTCTCCTTCGCCTTCACATTATCAAGGTCTGCCTGTAACTTTTCTATTTGCTTTGTAAGCGTTTTGTTTTCCCTCTCCGCTTTCAGAAGTGTAGAGTAGACCATTTTGTTGCTCTCTTTTGATATATTAATTTTGTCAATATTTTTCACTTTTGACAAATCCATTTGAAGACTGGTAACTTGTATATCATTACAATTTATTACATTTTGTGGTGGATTATTATCTCTACCCAGGGGCATAATAGCCATGAAGTTCATCATTTCATTGTTTGGATCATATGTTGGAAATATTCTGTTAGTAGATCCCTGACATTCGGCAACTGCATCACTTTTCAAAGTCTTCATAATTTGCCTATTACTTTTGCTTGTCTGTTCAAACTTTGATGCAAACTCGTTCAAACTAAAATCCGGATTTTCTAACACAATTGAGTGTTTGAAAGGTGAATTATCAATTGTATAGTTGAATGCTAATGCTCCTCCATCTCCAGCTAAACTTAATCCACCTACAATTGTATTTTGAGGATTGCCAACATACTGAAGATGGCCCATTCCAAATCCTAGCGTTTTAGGACTATTTTTAGGATTTTGTATAGAAGCCACTGGTGCATACATTGGTGAAGTAACCGTTGACATTTCTTGCAGTGTAATTGTCATAATTTTTTGCTTTTTTGCACAAGGTTCATCCATGCTAGTGCCAATGTCAGTGCCAGTGCCAGTGGGATCAACTACAACTGGATTTGAAGATTTATCAAATAATGTTTTCGGATGACCTTCAGAAGCAGAAGTATAATGTTTTTTGCCCTTTTTAGATGAATCATCTTCAATCTCAGAGCTTCCAATGATTGGTTTACTTCCTCTTTTGGGTGAGTCTGGCACTGGAATTGGATTCCAAATCCCATCACCACTTGCACCAATGGGCCCTATACCTACATTTCCCATTTTTTGTATCATAGTTGCTCCTTTACCATACGTTTGTTTAGTAGAATCACTCATTTGAAGTTTAATAATATCTCTACCCTTGGTTGACCCAAAATCCTCAATACCTTGAATGTCAGCATCAGACTGGAGTTCCTCCTGTCTTTGAATATCACTATCACTGCAACTCTCAAGTTGATATAGTACAGTTGGATGCTCTTTATCCCAATAAGTGTTGAAAAGGTCATCCTCAAAAAAATTTGATGTCTTTGGTTCACCCAAATTTTGCCTCATTTTCCAAAACTCAGTTATCTTGGTTTGACACCACATTTCATATATGCATGCCTCTTTAATTGCTTTCGGTATAGACTTCTTAGAAGTTTTAGGTGCTTTCTCGTAGAAATTTAAGTATGTCAGAGGCCTTGATTTGTGTGACTCTAATATGTGCAATGTCGTAATTTGGGATGATAGTTGTTGCATTGAAATATTATTCTCTACTGCATGTTTCTCCATCTCTTTCTTAACCTCATCCCACGAATCCTTGTTTTTTAACTTTTCTATCAATGGCATCTCCTAGTGTTGATATTTTCTCACAGAGTTCCCATTGGCAATAAGTCTTGTTTTTATTATGTTCAGTGGATCATAATTCTAGTGACTAACAAAATGAAAGCCAAAAAAGGTTACCAAATCATTTGCCACTTTGAAAGCCTTTCTCTCAAATGTGAGGCCTCCAATTGTGAAAGGCAAGGAAGGAAATATCATTTTCTTTTGTTGTCCACTGAAAAGTTCATCTGCGCTCTCCATCTGCCTTACATATTTCAGTGCAAAAACCCTTTCTGTAACATGCATTGGAAGTTTGCAGGGTTCAACCGCTGAACCGTAAAACCTTAAGACAATGTATTCTTCCATGAAGAACCAGTCAGCCAATTGAATCTGACTTCCCAATTGAATGCAATCTTTACAAGACACAGACAATCTAGGCATTGTAGTGCCTGTGATTTTTTGGTAAATAGGTGCCAAAAAGAAGTCTACAAAATAGTTGTAGTTTTTATTGTTAGCAGTCATCCTCATCTTATGTGTCCACTCATATACTGGACTTGGTGTCTCTGATTTCTTCTGAGTTTTCTCATCAAACTTATAGACCTCAATATCAAGCTTGTTGTTCTCTGTCTCAAATATTGGGCAATGCTTAGCTAAAAGAAGGTAGCACAAGTAACTTGTGAACCTAAATGTCTTCGTCTTGCCTGTAGCTATACTTTGTTTAATCATTAGTAACTGTTGTTGGATAGATTCAACAATGTACCAAACAAAATCATATCTTACTGCTACATTGTCAACTGACTGACCTCGCCAATGGATATTATAAATCATTTCAAGAACATTGGCCCCCACTTCCTTGTTACTGTCCAATCCTAGGAAAAATGATAACAAAGAAATAGTATTCTGAACCCATGGCACAAAAATATCATACTGATAAGGAGGCTTATGGTTTTTGTCCAGTGTAACAGTAACACTACTAGTGGACGCTGAGGGTATTAAACCCTTAATATATGAATTTTGAAAACTTCTTTCCAGCTTGTCATAAGCCTGAGCTAGTTTATCCAAGTCAATGCGCTCATTAGAGCTTTATGTTCTAAACCCTAACCCTAGGTCTAACAGAGTCAAAAATTCAGTCTCAGTTATTGATAAAATTTCCTCCTGAGTGTTTTGGTTTACAATTGCCTTTCTATTTTCATCATAATTCTGAGCGCATAGCATTACAATTTCAGGGCCAGGGAATACTTTGGGTGCAGCGAGGTTTGCTAATCCAGTAACCAAAGTAGCTAGTTTATTTGTATATGCACCAATACTACTGTTATATTTGTAATAAATTCTCCCCTTCTAGGGATCTTTCCACTTACTAGACAATGAATGTCTAATTGCCATGATTCCAGAATCTCCATGGATAACAGGATCAAAAATATCATGACATTCATCGGTGAAACCTGGGGTTTGTAGCAGTTGTCTGAGTTGTATAATGGTGTTCTTTTCCTTTATGGGTGCACTTGTTTGGGAGGTTTTTGACTTTTTTTTGCCCATGCCTGGCTGCTATTGGTTATTAGACTTCAGACCCTATTCAAAATAATTGTAAAGTGTAAACTTAAGACAATTAAAATCAAGATTTCTATTGCTGCAAATCACAATGGAATTTTTTTGAAAAAAATTAAATACTTGAAATTGAGATTAGATAATTGGTGTTGTCGTCTGATACCCAAGTTTCACACTTTCAGTCTTTAGAAACCAGAACACAACTGCCAGTCTTTGAAAATTTAAAATTTGAAAACCCTATGGCTATTCTATCGGACTCTCGTCTAAGTCATCTTACGTTCCAAAACTCTCAACTTCATACTCTAAAAAGGTAATACTTGAAGTTTAATAGTTAAAATGAAAGTAATAAGAAATTAATGGTTTTAACTTTTATGTACAATGTACATCTAATTGTGGTCCATAATAAATTGTCAAGACTCAAAATCAATATTAAATAATGTAGTGATGTACATAAGTTACACGTGTCATGATTCCGGATGCATCTTGGCAAATGGGAAAGCATTCCCCAAATCGGCCCGAAATTCATCTCGGGCCATCGATCTATAGACTATCAAATGGTTATTAAATTTATTATTGTTAGTATATTAATATATAATATTATATTAAATAATATAATATAATGATAATAATAATGACCATCTCAATCTGATTGATCGAGATTCATCCCGGGTCGTCGATGACTCTAGAATTATTATTATTATTATTATTATTATTATTATATTATACCATATAATATTTATATAGTATAATATATTATTATTATTATATAATATAATAATAATAATGACTTGAGTCATCGACGAAATTATTATTATTTATATAATAATTATTGACTCGAGTTATCGACGGCTCGGAAGGAATTTCGAGCCAATTTGGAAAATCTTTTCCCATCTGCCCAGATTCATCCGAAATTGTGACACGTGTCACGATTTCGAATGAATCTGGGCAAATGGGAAAAGATTTCCCAAATCGGCCCAAAATTCCTCCCGGGCCGTCAATGACTCGATGGTTCTAACTTCTTCTTATTATTATTATTAATATTTATATAATATAATAATAATATTTATTATTATAATAATATTTATTATAATAATATTTATTATTATAATAATATTTATAATAATAATAATAATAATATTATTATTATTATTATACCATATAATATTTATATAATGTAATAATAATAATATTAATGACTCGAGTCATCGACGAAATTATTAGTTCCTGCCATGGCAGGATACTATTGCATCCATTAGATGCCATATTAGTTGCTATAACTTTTTAACTAGCCAATGAGAGTCAAGAATTTTTAACACATATGTCTATCAACTATAGTTTGAAATTTTCCATCTATTTAAATGATTTAAACAAAATCATTTATCTCTTCTTTGATTGGCTTAGAGCAAAAATAGTAGGGAGTAAAATTAATTTTCTTCATAGAAAATTAGCATATTTTGTACACTCTACTTTTCATACATTAATTATAGCTTATGTCATCTTTGCATTAATGATAGCTTATGTCATCTTTACATTAATTATTCATACAAATCTTCTTTTACCATAGAAAATCATTTTTACAACTATTTTAAATATAAAGTAATTATATCAATGACTATTTTCTTTATATAAGAAATAAAACTTAAATCTTAATATTTTTCAATATAGTTTTTATTTTATTTTTAGTATTTTATATTATTATGTTCAATTTTCTATTTTACTTTTTCAATTATTGATTGTGAACTAGAATACCTATATAAATATTTAATCACAATAATTTAACATAAATATATGAGAATTTATTTTATTCATAATTATTTATTTATTAAAGTTTATTTAAGAACATTATAAAAACTTGAATTTGGTGCTAATATACTAGGGCACCATCTTATCTCAAGCTAGATTTTCTATCTAATGCAAATAAGTTATTTTACACTATTCAAACCATAGCAAGTAATTATCAATGTTTCAATAGGAACATTGCTTCTTCTATTTTGTTTAAACTAAAAATTTAAATGGCAGGAACTATGACGCTTGCGTCACTTGTTATTATTATTATTATTATTAATATTATTACATTGTATAAATATTATATGGTATAATATTATTATTATTATTATTATATAAATATTATTATTATATTATATAAATAATAATAATAATAATAATAAGAATCATTGAGTCATCGACGGCCTGGGAGGAATTTTGAGCCGATTTGAAAAATCTTTTCTCATCTGCCCAGATCCATCCAGAATCGTGATACATGTCATGATTCCGGATGAATCTGGACAGATGGAAAAAGATTCCCCAAATCGGCCCGAAATTCCTCCCGGGCCGTCGATGACTCGAGTCATTATTATTATTATATTATATAAATATTATATGTTATAGTTATTTATTATATAATAGAACATATACTATAATATAATATAATATAATTATAGTCATATGATATAATCTTAACCGTATAATAAAATATAAATATAACCATGTAATATAATATAATAATATAATATAATATAATATAATAATAATAATAAATTTAATAAAATATATAATGACCATCTCAGACAGTAGACTCAATCTGATAGATCGACGGCCTAGGATGAATTTCGGGCCAATTTGAGAAATATTTTCCCATCTGCTCAGATTCATCTGGAATCATGACACATGTCATAGAATCCATGATTATCTAAAATGGTCATACTCATTGTTATTATTATTATATTATATAAATATTATATGGTTATAAATTATAATTATATTATATTATATTACAGTATAGTATAATTAATTATATTATATGTATATGATATGATTATAATTACCATTTAAAAATATAATTGCAAATGCTCTAAATTTATTCATATTTATTATTTAGTTTCAAAATTGAAATATAATATAGTTATAATATCTATAAATTATTAAAATTTAACATATATTGAAAATTTTGATAATTGTTTATAAACTATTCTTCATCATTTAAAAGATTTCATAATGAAAACAAAGTTAGGAATAGGTGACAAGATATGTATGAAATAAAAATTTGACACATAAATTATAAAAATTTGACACATAAATTTGAAACAAACTTACAAAGTTGTAGACTAAGAAGAACAACGATTTGAGATTCGAGAAGCCAAAAACTATTGTTTTCATTGATAATATTTTAGATTCTACAATGTACATAATACTGATTCATAGCTTACATATTCAAAATAGCTGATTAAATCACTAATCAACCTGGTTTTACTATTTCGTAATTTACAAAAAAGGGCAAGGTCCAATCCAAAGAAAAATACAGAAATCTTGAAAACATTTTTTTGGCAAACTTTTGCCCTAATCAAAACATTTTTTTGCCCCAAAGGGCCAAGGGAACAGGGAACCAGGGAACCAGGGAGGCTGGAAGCATGAGCAGGCTGAGGGGCCAAGGGATTGAACCCTTTAATCAAAAAGGTCTTCAGTTTCATCCGCGAGGAATCTATTGGAGAAGATGATGTCACTGAACTCGTCTAGCCATGTGAAGTTCGTTTCGCTGACGTCATCGTCCAACAACAACCATTTCTGAAGAAAGTCCCTTCCAATCTACGCCCACTTTCGATGGCGAGTCATTTGTCGTTCATTCATGCCGAGCAAGAAAGGATGCTTATGTATAATGCACCCTATGCCTTCCTCCCAGCACTTGTCTGCTACATTTGCAAAAGGGATGCTAATACCTGGCCTTAGTACCTACTCGGCCAATACAATAATTTTGACATCATCTTCTAAAAATGTTTCCTTAAAAAAATTACGCAGAAGCATCAACATGTCTATTTTCTTGCCTCCAAGGTCGAGAAGAGATGCGAGGAAGCGAGAGGTAATATCCGTGGACACACGGTACCTCTTATCATTTCTCAAGAATTCATGGCCGAGTACCATGCATATAGCATGACAGATAAAAGGACTTCGACCATCTACCTTGCAAACCATGGCAAGGACATCATCAAGCATTTTTCCCAAAAAGGGCTTTTGCAGAGCCATATCAGTGCATTTCAGGCGAATTGGCGTATCCATGACTACGATTCAAGAAACTGAAGATTTTGCAAAGTGCAACTACAAACCAAATTCAGATTGAAGAAATTAGAATATGAGAAATGATATTGAAAGAGGAATTGAAGGGCCTATTTATTGGCAGAGTGCAGTTGCATCTAATTCTTTGGCGTTCGCAATCTTTCATATCTTATCTTTTCGTATTCCTATTAATTTTCAAGTGTGTGAAACGTCGAAATGTGCTGACATTAATGTCGAACAGTCAATAGTGCCTAACATGATTAATGATTTCCATGTAAACTTTTCCACGTGTCTCCATTCTGAAAAATTACGTCTGACTCCAAGTCTTTTCAAGCGAGTGGCCCTGAGATGCATCTACTATTGTTGATCTCTAACTAATCAACGATCAATAAAACTATTGTATTTACTATTAACGTACCAAAAGTGACAATAGTCGACTTGGTAATTTTGACACTGATGTAACGATGTTACGACATTATTAATAACACACCTAACATAGTACACAAGTTGAAACTTGAAAGTGACTACTCAACAGTCAGTACAGTCACTAACCAATACATGTGCAAATTTCGCTTTCAGATTAAACAATTTTTTAGTTTACTACTGAAGATTAGCCAAGACCATTATTATTCATTTTCTTATAAAACAAGTAATTCACCTCTAACATTATTAATTCATTTTTGGCAAGGGAAAAAATAGCCATCATTTATATATTCGTCAGTGAAAAAAATATTAATTCGCCAAATTTAAAATGATTTTTGCTAGGGCAAGAAACAAATTGCCAAAATATAATATTTTATTTCCTTATATGGAACAAAAAAATTGCCCTCGATATTAAAATTTTCCTACCCCCAAGATGTTCGATTCGCCAACATTTTAGGCTTTTTTCGGGAGGGGTTTCTTAAAGTTATCCCTGCTAACCATCCTTAAAATTTTAAGAATTGTCAATGGGCCCTTGGTCTATTGGTGAAGTTGAATAGTTTACAAAGAGCCCAACTGACAGATGTCTTTTACAAGGAATATCTACATACACCTATCACAAAATGAAAAAAATATGGGTAACAGAAGATATCGAAATCAAATCATTCCTTTCGGTAGGTCAGCTTCTGTTACATTTTCTGATGTTGCTGAGTTGGCTATTGATCTGATTTATCTTCATATGTAACAACTAAATTAGCCAATGATGAAGCTTGTTCTGATGAGGGCACATTAACCTCCACCTGTAGGCTTCCACCACCTTCACTCTACATGGTAAGGACAACTTCTACCTTTTCCTTTTCTCTAATTGTATTGGCATCTTGTGGTCCCGGTTCTGCAACTGAAAGTGACAGGTTTTTCTTGTCTTCTTCTTCTTATTGGGTTTGAGTAGTGATGGTATCAATGATTTGGACTTCCTCACCTTGCACCTCATCACTGTCAGTTTCATCTACATCAAACTGTTCACTAGAATCCATTTCTGCCATCCACCTATCAAATAATGTGTCATCTAGCCAATTGAATTGCAAAATATCCTTTTGTTTCTTTATTATATAATTAGCCTCATAATCAATATCAACAAATTCATGTTTTAAAGAATCAAAGAATATTTTGGCTTTCACCATTTCTTCTATTATGGTGGCCCACCGTGCATGCCCTATTTCATTTATGACTTGATTCATTCTTAAACAAAATAAATCATCAAGTTTGTTCGCCCATTCCTCTTTGCTTTTCAAACTATTTTTCTTATCTAGGGCATGAGGAAATAAATTGAATTTTTGGCTCTTATATTTGTCTAAGTAGCCTATTATTATCTTCTATAAATGTATCCTTTTGCTATCAAAATCAGCAAGATCAAAAACAATGTCAAAGGTTTTATCAATCTGATCATGAGAATTATTTATAACAGATAGACACAATAAGGTTATTGCTTTCTCCCTTCTCACCCATTTGTTCACAATAGGCTTTAGAGACTCATCATCTGCTTTTAACTCCTCCCAGATGTTAATCACCCTGGCCAATTGATCATGGATTAGTGGCCATTCAACCTTGTCTCCTCGATATGTAAGATTTGTTCTTAGTTTATCTTCATATTTAGATTTCAACTCTACATGTAAGGCCCACAGTTTACTCTTTTCTTCTTCAAAATCCTTAGCAGTGTAATACTATGGCCCTTGGGGTGTTCCTAGTATTTCAATGAGGGGGGTAGATTTGAAAGGTTCAACAGGGGGCGAGGGTATGTTATTTTAGTCCTGGTGGATTTTCCCAGTAGCTTGTTCTCAAGCTCAACTCTCCTTTTTACCACTTTATTGTAGGCATCCACAACTGCCTCATATTTACTTTGTAATTCAAGCATTTCCTTTTCCTCCCTTTTAGTAGTAGCTAAGGAAAACTGAGAATAATCCACATTCATGTGGGCTGCTTGTATGCGTGAGGTATCAGCAACTCTCCTCACAATACTATTCCCTATCAGTCCTCAACCATCAAGTTGTGCTGATACAATCCTGGATCCTCTTCTTAATGACCACATAACAAGAGTAGCTTGATCATCACTAAAAGAAATCCCTACAAATTCCTTTTTATTTGGGTCTTGTAACTCTAGTCTATTAGAAACAGAGTTGAAAATCAATGCATCTGCAATATCCCAATTAGGCAACAATAGTATGTTAGAAGTTTTTACCATTTGCCTTCCTTCCTCAAGGGTAATGTTTTGGAATTCTTGCATCATTTTCTCCTTTATTTGGTTTTGGATGGAGGCTTCATCCATTTTTGGATGCTCTATTTTCACGTTCTTACATCTTTCCTCAAAATTGTGGATGTTTGCCCTGCAAGCAAATTGATGGAAAGCCCTAGACCTTACAAAACTGTCATCTGACAAAAAATGCTGGCTAGCTTGTTCCAAAATAGGGTCCAATTCCCTTCCCTTAAAATCAGCTACAGTGAGCTCGAGGCTTGGCACAGGATGTTCCTAGGGGTTCCCTTCATCGATCTTTGCTTGAGTGACAAAAACTCCCCCTTGTGATCCAATTTGTTCAATTTGCTCAATAGTGAGCTGCTCCTCCCCAGTTCTTAAAGGGGTCTATGAAGGTGAATACTCCTCAACATGAGAATCCTCCTCTCTTATTATTTTCCTCCTCTTAGGGGAGGGCTCAGTAGGTCTCTCTTCCAAAACCCTACTAGTGGACTCAATTATTTGTTTGCCTTTGTGCACTATATTCTTTTTATTTTGAACAATAGTATATCCCAGCCTTTTTTGGAAAGTTAATTGACCTACCCTTATATTGGGAGTAAAACCCAATCTTCCCATTACTTCCCTAGCCTTATCCAGGTAGAACCTAATAAAGAATTGCTTCTTTTCATTCATTGCCTCTATTATTTCAGGAAAATTATTCATAAGTTTTCTCATCTTATCTACATTTGTAATTGCATCGTCCAAAGGACTATAATCTGGATCAAAACAATGAATGAAATCCAAAATTTTAGAAAAGACTTTCCACTTTTCTTTCCTAGTCTCTTGCTCCTGCAAGGAGTACTCATTCCTTATTAAGTCTTCAGGAAAATAAAATTCATGCTCAATTTTACCAAGTTTAATTCTCTACCTCAGAGCCAAATGATAAAATCCTTCAGAATCACAAAAATGAGGATGGGAAGTGGCCATATTATAAGGATTCAAAATATTGTGCAGAGAAAGCCAACCTCCTTTTGTGATTACAAAATGATGAGCCACTGTGCAAGTAGGAAAAATTGACCCCTTTTGTCTTTTCAATAGAAGGGCTTCCTCCACTCCTCCCAGCTGCCACAATATCTCAACAACTCCTACCTTCAAAGGCACATGGTAGGGTAGTATGTGAGGGCTTCCTTTAAAACCATATATTCTAAATATAGTAGAAACAAAATATGGAATGACATCTCCCCAATTATGTGAAACTTTCAAACCACTTGGGTTGTCCATAGGCCTAATGAGATTCATTAATGCTTTGGGGATTCTGGGATTGTCCCTTAATAGGAGGCATCTCAGTTTTGAAGCGAAATACCTATCAAACCTGGCAAAACTGGCATTCTCTGCATCCCAAGTCATATCTACACTCCACAATTGAACTGGTAATGCTTCCCCACTCTCTTCTCTATCTAATTCCATTTCTTTACTAAAATATGTTACTCCCTTGAATAAGAACATGTGCATTAACAGAGAATAATGGAAAAAAGTTTGTTCCACCTTACCCTTAGCAATTCCAATTAGTCCAATGTGAATCTCCTCAGCTAAGTAAGAAGCAAAATAAAAAATTATATCCACACCAAAAGAAGAAATTTGAGTAATCATATACATAAAATCCACAGGCATGAACTCTTCTTCATCTCTCCCAAAAACTTTACACAAGGACCTATATATTTCTATAGCCCTAGAATTGAAGTATGCCCTTTTGAAAGGCTCCTTGGAGGATTCTATTATTGCTAGCAATGTTCCAATTCTACCTATGTGTGCGCTCAACGCTCCTTGCCTAACTGCATCCCTCTTAGACATATACTCATTTTCTAACCCTTTCAAATCAATGGGCAAATGATAATCAGTGACAAGCCCTAAATTGAAAACTTCCCTAATCTCAACTTTATCTTGATTTGGTGATAGGCTAATTTCAAATCATTTTTTCTGAAGTAGCAAGCACCTCCTAATTGCTCAAGCAAGTCCTTTATCCTTGGCATAGGAAACTTGTACCTTATAGTGATCTTGTTTATGGCTCTGCTATCTGTACATAGTCTCCATTTTCTATCCTTGTTAGGGGCAAGGACTGATGGTACTACACATGGACTGAGACTCCTTTGTATCAAACCTTTCTCAAGAAAGTCATTCACTTATTTTTCAATCTCTGTATGTTGGGCATGGGTCATTTTATATGGTTCTTTATTAGGCAAGGAAGATATAGGGATCAAGTCAATTTGATGAACGATGTCTTTTAAGGGAGGGAGGCTTGTTGGTAAATCACTGACAGTTACATCACTGCATTTGTTTAGTAGGGATTTGATTTTAGTGGGTATTGGTTATTTATCATTAGAACTAATAGTATCCTTTGGAACCAAGTACAAACCCTTGGGAGTCAAGATCCTTTAAAGTCTTCAACATTTCCTTCTCTCCTATAGTCATGACAATGGGTTCTTTTTCTACCTTTGCATAAGGTAGAGGTTTCATTGTGAACGTTACTCCATTTTTTGTTATAGAGTAGGTATTGTTCCTAAAATAATGTATGGCATCCACATCAAATTTCCAAGGTCTACCAAGGAGAATATGGGAGGCATCCATCTCAACCACATCACAAAGAACTTTTCCTTTGAAATCTGCTATAGAAAACTCTACATAGGCTTCTTTAGATACTAAATTTTTAATTGAACTAGAATCAATTAAAAGATTACATACCTTGCCTTGGCATTTGATCTTTTTCTCAAGCAGATTCTTCCTTTGGGGTGGTTCTTGAGTTTGGGTAACTTGTAGGAAAGCTTGCCTCATCATCAAGAATACTCCTTCTTTAGGTTCTAGTTCCCTATGATCATGTCTATCTTCTTCAATGAGTTGTTCTCTTCTCTCCCCTTGGTTATTGTTTCTCATTTCAAGGAACCTACTTGCATGTTGACCGAGTTGGTTATAGTTGTAGCATTTGATGGGACCATTGCCTCTTCCTCTACCTCTATTGAAGGATCTTCCTCCTCTATAGTTCCCTCTAAAACTTGACTCTCCCTAATCCTTATCTCTTTGGTTTTGATTAGTAGTTTTGTTGTCACTATTTTATCCCTTATTCTAGGACTTATTCTTTCCCTTGAAGGTCTTGTAGTTGTCATTTTATTTACCTTTTCCTTGTTCTTGTTTTCTCTTCCATCTCTCATCTACTTTGATTGCTAACTACTGGCATTTTTTCATAGAAGTGGGAGTATGTAGGCTTGGTTCCTTTTGGATGGGTACCTTGAGACCATTCAAGTATCTTGCAATTTTTTCTTCCTCATCCTCTACTACATTTTTCTTCATGAAAATTTTCAAGAACTCTTATGTGTAGGAATTTTCATCCATGTCTTTTTGTTTGAGACCCTCCTTCCTTATATGGAGTTGTACCCCATATTCTTCAAGTAAATAGGTTCCTCTAACTAGTGCCACCATTCTATCCCAAGATGAGATCATACTTCTTCCTTTCTTCACCCTTTCAGTTTGGATGAAGTTCCACCAAGTTAGGGCTGATCCCTTCAACTTGGACTTTTCCATTTTTACTCATTGCTTCTCTGGAATGACTTTACATTCAAAGAAAATTTTCAAGGCCTCAATCCAATCTAAGGCCACATCTGCATTCATTTTTCCATTAAAAGTTGGTAGTTCCAACTTCCCATCCATGGTTCTCTTTTCCATGGATCTAAGAACATTCAAGAGAGGTCTCTAATCTACAGGCACCTCATCATCCTAATCAAGATCTTATGCCTCTTCATTCTTGTCATCTTTAGAATGTGCCTCTTTGTTTTTGTCCAACTTACTTTCAAGTTCTTATAACCTCTTTGCCAATGCAACATGTTTTGTCTTTTTCTCTCTCATGATCTTTGCAAGTTGAACATTTGTTACCCTTGCAGGTATTTATTCTTCTTCGGTAAGAGTCATGGCTCTAATACCACTTGATGTAATGGAGCATGTAGGCATCTGATAGGATTCACAAGATCCTCTTCATTGAAGGAATAAACACCAAAAAGTGTCTTCTCTCTTTGCCAATGTGATCAAGCACCAATCACTATTATCATGAATGTTGATGATACTACTTTGGGGGACTATCCTAAGAATTGGAGAGTATTGACATATTTTATTCATGATTGTGTTTGTCTTTGATATCAATATTGTATAGTTTTTGTAAAGACTAGATGAGTAGTAGATAGAGATCTTAGTTGTATGGACAATGATTTTAATTATCTAGTGATGTATGGTTATGGACATGTTTGTCATAGTGTCTTGAAGAGTCAAAGATGTATAAAAGTTGTACCTAATTTGTAAAGAGCAGTTCAGAGAAAGAGCATTACAAAGCAGTTCTTGATGTTTATTCACTATCTTACATTTGAGATGTAGTAATAAAATGTGTAGTCAAGTAGTAACACAGGAAAGTTTGTTGGTAATGTCAACAAGTGTGCAAGCCCTAGTATCACACATGTGAATTTTTGTATAGACTATGAGGCAAAAATGCTATTGTAATTGTAATTAATTAATTATCTTATTATAATTAATTGGTAAAGCCTCAAAGCCAACTAAAGGAATTATTTTCAAGATATGGTATAAAGGAAAGATTTTTTCCTTATTTGTAAAGTATCTATTGAAGTGTGAAGTGTGACAAGGAACAAACTATTTGGTAAATATGTGTAAGTGATCCAAGGGATTATTAAATGTGAGTTTTGTGATCTAGTTACAAGATCATGAGTAGAGATCTGGTTGATAGGACAGAAGAAGAGGAAAGAATTATATTTCATTTCTATTATTCTACAAGGAATAATACAGAGATCATTTGGATAGTGGGTTCATTGGTCTTGCCCTTGAAGCTATTTGGACAGTGGGTCTAGTTATCTTCCACAACGCCTAAATGGGTTGGAATCTCCTAATAGGGATTCAAAGTCACCTAACAGGGACTCATATATATTGAATGTATTCATAGATTCCTAACATGATCCATCCTTTAATAAGGAATATTTATATCAATATATCATCTTGTGGGTACCATCCCCATCGAGATTTTCCCTCTGATCAAGGGTTTCCCTAGTTAACATATATGGTGTTATTGTGTATGAGTATCTTGTTGTGGTTTCTAATTATATTTCTCATATGGTTAAAGTTTAATAAGGTTTATTATTGTGATATTAGTTAGATAGCTAATTCACCCCTGCCTCCCATCCACTCTTAGTTATACTAGTGGACTATATATTCTAACAATTGATATTAAAGCATTAGGTTCTTCAAGGATAAGCTTAACAACTTTGGGAGATCAATGGAAAATCTTTAGAAAGGATAGTCCTAGATTTTATGGGGTCGACTATGAAAATTGGAAGGAGAAAATTATGACTCATCTTTTGTGCATGGGAACAGGTTATTGGATCTTGAAAAAGAGTGAGAAGATGATTATGGAAGAAGAACAACTTGAACAATGCACTAAAGAAGAGAGAGATCTATTCATTCGTAACATGAGAGCTAGAGAAGCTCTACTATCAAATCTTCTAGAGAATGGATACAATTAGGTAAAGTCACTTCAAACATTTCATGAAATTTGGAAAGCATTAGAATCTACTTTTGTAGGTGATACACATGCAAAAAGAAAGAGATTGTAGAATTGGATATGTGCATTTGAAGATTCTAAGATGATGGAAGATGAATCTACAAGAAGCTATATTGGTAGAATATCAAAAATTATTTCAGGAAGTTGATCCCTTGGTGGAACCAAGGAAGAAGATGAAGTAGTATGGAAGATCTTGAAAAGTTTGATGCTACCATTCAAGTAAGTAGCTTAGATGATTTAGCTATTAATGCCCTGCACTAAGGATTTCACAAAGGAAACATTGCTTGGAAGATTAGAATTTGCAAAAGTAGATCTAAGACATTCTAGAGATCTGGCAAGATTCAAAACAACTTTTAGTGCCCTAAACATTCAACCTTATTTGAAAAGGAGTACAAGAACATGTGGAGATTTTTCTGGTGGCAAAAGATCTGAGGAAGACAAGAAGATTGAGGAAGGTATAGCCCTTCTTGTGAGAAGAGAAAAATATGGTAAGAAACTCTTTAAATTTTGGACTTGTCATGAATTTGGTCATTATGCATCTAAATTTCCTAAAAGAGAGAAACATTATAAGGGAAAGTTTAAGCCTAGAAGAGATAGAAATTGTTTGTCTAAAAAAGAAGATGAAGAATTAGATGACAAAGCTCAAAGTTAAAGTGATGATGAATTGGGATTTGTGGCTATCAAGGAAGATGATCTTGATAGAGAAATTAGAGAAGAAAGAGCTATAGTTTCCCAAGAGGAAAGGAAATCTAATTAGATAATTGATAGTGGTTGTTCACATCACATGATTGGTGATATGAATAAGTTTATCAAGTTTAGGAATCATGATGGAGGTATTGTTAGATTTGGTAACAATGCAACTTGTCATATAACAAGAATTGGATCCATTACTCTTGATGGTAAAACTAACACTGGTGATGTTTATTTTGTTGATATATTGAAGCATAATTTGTTGAGTGTTGGATAGTTAGTGGATAAAGGTTATCACTTCAAATTCACTAAGAAGAGCTGCATTATCGAAGATAAAGATGATAAGTTGATTGGAATAGGAAAAATATCCAAAGGTAATGTATTCCAGTTGAATCCTATAGAAATGACATGTTTGGTAGCTAAATTAGACAATATTTCATTGTTTCATGGAAGATTTTGTCACATAAACTTTGATAATATTGTAAAGGTTAGTAGTACATTTATGGTTAGAGACTTGCCCAAGATTACAAAACCTACTAATGTTGTTTGCAAGGAATAGCTAAACAGAAGAAAGTATCATTTCCTAGAAAGAAGTTCAAAGATACCACAAAGAAGCGAGAGACCATTCACATAGATCTAAGTGGTTCTTCAAAAAAAAGAGGATTCTCTAGTGAAAGGTACTTTATGATTTTTGTTGATGATTTCACTAGAATGATGGGGTAGCATTTCTTAAAGAGAAATCTAAAGCTTTTGAGAAGTTTAAGATATTTAAGAATAGAGTTGAGAATGAATATGGTGTTAAGATAAAAAATTTGAGATTAGATAAAGCAGGACAGTTAACCTCTAGAGATTTTAACATATTTTGTGAAGATAATGGAATTAAAAGGCAGCTATCCTCACCTAGAACACTTGAGAAGAATGGGATTGTTGAAAGAAGAAATAAATCAGTAACAGGTGCATCAAGAGAAATGTTGTTTGAGAATGATGTTTCTAAGACATTTTGGAGAGAAGTAGTCAATACAATAGTATACACTCTGAACAGAGTACAAATTAGAAAAGGTATGAGAAAGACACCTTATGAACTATGGTTTGGTCATTCACCATTAATTAAATATTTTAGGATATTTTGGAGAAAATGTTAGACTAAGAGAGATGATGACATTGGTAAGTTTGATCCAAGAAGTGATGAAGGTATTTTTCTTGGTTATTCATTGAAAAAAAAAGGCATACAGATGTTTTAACTATAGAACTAAGACAATAGTTGAATGTGCAAATGTGAAGACTGATGAAAAGTTTGGAACTAAGGAAAAGATGGTAGATTATAATTTAGATGATGAAGAAGATAATTTTGAAGTTGTTAGAAAAAATTCAAAAGTTTTCTTTGAGACTAACAATGACCTGCAGAATGATGTGTTAACTATTGAGAAAAGAGGAGATCAGAGATCTAAACCTAGATATGAGATAAGAGTTGAGATATCAACTCCTGACCTTAACAAGAATCTGACAAAGAATGATCCTCCTAAGAAGATAATTGGAAGAAAAGGAAAGAAATAGAGTAAATGAGGAGATATTTTTGATATCTCAAGTTGAACCTAATAATGCAAATAATGAATGTAAAGATGATAATTGGATTCGAGCAATAAAGTAAGAATTAGATTAGATTGTGAAGAATAATACATGGTAGTTAGTTCCTAGATTGAAAGAAAAGAATGTGGTAGGAACCAAATGGGTATTTAGAAAAAAGTTGAATGAGCAGTGAAAAGTTGTGAGGAACAAGGATAGACTTGTATGCAAGGGATGTTCACAGCAAAAAGGCATAGACCATGAGGAAACATATCCACCTATAGCCATAATGGACAAATAAGAAGTTCAAGGTTTATCAAATGAATATTAAATCAGCCTTCCTGAATGGAGAACTTGAAGAAGATGTATATATTGAGTAGCCTGAAGGTTTTCCTTTATTAAAAGATGAAGAGATGGTATGCAAACTAAGGAAAGTTCTATATGGTCTAAAGCAAGCACCTAGAACCTAGTATACAAGGTTGGACAACTATTTGGCAAAGCTTGGATTTGCTAAAAGTATGCCAGACAGTAACTTGTATTTGCAAGAAATGAAAATGGTTTGTTGATAATAGTAATAGTTGTTGATGACATCATATTTGGAGGTAATGATGAAGATAGTGATAAGTTTGTTGAAGAAATGAAGAATGAGTTTGAAATGAGCATGATAGGAGAAATGAAATTCTTCCTAGGATTGCAGATTGTACAAAATAGTAATGGTGTTTTCATTTCACAAGTTAAGTACCTACAATATTTGTTGAAAAGGTTGGTATTAGAAAGTTGTAAATTTTTTAGTACACCTATGATAACAATTCATAGGTCATCTAGTAAAGATGTGACACCTACAGTAGAGGAGAAGTACATATCAATGATTGGAGGTTTGCAATATCTGACTCACACTAGACCATATATAAAAAATTTAGTTAGGATTGTAGCTAGATTTAAATTTTATCCTAAGGAATATCATTTTGCAGCAATAAAAAGAATACTAAGATATTTGAAAGGAACATCTAGCTATGAAATTTGGTATGATAGGTGAAGTGATTTCACTCGATGTGGATAGACTGATGCAGATTGGGCAGGTAGTATGGATGAAAGAAAGAGCACTAGTGGTGGAGAATTCTTTCTTGGAGGAAGATTGGTTTCTTGGCTAAGTAAAAATTGAGATTGTATTTTGCAGAGTACAATTGAGGCAAAGTATGTTGCAATAGCAAATAATTGTAATCAAGTTATGTGGATGAAGCAAATGTTGAAGGATATCATTGAGTTTGAAGAACCTATTATCATTTAATATGATAACACAAGTATACTAAGCATGTCTAAGAATCCTATATTGTGTTCTAAGACTAAGAATATATCTATTAAGTATCATGTTCTAAGAAAGAAATAAATAGAAAAAGAGATCAGATTGGAGCATGTGAGTATTAAAGATCATATTTCAGATATCTTTATGAAGCCATTTCCTAAAGATAGATTTGAGTACTTAAGAGGTATGCTTCGGTTATGCCCCTACCTACTTCTAAGTAGATGGCACACTAAGTGCATTAGTCCAATGGTAAAAATCACTATTGTTAGACTGGACTAAATACTAATGCTTCCCATATGGGGGAGTATCTATGATAAGCTGAGTCATTGAAGACTCTTGGTAATTGGTCTTGAACAGTGTCTTTGGACACTTGAGCTGGTTGAAGACTTGGAGCAACATGTTAGCAATTGGTATTTGACAATTGGTTTTTTTTAATATTGAGACCTTTGACATTGATGTCAATGGGGGAGAGAATATGCATGAAAAACATCTCCTAAGCAATGGGGGAGAAGAAATCCTAAGTATTAATGGGGGAGAGATATCTCTTTAGGGAGATTTAGAAAGATTCATGTAAGGAAGTAGGAATATGCACTTGATGTATTATGAGTTGTTTAGTGTGCAGTGAACAACTGCTATTGATCCTAAAGAAGAAGAAAAATAGAGTAGTTCATGTAAGGAAGCCGAGATATGCACCTGATGTGTTGTGATTTATTTAGTGTGTGAACAACTAATGTTGGTCAACAACAGTAGTAGAACAACATTTTGGTATTCTTGGAACTTAGATAGTTTTTCATCTATGTTTTCATCAATTACAAAGGGGGAGATTGTTAGTATGAATGCTAATGATACTACTTTGGGGGAGTATCCTAAGTATTAGAGAGAATTGACATGTTGCATTTATGATTGTGTTTTTCATTGATGTCAACATAGTATGCTTTTTGTAAAGATTGTCTAAGTAGCAAATATAGATCTTAGTCATACAGAAAATGGTTTCATTTTTTGGTGATGTGTGGTTATGGACATGTTTTTCACAGTGTCATGATTATGTGGTTCAGTGCATAGAGTCTAAGTCAAAGATGTATGGAGGTTGTACCTAATTTATAAAGAGCAATTTAGAGACAAAGTATTGGAAAAGTAGTTCCTAATGTTTGTTTTTATCTTACATCTAATATGTAGTAAAAAGATGTACAGTCAGGCAATGATAGAGAACAATTTATTGGTACTGTCAGCAAGTGTGCAAGCCCTAGTATCGCACATGTGAAGTTTTGTATAGACTATGAGCTAACAGTGCTAATGTAATTATAATTAATTAATTATCTTATTATAATTAATTGGGAAAGCCTCAAAGACAATTGAAGGAATTATTTTGAAGATATGCTATAAAGGAAAGATGTTTTCCTTGTTTGTAAAGTATCCATTGAAGTGTGAAGTGTGAAAAGGAGCATAGTTTTTGGTAAATGCATGTAAGAAATCCAAGTGATTATTGGATGTGAGTTTTATGATTTGGTTACAAGATCATAAGGAGCAGAGGTCTAGTTGATAGGATAGAAGAAGAGGAAGGAAGTACATTTCATTTCTATTATTCTACAAGGAATAATATAGAGATCATTTGGGTAGTGGATTCATTGGTCTTGCCCTTGAAGCTATTTGGATAGTGGGCCTAGCTGTCTTCCACAAATCCTAATAGGGTTGGCACAACTTTTAATAGGGATTCAAAGTCTCCTAACATGGACTCATATGTACTAAATGTATTCATAGACTCCTAACAAGGTCCATCCTTTAACAAGGAATATTTATATTAGTACATCGTCTTGTGGGTACCATCCCCACTGGGGTTTCCCTCTGATTAAGGGTTTCTCTAGTTAACATATTTGGTGTTATTGTGTACAAGTATCTTGTTGTGGATTTTGATTATATTTCTCATATGGTTAGAGTTTAATAAGGTTGATAATTGTGATATTAGTTGGATAACTAATTCACCCTCCCTCTTAGTTATATTGGTGGACCATATATTCTAAAAATCACAAGTGTTCAAAATAGAAGGTTAAAGTTATTACAACCCAACCTAAATAAGGAAATACCAATCACAAGGAAAAACCCTCTTTTCAAGACAACTAATCATTGGTTGTCTTATAAGCACAAACACAACTTTTGACACCAACTCCCCAAAACACTCAATAGGACAAGGGGTGACTCAAGGGTGAACATGTGGTCAATTTAGGTTCATTACAAAGTGTATTGATGGTTAAGGCATACTATGCAATGTTAACCAATATTTGCTTCACAACTCCATAGTTTTAGGCTTGTAGCCTTTAACTATAAAATAGACATATCTTTGGAAAACTCCACATAACCCTAAAATCTAATCATAGATTTAGGTACCCTTTTGGGGCTTACAAAACATACTCAAGCACCTAAAACTAAAGGTAAAGTCAAAGCATGCAATTTACACTTTTGCTCTTTGTTACTTTAGCCCTATTAGGCCTCCATTAACAAAGGAAGTGTACTTTCCTTGGACCAAGGTCCCAATTTGACTTTTGGAACTAGAAGGGGCAACCATTGGAGGCTTAAGTTTGAGATTACAGGTCTAGATGCTTACTCTGACTTGAGTTATGGGATTTGTTGTAATCTAGGTAAGGCATGCATAAGGGTCTTTCATGCCTAGGGTATCAATTTTCTCCTTGATCCCTACAAGTATTAACTCAAGACCAAACACATCTTAATATACATGGGAAAGACTTGAACTGCACAAATGGTCATTAATTCCCTATGGGGAAATCTAGAGTTAGGGCCAAAAGAGTATGAAACCCTAGTTTACAGTAGGAACTTGGAGTAGCAGGTACAAAAATCCAAATATCTTATAGATCAATTCAGGAACTCAAAAAAATGCATTGGAAACGTCATTCACAAGAGAATCAAAAGGTGTCACCCACTTAGACCAATGTAATAGTACCTATCCATACACATTGTTTGAACATTAGTTTTGCGGGGAATTTTTTTTTTTTTATTGATTCGTCTAATTGCTCCTACCACCTACCTATGAGGGATATGTAGGCATTTCTAATGGATACAAAAAAAATTTGAACTAATTTTTCCAATTGGAAATGATTTGACAATATTTGCAAAATGTTGCTTAAAAGTTGCTTGACAACTTTTTAGCAACAATGCAACTTTTTATGCAATTTTGCAAGTAATAACTAAAATTGGTTATAAACTTATAAAAGTGGTCCAAAAAGGACCAAAACATGTTAAAAAATGAAAAAAAAAATCTATCCTAAGAATTTAGGCTATTAGACACCTTTGACCATAGTTGATCAAGTGCTTATATTTGTGCCAAAGTTGGAACTAGGCCTTACAAATGGAACCAAACACATAGCCATTATTCCTAACATAACCTAAAGGTTCCTAGGATCTTGAATAAGTCCTTGAAGAGTATCAATACACTTAATTTGATGAGGGTACTCCTCTCTCTCACTCACTTAGTCACTTTCTCTCTCTTTAATTTCTCTCTCCTAAATTTAATTTATTTTGATTAACACCTAATATTACTTATGATCACCTTAGATTACTAATAAGATCTAATAGGACCTTATACATGACCTCTTAAGACCTTAGAAATACTTATAAGACTTAATGGGACCTCTTATGACCTTAGATTACTGAGAGAACCTATCAGGACCGCTTTAATGAATACATGTTCGTGTAATTATATGGCATCCCCTTACTGACCCCTTATGTTCTTGTAATAGTAAGTTGACATTTAGTTTTCATATGTTACCCATAGATGGCATCCCATGATCATGGATAGCCTTAGCCTCAACCTCAGCCTTAGGGATAGGGAGAGTGTCAGGGAGAAAGACATGATCAAGGGTAGGGACAAGGACAAGGTCAGGGATAGGGATAGGGACCACATGCTTATGTACCACCTGTCCACCTTTGTGTTCCTAATATGACAACTATATTCTAGTTTGTGACCATAGAGACTACTAGACTAAGATCAACTATTGAGAGATCTTAGGATCATCTATATAGATGTATATGTCAATAGATTTTGACTAGTCTTAAGGAGCTTACTAACAGGCTTAGATCATAGACTACATTTGCACCACAACCTGTAGATAGGATTTTTATTGAGCATAGAGCAGAGATCTCAGTTGGTATATCCTTAGAGTGGGTTCAGAGCCTAGTTTCTAAGGAGATTATCAAACAAGAGGTCTTCCCATCTTGTGAGGGGAAGACCAAGGTCAAGGCATATCAAGTTACTATATGTGTTGTTCCATAGATTGCTTGTATGATATGCCCTTGTTTCCTAGTAGCACATGGTCATTATCTTAATAATGACCAAATTCCATTATATTTTGCCTAGCAATTGTACATGAAGATCTATTTGGGGCATCACATCAACTATTTAGATACTCCATGATATTATGGTTAGGGAAGCAGTAGAGTTTGTGATCGTAATGTGTACCATGAGCCAACTCATCATGTTCCTCATCATCATGCATTGGTAGGATCTAGGACCTCGGCAGTGACTTCAGTGATGGATGCTACTATAGATAGAGTTGTCATTACTTCTCAGAGGGAAGTAGTTGATCAAATAAAACACATTGCATCTATAGCTAGGAGAATTATATCTAACACTCTAGGTAGATATCTTTTGAGTAGACCTAGTCAAAAAAAATCATATTCAAAGGCATCATCAAGTACTATACTGGCTATTGATGAGATATATAGAGTTATATGTATTCCTACCCCAAGAGATATATCTAGCCTCATTTCATAGGATAGACAAATGGAGATTGTCTTGTATCTTCTAGTTGATATTTTATAGGCATGTTTGTACATCACAAATACATAGGGCATACCTTTACATAGTGTTGCAAAGATGGTTTCACATAGACTTGTATTTTGAGTGACCCATGGCATGTCATTAGTTCATGTACACTTGTGTACACAACACTATGCATGGGACTTTGGAATTGATCACTCTACATAGCACTATGGTGCTTAGTAGTCTAGCATGCATTACTCATCTCAACACCTAAATACATAGTAGCCTATTGCAGCTCCACCTAAGGGGACTTTAGGAGTTGTTTTAGGTGTTTTTATTTCTACTAATGGACTTGGTGTACTTGATTAGTAGTTGTGATATTTGAGTTAGATTCATGTTCACACTGAGATAGGATCATACATGGACATGTTATTTCAATCTACTAACTCTACACCACTTCCATCCCAACTTGTTACTCCTTTGCACTCCTCACTATTATAGACGATTGAGACTATTGGTGATGGAGTTTCTATTAATTTTCCCTTAGTGCATGTCACTAATGACCCTCTTGCTCCTTA
The DNA here is from genome assembly GCA_028749045.1 of Cupressus sempervirens. NCBI lineage: Eukaryota > Viridiplantae > Streptophyta > Pinopsida > Cupressales > Cupressaceae > Cupressus > Cupressus sempervirens. The sequence continues at coordinate 562,976,058 of CM053787.1, read as the reverse complement.
AACCCAGGTACCTCTTTTAAATTTCATCTCTACAATACCAAATTTCTATTCACAAGTATTTGTGTATTGATATTTTCAAATGAATTATATTTTTGTAGGCATAGGTAGTAGAGCATGCTTCTTCTAGTGTGGGATCTAATCATAGTAGGAGGAGAGATTTTATTGATATGACACCTACTACTCGTGGGGGTACAAATATGATGGATGTGACACCTGCTAGTGCTTAGGTATTTTTAAATAGAAATTTAAATTAATTTAATAGTAGATACATGAAATTGCATCAATGCATTTAAATTTGTACAAATATTGAAACTACTTCCCATGTATATATACAGGTATATGTCTATCAAACTGGTGTATTTTAATTTGCAGGGCTTGGTTGATACTCCATAGACATATGATTCTCATGAGTCTCAATCAAAGGGTCACTCTATTCATATGTATCTAGATGACTCTCTAGTTTAGGACACATTCACATGTTTGCTTTACCATTGATCTTGTCAAGACATATACATTTATGATTTGACATTTATATATACATATTGATCTTTGCACATGTGTGTTTATGATTCATTTATGATTAGATGCATGATTGGATCAAATTATGATTAAACATGTGATATATATTTCTATTTTATTATCCATGTGATGTATGTATTAAGTTTATGGTCAAATGTACATGATTGGTTCAATTTATAATTAGACATGTGATATATGTTTCTAGCCATGTGATATATATATATATAGAGAGAGAGAGAGAGAGTTTATGGTTAGGTGTACATGATTTGTTCAATTTATGATTAGACATATGATATATGTTTCTAGTTTATGGTCCATGTGTATATGCATTTAGTTTATGGTTAGATGTACATGATTGGTTCAATTTATGATTACACATGTGATATATATTTCTAGTTTATTGTCCATGTGATATATGCATTTAGTTTATGGTAAGATGTACATGATTGGTTTAATTTACGATTAGACATGTGATATATCTTTCTAGTTTATGGTCCGTATGATATATTTATTTATTTTATGGTTCATGTGATATATGTATTTATTTTAGGGTTAGATGTACATGATTGGTTCAATTTATGATTAGACATGTGATATATATCTCAAGCATATGGTTCATGTAATATATGTATTTAGTTTATGGTTAGATGTACATGATTAGTTCAATTTATGGTTATACATGTGATATATGTATTTAGTTAATGGTTAGATGTACATGAATGGTTCAATTTATGATGAGACATGTGATATATGTATTTAGTTAATGGTTAGATGTACATGAATGGTTCAATTTATAATTAGACATGTGATATATGTATTTAGTTTATGGTTAGATGTACATGATTGGTTCAATTTATGATTAGACATGTGATATATGTATTTAGTTTTTATTTAGATGTGCATGATTGGTTCAAATTATGATTAGACATAGGTGATATATGTATGTTTCTAGTTTATGATTAGATGTACATGATTCAACATTAAAATGAATGATGAAAATTATTTAAAGAGATATGATTGATGAAAATGTATATGTACACATGAATAAACTCCTAAACTTCAAATAAAATGAACATGTAAGCATACAATATAAGTCCTACATATATTACATGAAATGAGTCCATGTATAATTATATAAGTCATAAGTTACATGAAATGAGTTCATGTACAATGTATACACATATAAGTCCTAAGTTTCATGAAAAAAACACATACATACATGATATAAGTCCTACAAGTTATGTATGAAATGAACATGTACACATGTCTACACATATAATTATCCTAAGTTATTCAAATGAACATACACACATGAAATGTATTAAATGAAGATACATACATATAGTACATACATTTTAACTAGATCAAAGAGTGTCTTGGTAAATTTATGAAATATCTAAGAAAGTCCTAAAAATATGAAATATCTAAGCAAGTGCTACAAATATGAAATATCTCAAGTGGTTCCACATTCTCATGGAGAACATTTAATAGTCTCTCATGGTCCTCAGTATCTAATCTCCACTTACAATGTCTACCTTTATGTTTAATAGGATGTAGAGAAATGGAGGTAGCAATAACATGATGACTATAGTGAACCACTTTATTGTCAAGTTAGTAATGAACAAAGTGAATTCCATGTGTTACTAATCCATGCTAGCTAAGAATATATGTTCCCTCCAAAACAACAGAACATGCACACCATGCATTTAAAAGTTAATTTAATGTGTACATGTAATAAATAAATTTATCATTTAATAATAAATACACACAATTTATATATATTCAAAAAATATACCTATAGGGAATAACATTCCATCACTTTCTTCAAGTTCAATTAACTCACTCCTACATTTCTAGGCTTAGCAATAACTACAAATACTTCACCTACACACAATAGATATCATACATGTATATGTGAGCTCTAAATTATCTTTGTGACTTTAATATATATATTTATTATATTTAAAATTTTACTTACCAATTAGAACTATTCCAGATATATGGTTATAATTAGTAGAAATCAAAGGAATGTTATCAAATTTTTCATCTTTGTCTCCATTAATTATATTAGTAACAATAAGTGGCACCAAAGTCCATAGACCTACATATCCATGATCGTGATTGATACATTCATTATAATTCTCAACAATGCAATAACAACAAAAACATGAATAGTCTTTTATGTACAATGTCCAATTGTGATGATTGGTACTCATAACAGAATGTAAGGATTATGTTTTTTTCTATCCTCTTGCAACCATGCATAGTTTTTCTATCCACACCTAAAGAAACATATTTAGTATATACAAAAAAATTAGAGAAAATATATATATATTCATGTACAACATGTATAAATTAAATTAGATAAGAGAAAATATATACAAATGCACACATTTACTTGATACCTCCTAAAATAATCTACATGGTATGTGGCACCAACCTCATTTGATGCAAAATGTGTCTTGCACCATACAACAACATCATGTATATTATTTATATGAACTCCCTTATAATTCATTTGATACTTTCATAGAGCATGTTTGATGCAAGCTCCAACAACATCATGTTCACCTTTTCCATGTCCACTTTTAAAGAAACTCCATACATGCAATATGTTTTCATTAAAATGATATCAAAAAAGTGCATAAAATAGTTTAGAGAATGTGAATTGTACGCACATCTATCTAACCAAACATAATCTTTATCGATACTTATGCCTCTCTTTGATATATGCAAAATAATTCTTGAAACAATGTTCTACATAATGAATATCATGTTCTTTATCATCACTTATGTAGAAGTGATATTCTTTCTTAATGACTCTTGCTTCATCTATTCTTTGAATACCATCCAAATCTAGTTGTATATGATGATAACACACTTGTACCATAATATTTACCTAATCTGAAAAATAGTAGTATGATTGAATAGCCTTTTGATGAACAAAAGAATAGTTTTTTACAAAGTCAACAACTAATAAAATGGTTCCTAATGGAAAGTTATCTCTAAGTTTTTCAAATTGTTGTGATCTCAACTTTGCAAAAAAAGCATCACGAATATATGATTGTATCAAAATTTTAAATTTTTCCATAAATGCTCCAACACTCATCTCCTCTTCAACATAATCTAATCTTTTTAATCATTTTGCAAATTTAGTTTCATTACTTACATACTTGTTGTATATGAGCAATGTTAGTATGCTAATAGAAACCAAATTTAAATAAAGCTTCTACAAACTTAAAAAAATTCATAAACTTCAAGATAGACTAAGATGAGCTCTTAATTGAGAATATGAGCCATTAATGGACTCTCTCAATAAGAAGCTCTCTTGTTGAGTAGCTTTATCTAAATGGATAGGATGTATGCTCAATATGCTTCCAAAGGCTTCAATGGATGATTGTGGATTTTTGGTGTGGATAGATGGCTTTAGTATGGATTTGGCTCTCAAAATAGCATTATAATTTTACTTCATGGATTGTGTTATTTTGCAAAGGGGAAGGATCCAATTTATAGGCAAGAGGCTTGAGGGATTGAGGGCTAAGATGCAAGGATGGGAAAAAGCTCATGGAGGGCTCAGATTGCATGAGAAGAGAGCACATGGATTGTGCTTTCTTATAGCCAATCAAGGAGTGACACATGTCACATGGTGAGAGGATGGAGGAAAGGGGAAGGATGAGTCAACAAAGGAGGCTCAAGGGATAAAATCTTCATAAAGACCCTTCATAAGTGCTTTGTAAGAACATTTATGACTTTGTGGGCTTTATAAAGTTTTGTGGTTGAAGATATTTGTGAGAGATACCATGAAATTCGAATTTGAGGGTTTAGGGAGGTTTTAAGCTTGCTTAGGGTTGTAAAAATGATTAGAGGAAGGGTTAGAGATGGCTTAGGACTAGGCAAGTGGATGGCATTTAATGAGGGTGGGTGAAGGAGGAGATATTTGTTAACTTTGGCTTGAGTTAGCAAGTTTTAACCCATGTTTAGGGAATGTGACAAGGTTAGGAGGGGATTAGGATTAGGGTTAAAGACATCTTCTAGAAGAGTCTAGGCTTTGGATGAGGATGAAGACTTTCTAGAAGAGTCTAGAACTTCCTAGGATAAGATTTTATGAAATAAATAAAGTTTTATTTATTTCAAGGGTTTGGGTTGAGGAGATATTTATTAAAATATTTTTAATAAACATGAGGATTAATATTTAATCTTGATTAAATATTTTGAGTTGGGATTAGGGGTAGGAAATGATGGGATTAGCCTTTAATCGAAATTAAAGAAGGATTAGAAGATTTTGGAAGAGGTTATTGGTCATAAGGAAATTGGCCAAGTTTTGGGCAAAAAATAATTTTTTTATTTATTTTAGGATTTTTGGTCAATTTATTAATTAAATAATTAATAAATAAGGAAATAATGTTTAAATAAGATTTAAACATTTTTGGGAGGGATTCCTTAATTAAATATTTTTAATTAAGATAAAGGGATTTAATGGCATAAAAATTAATTAATTAATTAATTAAATAATTAATTAATAAATGATGATGTCATCGGGACTTTTTCAGAAAATAAAAATAATTTATTTTTTAAAGGTTTTTAGGTGTCTACATTTTGCCCCTCTTTGATGTGATGCTGCAAGTGGCATGGCATCAAAGATAAAAAAATAAGATGCCCAAGGCTAGAGCAGAAGAGGAGAGAATGGGCTGTGAGATGGCCCCTCAAGAAGGCAGCGGGGAGAGAAAGCGAGGCTCGATGGCTTCTTGAAAAGGGTTTGGGTTGAGGAGATATTTATTAAAATATTTTTAATAAACATGAGGATTAATATTTAATCTTGATTAAATATTTTGAGTTGGGATTAGGGGTAGGAAATGATGGGATTAGCCTTTAATCAAAATTAAAGAAGGATTAGAAGATTTTGGAAGAGGTTATTGGTCATAAGGAAATTGGCCAAGTTTTGGGCAAAAAATAATTTTTTTATTTATTTTATGATTTTTGGTCAATTTATTAATTAAATAATTAATAAATAAGGAAATAATGTTTAAATAAGATTTAAACATTTTTGGGAGGGATTCCTTAATTAAATATTTTTAATTAAGATAAAGGGATTTAATGGCATAAAAATTAATTAATTAATTAATTAATTAATTAATTAATAAATGATGATGTCATCGGGACTTTTTCAGAAAATAAAAATACTTTATTTTCTAAAGGTTTTTAGGTGTCTACATTTTGCCCCTCTTTGATGTGATGCTGCAAGTGGCATGGCATCAAAGATAAGAAAATAAGATGCCCAAGGCTAGAGCAGAAGAGGAGAGAATGGGCTGTGAGATGGCCCCTCAAGAAGGCAGCGGGGAGAGAAAGCGAGGCTCGATGGCTTCTTGAAAAGTAAAAGAATCTCGGATGAGCAAGGAAACTCAGATTGGCAAAGAGAAGGGGCTGAATTAGCTCAAACTCTCACTATGGGAGAATGATAAAGGAGAATCAGATGCACAAGAGGAAGCAAGCTTAAGACTTTAGGGAAGGTGGAGGATGAAGGAGCGGAGTGCTATAAAAAGGAATCCAGGATAGGGAGATGGATGAGGGGATTATAAAACTGATGCAATAGGATTTCAAAGAGTCAGATTGGCGAAAGATGGGTTTCGGAGATCCCTAGGACTAGGATTGTGGATCTCGAAAGATGAGGCTTGGTGGATTGATTTGGATTGGTGGATCCCTAAGACTAGGATTGTGGATCCCTAAAGCTAAAGGTGAGGAGTGATTCAAAGAGATACTGATGCATAAGCTGGGGTAGGAGCGACAGATGTAGGATATGGATGGGGGATAATGGAGATGAAGGGAATCCATTGAAGCTTTTTGATCGGGGGGAATACTTCAAAGAGAAGTACCACCATGTTAGTTGAGCACTAGATTTGCTATAGGATTGTTGGTTAATTGCCAAGGTTACCAAGAACATCAAGGCCTTTTCACCAACTGTCCAAAGGACTGACAGACTGACTCAAAACAAACATGCAAGGATTGCCCCAGCATCACACATGAATCTCGAAAGAATCAGAGTGGAATCGACACTGGGTAACCCACAAGCAGAAAAGAAAAACAAATAAAAGACCTAATCAAGACCTTATGCCCAGATTGCCCCATTCGCAGTATACCATGATATGGAAGATCGTGGCAACCTTGAGGAGGGAACAAAAGGATTTCTTGGAAAAGATACTTCAAGACCCAAAAGGGAAGATTCCAAATCGAAAGAAAGGGAAAATCCAAAAGAGAACTGTTTGCCAACGAGATGGGTAGGACAAGGTACTAACGGACCAAGATCAAACATGAGGAAAGCTATATCCTGCAAGGATCTATCGGAGAGCACCTAAGCTGATGGATCTAGATGAGTGATGCGTCTGGCAAGTTGAACTAAGAAGGATAACACTTTGGTGATAGGAGATCTAGCTAAAGGATGCATTGGGATAGCTAACCAAGGGTTGTGTGATGTGTGCAAGATGTTTAGCAAGGATGAACTGACACGAAAGCTGGATAGATACAATGGTACTAAGCTAAAGAGGATGTACAAGCTGATGGACCAAGATATTTACAAGCTAAAGCTAACCAAGATAGTTACAAGCAGGCAAAAGCTCAGGATGATAGGATAGCGGGATGGTTCGATATTGTGCAAGATGCGAAAGCTAAGGATGAGTTGATAGCAAAAGATATGGATTTGGAAAGATACATCTAATGATGATGAGAGATTTTGTGACCAAGGATAGCTAGAGCAGTAGGATGAGATGGCTGGATAGGATGGTAGATAGCTAGGATTATGATGGATATAAAGAGATGACATTGGGTTTGCATGAGGATAGCCTAGAGCTAGATACCAATGACAAGGGAGGATGGACAAGACAAGATCTCCAAGGAATATAGTGCCCCCAATCAGAAGATAACATGTGGAAGGAGGTCTTATGATGGATGTGATAGGATTGAAGCTAGGATGGAAAAAGCTGAAGGGGCTAGGGAGATGGATGATAGCTGAGATGATTGGCTGAAGTTGCATAAGATTAGTGGATGGTGTGAGATGGAAGCTGGAGGATGGAGGATAGGTGGATAGATTGGAAGATGGAGTTGGATGTCAAGAGATGACCAAAAGCATGAGGGTGATAGGCTAAGCTGGGGATGGCGGGATTACGCATGACGCTTGTTTGCCAAGTTTTCATCATGGTACTTGTCCAAGGCGCTTGAATTGCCAAGTTTTCACTAGTGAACGCTTTATTTTTCTTTTCTTTTTTGACTTTTTGACTTTGGACTTAGCTGGAAGTATTTTGGCTTTCTTCAGCTATTTTGGCTTTTTTGGGATTTTTCACTAGCTGTTGGAATGTTCAATTTTATTGCTAGCTATTGGTACACTGGATGTGTGATTTATGCAATAGATCAGATTAGATGGGATTGATGGTAGGAGATGGAGGGATGAAAATGCTGGAAAGGAGCATGAGATGGGGATGCTTGCAAGAGCAACATTGGCACATGTTGGAACGGGTGTGAAAAGAGCATATGGGGGATAGATGGTAGATGCGGGTGTGATGGAGGATTTGTGGAAGCGTGCTTGGGGATATAGGCACCCAAGATGGAGTTAGGAGATGGGGGATAGGAGTCACTAGATGGGGGATTAGCAATGGTGGATGCCATTATGCATTGGGTTTCAACTTTTTTCTTGGGGATCCACATGGTCTTGGATTTTCTTTTCATAGGCTTTTGCATTGTTTTGCATTCTTTGATTGGATTTTGCCTTTTTGGAGTATGTCTTTTAGAATAGGCATATGATTGCCTAGGATGTGGATTTTTAGCTTTATGCATTTTGAAGTTGGCATTCACATTGTTGTGGTAAGCTTTGGGAAGATGGTTAGGAGAAGCTTTGTGAGATGGAGAGCATATGAAAGAGCATGTAGGGGGATGATGATGGATGATGTGCCCTGATATGTGCCTTTGTTGATCTTGCATAGAAATGGATGGAATAGGATTTTTATGATGTTGACTTTTTTAGAAAATAAAAATACTTTATTTTCTAAAGGTTTTTAGGTGTCTACACTTGTAACCCTTGCAAGTTATCATTGTTGTGACATCAACATCTTTATTTTTCAAAGGAAAAAGAGCCATATTAGAACATGTGTCACATGCTCGTCTAATGTAATTAACTTGACTAATAGGATTATCTATTTTGTCACATAAAACATATGAGATGAACTCATTTCATCTACTGGGAGGGGCATTTTTATAACCAAAATTTTTTTCTATAATTTTTTGATAAACTTGATAATGGAGATCAAATTCAATATGATAATGAGAACAACAAGTTTCAAACACTTTGTTTCTCCTAACATAGTATGGCTTCAATCTTTCAAATAATGTCTACCCAATCTTTATATCAAGAATTAAACTAAAAAATGAGACATATATTTCATGTTGTGTTATGTCCAACCAATTTTTTGAATGATGTTCATAAAGATTATCTCTAACCCTATGTCCAAGAACATATCTAGTATTTGATGAAGGGTGAGTATTATCATTCCAAGATGATATTACCAAATTTTTTATTCTATCATAAATCCTATCACAATGAGGATCTCTACACATTATTGCTCAATTTCCTTCCAAAGTGTTATCATCCAAAACCATTCTCCTCTTAACATATTTTGATATTGTTTTTCTACTAAAACCAATATGTGATGAAATTGATGATATTTGTTTATTTTGGGATATAATACTACCAAGAATAGATGTCAACATAACTCTTATTGTAGTGCTCTTATCTTTACTTTGAGTTTTCTTCCCTATAGATCTCAAATCTTTCTTAACATTTTCAATAATATTACTTTGCATAATAGAAAATTTTCTCTTTTTCGATATTGTCTCTACTCCTAGAAATTTTAATGACTCTTGCAAGTTCTTTTCTAAAAGAACACAAGCAAGTACTTGGGATTTTTCAAGTGTTTCCAAAACATCAAATTTACTTGTTAATTCTTTTGCTATCTTATTCAAAGCTCCTTTTTTGGAAAGAATTAACAATTTAACATCGGCAATAAATTTTAATTTATCCACATCCATTGCAAGTAAATGACCTAAATTTATATGAGTTATATTTTTCTTTACACTTGTGGCTAGTCTTATCCATTCATCCATATCAATTTGAGCAACTGATCTTGACCCTTCCCCAACTTCCATTGCTTCATGTCTTGAATTATCATGTCCTAAATGGTTTTCCTGAATTGTCATGACTCAAATATTCTTCAACATGTATTTACATGACTTGTGATTTTTTGTTAAGATATACATGCATATGAATGAATAAAATTATAAAATTATTTATAAAATTGAAAATATACATGCATATGAATTTACACATGTACATACCTTCTCTTTTTTTTGATAATTTACTAAAGCCTTTTTACAATTTTTCTATTTTGCATGAGGTGATCTATTTCTTGTAGACTTACTTTGTCTTCCTTGCTATCATCCCATCTTATTCCATTTTCTTAAAAAATAGTAAATTCCTTATAAGATTGTTTTGGATTGATTTGAAGAATGAATAAAAATAACTTTTTATATCAACCAAAAAAAAATTCAAAAAAATTAGTATTGGTCGATAGACTTCGTTCGAATGCCCCATGTCCAACACGTACAAATAAATTTAACTAGAAAGAGAAAATAGGGGACTTCATTCCAAGCCCTGTGGGAGCCCATTGGAAAAATAGGGGACTTTGTTCAAAGCTCCATGGAAGCCCATTGGGCAAACAAGGGGCTTCATTTGAAGCCTCTTGGAATCCCCTAGTAGATGGGGGGTTCAAACAAAGCCTCATGTGTAAACCTTGATGACATTCCACACCATTGGCAAATAGCCCATGGGGACTTCAAGTGAAGCCCCTGTCAAACAATGGAAAACAACCTTGGGGGTTGTTGGTTTTTGATTTGAAAAAATTTATGCAAACTTTTAAAAGCATATAAATACCTTGGAGTTAGCTAGAAACCATAATGGGAGTTATGAGAAACAAATTAAAAAGACCAAATGACAAGACTATGTAATGTCTTCTCCACTTTGAACTCTACAAAATTTAGGAGGGTTTACCTATAAATTTACTTTCTCTCTCCAAATTTTAAATCTTACAATAAAAGATAAATTTGGCCTTAATTCTTATAATTCTAGGATTGTAAGAGAGATGATAAATGGCTAATCTATCAAAACCTAAAACTCCATGAATCAAGTATGGGCTTACTTTTCAAATCTTCAACAATGAAACATTAAAAGGATGATTTATAAAATGATTATACTATATATACATGCCAAATTATATCAACTTTAATGGATGACCAATGCCTTATTTATTAGGCTATTATCTCACAAGAATTTGACATTTACTTATTAGATCCATCTTAACACTTTGTGAGAAGAATATCAATGTTTAGTTCTAGATCTCATTCTTATCAAAATATTCTTTGAAAACCACGAAACTCTTCCAATATACATCAAGCATTTACATAACCCATTTATATTATAAGCAAATTGTAAACTGAAATATAATTCAAAATGAATTACAAATGAGACCTAGTAAACTTTTCTATTAAATCTCAAAGAATTAAGTGGCAACAAAAGAAAAGACAATATCTAAAATGTATAACTACATCTTTTTATTACTTTGCTTTCAAAATATACAATTCAATGTCAACTCTTATTAAAGAAAACTCAATTAGATCAGCCACTGTTAACTCTTGCTTTTTTCACTCTATCTTTTGGGAAAAAAATAGTATACATGGACTAACTTAAAAATGAACAAAAACTTAGTTCAACAAAAAAGATTCTCAAACCCACCCCCCTCCCCCCCCCCCAGCCTTGGGAAGTCATTTATATAGCATGAGCTGCAACAAGATTCGGCCATAGAGGAAAAAGAATAGATGTCCTTGAGACAAAACAACAAGGGTGCAAATGAAACAAAAATGCCATCATCCTCATAGCATGAGAAAAACTAAAAAAAATTGTGGCCCTTTTTGTTTGACAGCAAAGTACTTTCTCATCAACTACTTTGTGGTGGGGTAGAGGCCTCTTCTATTTTTTCTTTTTCTTGCTCCTTCCATCTTACTCAATCACTATCTCTTTATGGTATTGCTTTGATATCTATTACAACCTCCCAAATTGTAATGTCAGACTCTTCATCTAGCTAGATGGCTTCTCTAATGGTATTCAATTCATTCAAACACATATTCCACTTGGCATCAGTTAGCTTGAACCTCTTTAGTTGTCTTATTGATGTCTTTTACAAGTTTGTACATAATGTCAATTATATCAAAAAATGTAACAATATCAATTTCACCATTGCTATAAGCAAGGAATCTCTCATGTCTCAATATATTATCAAAAAAATCAAACCATTCATGTCACTCCCTTAATTTATTATCATCAACAACAATTTATTAAATGAAGCCTAGTGTCCCATTAGAAATGATCTTCATCTTATTATTTATCAAATGCATTTTTCTTGAGAAGAAACCATTCAACTCCTTGACTCTATTTATCATCTTCCTTGTGGAAATGATAACCTCCTTAGGTAATTCTTTCTTCTGTGTAAAAACTGGAATGGGCTTATCAAAGAATGAAATGTATGGACCCCACTTGGTAAATAATGGAGAAAGTAAAGATAATGCTACTAAACATTGATATGCTGCTCCTTATAAATCAATGAAACTATTGTGGATATTTTTTGAACCTTGTTTTAGGACATTTATCTTATGTGACAACATGCTTTCTATTGTCCTAGCTTCTATCTCTTTTCCTACTTCTAATTCTTCAACTTCCATTTGTTGATCCATACCCATATTTGATATATTAATGTCTATTTAGGTCTCTTCATCTTTTGTCTCAGTAACTAGCCTTGTTACATTCTTAAAAGTTTAACCTCATTCTCTAGAGTAGCCATCTTCTATTGAAGAACATATGTTCTCTTCATTTTTTCTTAATATTTCTTCCTTGTATTAATGTACATACTATAAGTTTGATAGAGTATTGATTAAGTAAAAATAGATTTTAAAGGAACCAAAACTCTTTACATAAAACCATAAGTCTAGAAAGAAATGAAAGTAAATGACATAGAAAAGCAACACAGGACAACATAAGACAGACCTCCAAAATGAATAGCCATGAGGTCACCCAAGACAAAGCTGGAAAAGACAACAAAAGAATAGAAAAAAATAGCAACTGACCTGCTAAGAAGTCTTTATCAGGTCAACAACCTGATCCGCTAGAATATGCATATTTTCAGCAATGGCCTTCACCTCGTCCATTTTACTCACTTCCTCATTCTTCTTAGAATGAGCTCGGGTGCATTTGCTAGGACCCTGATTCTCTACCACCAGAGGGGAGTCTTTCCCTTTTTCATGCTCAAGTAGTTTCAAGAGGTTACCCACATTATTAGCCATTTGTTTGAACAACTTCTCTAGATTACCCAACTTAGCTTCCATTTTAAACACCTTCCCTTGATTAACACTAATTGCTTTATCTAGCACCTTGTGTTTGGCCTTGAGTCATGGTATCTTATGCATAAGGTTTTTAACTTCTTCTACATTCCCAATAACTTCTGAAATCTTGTCTATGTGTTGGCCAAGTATACACTCACCTCTAGTAGTTTTACTAACTTGCTCCACTTCCTTGCCAAGCATCTACATTTTTTGCTTCAAGAAGCCAATCTCCTTCCTGATTGTACCAGGGTTACCAAAGAAGACCTTTGGATGACCTAGGACCACCATCAATATTATCATCCAAATTTGGATGATGCCCCTATTCCCCATCATCCTCATTTTCTGAATCCCCATTCTTCATAGTTTGTAACTTCTCCTCCTACCACCTCAAAGATGTTCTTTTCCTTTCCATTCAGTGTGCCAGAGGCTCATCATCAGAAGGGGGAGAGGCCCGATCATCTTGAAAACCCTTAGTACCATTTCCTTTACCTCCACTCCTCTTTTTATAGTGATCTCTCACTAATTCCTCCATAAAATCACTTTCCCGGTCAGAATCATAGTCAACAACCATCTTTATCTTCTTTCTAGAACTACAACCAAAGCCCTTTTTCAAACTCCCCATAACCCTCTTAGCTTCATCTTGGGTATCTAAATCATAACCCTTTTCTAGGAGACTCCCTTCTGTATCATAGTTTGCCCCTTTCAAACTGCCCTTGGGTTTGATAATCTTCTTGGATTTTAACACATTCATTATAAGAACCATAAGACCCTTGTGGCAAACATGCTAACCATTCAAGTCTTTCTGAATAGCCTAAATGGAAATGCTAAAAGACTACATTAATTAAAATGGGAAGTTAATCCTAACATCATGCCTAAAGTGATTGGCCAACATGAAATGGTACCCATACAACTTAGTAAATCTCCCATCTAAAGTGAGGTATTCCATTATAACGAAAAATACAAATCGCCATGGTTGAGAAATAGAAGCTAGGTTGATATAAGAATTACCTATTTTCACCAAGTTTCTTTTCTCCTACTTTGTCTCCATGAATTCATCTATGGCCCCATCTGACAGCTTCCTTTCTCGATAAAATTTAATCCCATCCATGTCCAGCTTCGTGGCCTCTGCAATCACTTCTTTAGTAACTTCCATTCACCAGTTACCAACCATAACAGAGCCACCCTTCCAAGGTTTAATAAATTGATGTGTAATGGTAGGATTGTTATATTTAAGGCTCTCCATGTACCCTATGAAATTGATATGCCTTAAGGTATCCCAGACCTCCATCTTGTTCGTCCACTTCGAGCAACTTGCTGACTCCACCCTTTTCCTTTTTCCTCCTATATTCCCTTCACCAATTTTTTTGGTTTTCTTTCTCTGAAACCCCGAATTCACTTTGTAACAAAAGGTAACACCACATTCGAAGAGAAAAATGATAAAAACTACCCAAAATATGTCTGAATAAATGCTCAGCTTTCTAGAAATCATTACCCAACACACTCCAAAAGAGTTCTCCTCATAATTACAAATTACTAACACCATCATATTTAAAAACTTTTTTGCATAGATCTCCATTTATCATAATCAATAAATTGGTAGCCATCTAGAGGTAAGGACTTATTATAATCCCAAATGATTTTATGATCACTAAAGTAGGCCATGTTTACAACCCAATTAGCAGTACACTTGTCTTCTCTAAAATTATGAGTTATAATGCATGTTTCAAAAGAATTTATAATGTGAATAGCCTTGAGGACAATATTGCTAATTGTCCATGATGGTTTAGTAATTTGATTTAGATAGTTAATAATGTTGAGGGAGTCACCTTCCACCTATATCTTCCTCAAATTCATACTCTTAGCATAGAGAAGACCATGAAGAGTAGCACATGCTTCTGCCACATGATTGGTTTGATCCATAATTGGAATAGCCATGCATCCCACATAGTCACAATTAGAGTTTCTAATAACAACTCCACACCCTGCTTTGCCTAGGTTTCCTTTCAAGGCCCCATAAAAGTTTATCTTGAACCAATTCATTGAAGGACAATCCCATCTTGTATTATCCCTTGGATTATGTTGCTGAATATCCATTCCCAAACTCCTTAAGTTCCAACTATAAAATACCCAGTCTTCCCACTCATTATAAGGTTGCTATCCAAAACTAGTTATTTTAATATGCTCAATCATAAGGACCTTAATTTTATAGAAAACCTTATCAGGATTGGATTCTACTCCTCTAAAATTCCTATCATTGCACTCCTTCCAAATGCCCTAGCATAGATAAGGAAGAATGAAGTCCCAAAGTTTAACAATCAAAGCATTCTTGGAAGGGCTCATCCAACTAGTAAAGAACAATTGAATAGTTACAGGGAAAACCCAATCCACATTCAATAAGCTACAAAATTTATCCCAAAGGTTCTTGGTAAAGGGGCAATGCAACATTATATGATCAACCAATTCCCCATCATTCTTACAGAGGACACGTCTATTTATAATGATGAAACCTCTCTTCTTAAGATTATCAAGAGTCAAAATTTTATTTTGCAAAAGAATCCAAAAGAAGATATTAACTTTGGGTGTCATGCCTTTCCCCCAAGCCTTGGTGCAATAGGGTTCATCATGATCATTGAAAGAATTAGCATAGGCTAGGGAAATAGAGTATATTCCACCAGAGTTATCTTTTCATATCAAATCATCATCTTTATGGTTTAAAAAGAACACATTCAGGCACTTACCAAGCTCAACCAAGTTGTGGTCAACACTATTAAGATCCACCCACATATCATCCTTCTAATAATCAGCCACAAAAGTACCAATTTGATTCTTACATTGCTCCATATACCTATTCCACCTTGGATCATCATAAAGTGGGTGGTCCAAGATCCAAATGTCTTCACAAAAAAGAACTCTTCTACCATTACCCACCTTCCATTTAACCCCTTTCCTTAAAATATTTTTGAATTTCTACGAATTCTTCTAGATCATAGACTCCTCTTGTTCTAAGTCACTATTAAGGAAAGGATTAAAATCATAGTGGTCCCTATGATATTTATCAACCCAAATGTTCTTCCATTCCCTCTCCTCCTTATACCATCTACATAATAATTTTGCCAATAAAAATTCATTCATTGTAGTAACCCTTCGCAAGCCAAGCCCACCCTTCTCCTAGGGCATAAAAACATTTTCCCATGCAATTAGAGGGAGCCTCTTTTTGTTCTCTATTCTAGTTGACAAGAAAGTATTTTTTAATTTTCTCAATAGCAAGAGAAAAATTTCTCAAAATTTTGAAAACACTCAAAGCATAAAAGCAGAACATGTTGTAGGATAGACTTCAAAACAATAACCTTTCCAACCTAACTGAGGAGAGAACCTTTCCAACTAGCAAGTTTTGAGTGGATTTTATTAATCAGCAAGTTCCAAAAGCTGTCAAGAGGGGCTAAACCCAAAGGTAAACCTAAATAGGATTGAGGCAGAGAGCCAATCTCATAGCCAATTATCTTTTTCATCTTATTTTTCCTTGCCTCACTAAAATTAATAAAGTAGATTAGACTTTTGCTCCAATTTATGATTTGACTAGTGGCCATCCCATAGTCAACCAAAGCCTTCTTAATGTTCCTAGCATTTCTCACCGAAGCCTCCCCCTTAACAATAGAATCATCAAAAATTGTTGGTGAGAGAAAACTAAAGTAGAAGATGAGGGATTAAGGCCCATAAAATCCCCTTTCAACACCATAGTATCCACAAATCTCCCTAAACATTTAGCCAAAATAATAAAAAGAATAGGAGAGATCAGGTCTCCTTGTCTAAGATCCCTAGAAGCCTTAAAGAAGGAAGTAGGGGAACCATTAACAAGCATCGAGAAGGAGGCCGACAAAACTAACATGAAGATAAGATCCTAAAATCTCTTATTAAAGTCAAATGCTTCCAGACCATAGAGAAGAAAGTTCCAGTCCACTTTGTTGTAAGCTTTAGAGAGATCAAGATTAAGAAGAAACCCTTCCTTCTTAGAAATTGAAAGAGAATGAATATTTTCATGAACTATAATAATGGAATCCAAAAAATTTCTTCCAAGAACAAACCCATTTTGCTTCCTAGAGACGATAACTAGAAGAAGGGACAAAATTTTGAGGGTAAAAACCTTAGAGATAATCTTATAAAAAGAATTACACAAGCTAAAGGCCTAAACTGATCCAATCTATCCACACCCAGCTTCTTCAGAATAAGAGCATTAAAGGTGCCATTTAACTCTTTAAAGATGTTCCTAGTACCAAAAAAAATACTTCACACCATTACAAATGTTAGCACCAATGATATTCCAATACTTATGAAAGAACAAAAATGGAAACCCATCAAGACCAAGGGGTTTGTCACCCTCAAAAGAGAAAATAGCCTTAGAAATCTCATCTGAGGAAGCAATAGAAGTGAGGGACAAATTATGATCCTCAGAGATACAAGTTGGAATGCACTCAAGAAAAATATTCTACTTATCCAAATCCAAATTGGGGTCACCTTGAAGCAGTCTATTGAAAAACTCTATAGCCTCCCTTTTGATAATCTCTTCATTGTTAGTGAAACCCTCATCTGTATTAAGTCTAGATATTCTATTAGCCATCCTATTCTTTAAAGTAGTCATATGAAAGAACTTAGTATTTTGGTCACCTTCCTTCAAAAAGTCCTTTCTAGAATGTTGTCTCCAGAACATCTCCTCCTTGGCGATAATGTCATGAAGTTCAACCAGTTTACCACTTTCCTCCTCCCTTGAGACCATGTCATAACCATCAATCTGAATCCTATCTTGTATATATTTAATTTCCTCCAAAATCTTTTTTTTGTTCTCAAAGATGTTGCCAAAGGTATGTTTATTCCATTTTTTAATATTCTTCTTGACATTTTTCAATTTAGCCGCAACTCTAAACATTGTTGTACTTTCCACTTTAATACCCCACTACTCCTTAATGAGAGTCTTCAAGTTTGGATGAAGAGTCCACATTTTCTCAAATTTTAAGGGGAATTTTTTATGAAAGTTGAGCTTATCAGCAACTAGAAAAATAGGGTAATGATCTGATCCCACCCGAACTTGAGCATTAAGTGCACATTTATAATTTAGGAACTAGTCATTGCTAATAAGAGCACAATCCAACCTGACCTAAATAAGATCCTTCCTAGTTCTTCTGTTAGTCCAAGTGTACTCAATCCCATGCAAGTCAAGATCATGAAGAAGATGATGATCAATAAAGTTCATTAAATCTAATCTATTGTCCAAATTATTCTGGCTACCACCCCATTTTTTAGATTCTTTTAAAGGGGTATTGAAGTCCCCCATCACCATCCAATTCTCATTAGAAAAAAGCTTTCTCTGATTGGAAATTTCTTCCCACAAGGTCTTTCTTTCACATTTGGAGTTGGGGGCATAGACATTTGTAAGAACCCAACTAAAATCATCTTTTGAGTTAAAGAATCTAGCATTCATCATATTTCTATTTTGAGAGATAAGCTCCCCTTGAATCCATCTATTTATCCAAAAAATAGCCATCTCGCTCGAAACTCCTTTAGAATCATTTCCAATAATTTTTCCTCACTTGAAAATAGGAAACATTCTACCTTATCCTTCAGTATCTTGGTTTCTTGAATAACAAAAATGTCCAACCTATTTTCCCTAATCATATTTTTCAAAATGTCATGTTTATGAGGGTTATTTAACCCTCAGATGTTCCAAGAGATTATCTTCATAATTTATGAATTTTTTTTTATTCAAGGATGGTTCTCTGAGTACCATTAGCAATGCCTCTATTTGCCTCAGTTGTTCTTTTCTACAAATTAGATGGTCTTCCAACTAGTGAGAGGGAAGACCCAACATCACCATTCTTCAGGATAGTCCTAGTAGGCATAGAAGAAGAAAACCCAAGTCTACCCTTAAATATTTTAGACTCCCCTTTTTTTAATCTACTTTGGGCCCTTTCTTATTGTTTTTGGAGGTAGCAGTCTCCTCATCTTTTTTACCACCTTTTTTCCTACCTTTAGACTATTTTCCCACCAAGATCTAATTGGTATTAGAGCTATCCTCCTCTTACACTACTTCCTCATCATGAGAAATAGTTAGAAGGTCCTCAACTTCACCTCTAAAAAAGTTCTAGCTAGCACATTCTCCTGAGCCATATGCTCTGTAGACACAACTGTATCCTTTTGGGTCCCCTCTTTAACATTGTCCCTCCCATCCTTGGTGATAATCACCTTATCTTCTAGGATCCTCTTCAAACTATCACTATTAGTGATCTTTGAAATATTCCAAACAGAGACATCCAAGCCATTCTCCTTCTCCATAGGTGAATCCAGTCTAGGATGGGGAGCTACCACATCATAATTTGTGTATTCTAACTACTTCTAAAGAGGAGCACCATCACCCAAAGGTCTTGGGGGAACCTCCACACCCACAGTCACACCACCAACCAAACCACCATGAGAAAATTTATATTATTCCTATGGTGGGGTAGACTCACCTAAATCCACCCCATCACCCTTGGAGACTTCTAAAATATTGTTATGTTCCTTTCTCACCCACACTTTCTTGAATTTCTTGGCCTTTCCTTTCAAAGAAGGACATTTATTGGCCTAGCGACCAGCTTTTTTGTAATGAAAGAAAGCAAAAGGAATAGACTCAAACTCAATACATTGGTCCCAAATACCAAGTTTAGATTTTAAAGAAATAGATCTAGGAAAATCCACACCTCTTGAAACTCCAACATAAAATCTGGCAAAGTTTAGTCTCCTCCTAGATACAGTCATAGGATCTAAAGAGAGGAGTTCCCCAAAAGTAATCGCAATGCCCTTAAACACATCTTCTATCCAAAACTCAAGAGGGAGATCAGGTAGTCTAACCCAAACAGGGGCTTGAATAGTAGTTTCATCCAAAAAGTAAAGGTTGGGGGTCCATTTCTGTAATAGCAAGGTATGTTTCCCCATGACCCAAGGACTACAATAGAGGATATCCCACTTATCCTCCTCATAGGAAAAACAAAAGGGGAGACACCCTTTGGCCATTACTAAATTGTCAACTTGTCCTTTCAAAATCCATTTTTGCAAACAAAGTCCTGCACATCTTCAATGTTAGTTTTGGACCCAATGAACCTCCCAACCAAAGTTGAATCCATGCAGGAAATATTTTTTTCAATAATCTAATTAGGGATTTCAATGGAGTACATACCTTTATACGTTGTAGAAATATCCCTAACTGGTAGGAAAGAAGACTTGCTAGTAGGGCATACACCAAATAAGCAAGACCATTTTTTAATCTGCTTGGGCCCCCCTCCTGAGTCCTCCAAAGTCCCATCATCATTAGTGTCACCAAATAAAATAGAGGAATCTCTAGTTGACATAGATTGCACTCCTAGTTCAAAGGAAAGAGTTGTTCTTCCAACATGTCCAACTTTCTTTTCCCCATAAGTAACACTTTGTTCATTATGTTTTGCATCTAGTCACTTGATGTCATAGTAACATTTTTGAATATCACATTTCCTTAGGGAGAGTCTTTGACTTCCATAAGTGTTGGCTTATAAGACTCAAGGGCCAAACTCTAGATTGCTATTATCTTAGCATCAATATTAAAACTAGTTTCCTACAATTCTCTAATGATATTGGTCTCCTCAAATGAGACACATTTACTTTGTCTTCTAATCTAATCCAACATAAAAGATGAGATTATTTACCATCTAGGGAATAGCAACATTTCACTTCTTTCTACTAGCTCTCTAGCTTCATCTACAATGAGGGTTTCACTATTTAGATCATATTCTTGTATTTCTTTCACTATCTCTACAACCTTCTCCTTTGAATCTCCTAGTTGCAATTGTAGAGATAGTTCATTTTTTTTTTTCTTGAAAAGAAAAGATTTGAACTCCTCATAACTAATCATTATCCTTAATAAACTCTTGAGCTTGTATAATTATGTCATCCATCATTTTTGCCTCAAGCTCAAATTTATTTAGGATTATTCCATTTTTATTGGCCTACTTTATGAAAAAATTATGCCTAATATCATAAACATACTTGCTCCCTCTCAACATAATTTGGAGGGCCTTTTCCCTTTCTTTGCATGGTATTTTAGCCAACTTCTACCACTTCCTACCACCTTGAGCCCAAGAAGAACTTTCTGGTTGTTTCTTCTCTTCTTAAATTTCAATCATGATATCCTACTTAGGAGATTTAGGCTCTATTCTATTTTTTATATCAAGGTCACCTAAGACATTATATTTTCATAATTTTGGATACATTTTTTGAATCTATCCAAATATTTTTCTTCATGATAGAAACTCTTGAAAGAAGGATCCATTTTTTTTCATTTCCTCTTCAATTTTCATTATCTCTTTCCACTTCAAGGTCATATCTCTTTGTTCCTCATTTTCCAAGCAATTTATGTTCACATCTTCTTCCCAATAAGGCTTGCTATTGGGAAAGTTAAACTTTCTCATTTATCTCAAGTAATTCTTGACAAGATCATTAGGGTCATAGGTCCTAGGAGGAGCTAAAGGCAATAGAAATTCTCTCATAAATTCATCCAACTCTTATGTTGCATCTTTTCCTATGATAAAGTCCCTAACTCTGATATTTCTATATACAAAATATCCTTTTATAATTGTGGGTCCCAAGTATTCCTAATTCATCATAATCAATTGCCAAAAGAATTCAATTATTCCCATTCTTTTTGGAATGTGCCTTGGGAAAAGATGAGGAGGTTGGGCGCATCCATAAACCCTTATTATGGAACAATTTTTTCATTAAAAAAATACTTCCCAAATAGTGTCCCAACTTCCTATCATCATCATAGTATCTAGAGGGTTTAAATAATATTCTAACACCCCTAGGGATCCTGGATCCTCTTAATTATATCAACTAACATATTTGAAATTGGATGCACAAAATCATTGTAGAAAGATAAAGAATTTGAATAGGGATATAATATTTTTCATACCTGAGTCCACCATTGTATTGGCAAGTTTTCTCCCATCTCCTATGTTCCTTCAATAAAATCAAGATTAATGTACCCTATGTTCTTGTACAAGATTATATGCATTAACAATGACTAATGGTGAAATTTTAAATTCCCCATTTCTCCCTTTTTTGTAGTTGTGATCTCATTGTGCATAACATTTATTATATGGGTGACAAAGTCATGCCCCAAATTGGTGTAAAAATCATTTATTTCTAAGGCCATGATATATACATTTCTAGGATCATTAATAGTCGCATCCAACCCTATCACCTTGTCCAATCCAAAAACTATATACTGAAAATATGTACTGAAAAACTTCAAGGGCATGAGGTCTCCTACCTTTTTAGGGATTTCACCCTTTTCTTTTCTAGACCTTAGAATGTGCCTCCTCATAACCTTGCCAATAAAGAAACCATTTTGACTCTTAAAGGTCTTGTTCATTTTTTCTTGCTCAATGATTTTAGTCATAGGCCCTCCCAAGTTGAATACTTATAAGAATGACTCCCTATCTAGTGTACATAGGACACTTCTATCCTTTCTATGAAGCCCATGGGTTATAGGATTATATGCCTTTATCAAGAATTTTACCAAATCTATATCAACAATGACTTCTGGCATAATCAATTTTGCAAATTTCTATTCCAAGGATTTGAAATGTGTAGCTTACAAAACCTGTTGTTATAGAAATACCAAAATAGTCTATTACCATTCACCTCTAGTTTTTTAGCATCCCTACAAAATCTATAATGATCTTTGAGGATGTACAAATTAAGTAACTAAATATTTGTTGACCTTGGCAGAAAATAGACCCATTCATCAACATAAAAACTTCTTATCTTTATCTCTTCTTGCTCAGTATTATTGAGTTGTCATTTTACATGATGCTTAATGGAAAGAATCCTTTCATACTCCTCTCTTGAAAAGCTAATATAGGATCAACTCCAAGGTTCTAGGTGATCTTGTGACCTACTAGAACCTTCTCAACTGAAGATAAATGTGTATGTTCACAAGGAGGCCTTTGTTGGTTTGAACCAATATCAAATAAGATGTTTGATATATTATTTTGAAAAGTAACCACAAAATAAATATATTTTTGGTATTTTATGTTTTATGATGAATGCAATTTATTGATGTAACTATATGAATTCCTATTTTAACCAAGTGTTAGGAAAGAAAATAACAAAGACAAGGTGACAAGAGATTAAAGCAAATAACTTGAAAAGGAAATTCTTAATGGATATAAACCATGATAACAACAAGTTTGTGAGTTAAATCCTCAAAAAGATTAGGTAGGAAACTAATGAAAATAGGAGCAATGTTTCCTCAATTCCATTGATGCTATCTTTGATGGGAACTCAATAATAATCAAAAGATGTTTCACCTCTCATCAAATTTCAAGGCCACAAAAAGTGCTCTCATGCAAGACAAGAAGCTATGTAGGAACAATAGGTGATCTTTTCTCCAACTTGGTACATTAGTAGAATTTGTTAACATGAGGAAAACATCAGAACTAAAAGAATGCACAATCATATCAACATAACAAAACTATTTGCTCCATTATTATTCATGAACATATATTCACAAAAATAACATGCTCTAGCAAGAATAACTACACTCAAAATGAGAACACCAATAGCATATATTATTGCATCAAAATAATGGCCTAGAGTACATATTACATTCATGTATTTATAAGAAATCATCTCCTCTTTTTTTTTTGAGAGTGAGAGCTCTTAAAATGAAAACACATGCTAAAAACTAATAAAACAAATCTAATTATATACAAACTAACTCAATAAAATGGTGCTAAGTAGGTCTCCACCCTTGTTTATATCAATTAATGGGTTCATGAGCCTTTATGTGACTTGAAGCAAAGAAAGAAGAATTAGATAAGAAGGAAGCTGCAAGAGGATCTGAGAGTTAGTAGAAGCTCTAAAAATGGAAGCTCGACCTTCTCTAGGCATTTCTAGGAGTTGGCCTACCGTCAGAATGTGTTTCTAGTGCATGGAATGCTCTAAATTATCAACTGGCAATTAATTGTTGATGAACTATTACTTCTTGAAAATTGTCGATGCACCTTTTTGAATAGCACATCTTGTCCACCTACACACCTTGATGGTAGGTTCTAAAAATCCATAATCTTCCCAAGTGTCAAAATTGAATTTCCAACATCTACATTTTTTTCCTTCCTTATCCCAAAGCAATGTCTGGATGTTTATTCTTAAATTTTTCTATGATCTCTGCTACTTGGGTAGCTTCTAGAAAATCCAATGCTACATATTTATCTTTAACTATTTTTCAAGAGTTACTAACCTCCATATGGTTTTTTACAAAATCCTCAAGTTTAGTGTCCAATTCCAAAAATACCTCTTCAGTGTTAAATGCTTGCCTGATATCTTCATCAAAAAAAACATGCTTAAAAGTTCTTCGAAATTGTTGGAAAACTAATTGTAGTGATTTAAGATTTATTTTTGACTCATCTTCAAAAATATCAATGGCAACAACGTCATAATACTTCTTTGCTTCCAAAATCTACTCTTAAGTCTAGTCTCTTAACCTCTAAATATCCTCATGTAGCCCTTCTATGACCTTATTGGAAACAAATATCTTCTCAATCCAATCCTTGAGCTTATGATTAAGCTCTTTTACTATATATACCTCCATGAGTGTACAATACCTTTTACCTTTTATTAATGTCAAAATCTATAGATCTTTCATCTAGGTATGTACCTCATCCATTAACCCAAAATTCTAGTTCACTATAGACACCATTTTATCCACACTCAACTGAATGTAGTGCAATAGCTTCAAATTTCCCTATATTATTTGTATACTCTTCTCCTCAAAATTATCACACCACTGCTAATGTGCTCCCAAAAATAAATCCATCTGTATTGTCCCCTTTTCCTTTCTATCTAGTGTCATAGTAAGAGTGATCTTTGGATGATCCAAGTCTATTGGGCCTACTAGTCCATGGAGATAGCCTCACATAAGCTCATTTTTTCTCTTTAGCATCAACAGTTAAGACTTATTTCTATCCATATGCTTAAACACCTCTTTTATACTCGTAGTAATCAGTACTTTGGTGGTGTCTATCGTGGGTCTTCCTAATAAGACCTCATTGATTTGATAATCACTAAGAGTCAAATCCTTAGTGTCTACATGTGGAGGAGGGGTGGCTATGTGTGCAAGAAAGTCCTAATCTTAGTTCTTCAAAATGAAGGCAAGTGCTTATGCATCACTTGTAGGTGACTCAGGCTTCTTGATGGCTTTTACTAGCTCATCCATTCCCTCTTCAACAGTTACATTCAACTACCTCTTTTGTTCAATCATGACCTCCCTATTAAGCCAAGGAGCTATAGTGCCCATTGGAGACATGTATTTGATTGAAAAGGGGGTTTTCACTGTAGGTCCCTTTCCCTTATTAGTCCTCTCTAGAGTCTTTTCTCATTGAGAGAGATTTCTAGTTTGAGTCTCTATATCTTCTTGGGCTAAGGTCCCAACCTTGGTATTGTGAGGAGTTTGTTGAGATTCTGCATGTATTTTCCCCTCCTTTGATACTTTATTGGCTTGCATTTTCAAGTGCTCTTCATCCTCTACTACCTATTCTTCTAAGTCTATCATGGGAGGAAGTGGCATTGCCAAGCTTTTTTTTAGAAATAACAAATCTTGATATGGTAATGGTGGTAGGCCCAGAGGTCCTTGAGGTAGAGGTGGTAATTGGTTCTAGTCCTATCCTAGGGATTGACTTGTAGGAGTATCTTTTATCTTCTCTCCCACCATCTTAGTGCCCACTAACATGAAATTAAAATGTAAGAGATCAAAGACATTTGTCTCTTGACTCTACATGTCTGCAATCCACTGTTGTTGCTCATCCTCTGAAGTAGTTACCTGAATAATATCTTTCAAAATGGATGGTGATTTCTTCTTTCCTCTTCCATGGCCTTTTCCAAGAAAGTCCTCTGACTCAAGAGGACATAGTCAATTTTCTTCCCTTCCTCTTTTTCCACTTCAGCTTCAGGAATGGTTTATGGCACCTACAGATGAGGAGTATCCTTTTTCTTCAATTTTCTCCTATGTGACCCTCTCATAGTGGGCTCAATCTTGGCCTTTTTAGGAGCTAAGGAGGAGGCTTCATCCTCTTGACCTTCTAGTGGCACCCTCTATTCTTCCTATTGCTCTGGCTTCTATTCATGTCCTAGTGGAGGCACTTGCTCAATCTCTTGGACTGGAGTTGCCCAGGATCTCGATGTGGTTGTTGAGGTGGTTGGGCCTGAACTATTTTTTTGCTACCCTTTTCCCCTCTCTTCCTCTTTACCCTTCTATCCCTTCAAAATACTCAATTTCCTGCTTATGTCAATGAACCATTTCTGGCCTTAGTGAGGATTGATTTGGGCAAGTTGGTACTGTGATCATTACACCTTTTCCTTTTATAGGTCATATTATAGCTTGTAGAGGAACAACCTATGGAAATGGGTCAAGTTTGAAGGGCTTCTTGATCCATTCCCTTGTTAGTTGGACTATATGGTGAGCTCTATTGTTGATGTTTGTGTTCTCATTCCTACCAATCTTCACATTCATGATTGACTTGTTATAGATTTTGTCCCAATTATATAATGAATCTAGGACATCTTTCGTGTCTTTCTTAATAGCCTTGAGTGGGATCTTCATTTTTAGGGCCTTTTCTACAAGTATAGATTTATTCTACAATAATTCCTTATTTAGATATCATATTCATCTATTGTATTCGTCTAGTGATCCTTTAGTGCATTTTCATGTATGAACTTCTTCCCTGCCAGATCTTGCACCATCCCAATATTATCAAACTATGGGCAAGGGGAGTTGTACTCTTCTAAGGGATATTGATCCCATTCAAAATTGAAGGTCATGACATCTTGTTTTTTCTTGACCTTGGAAGTACCTATTGTGATTAGCCACACCCATGTCTTCTTGTGTTGTTTCGTAACTCTATCATATGCAGATGTGAGTTGCCTTGAAATATACAACAAAATGAGCCTATCCAAAGTATATCTTAGGAGCTTCATTGGGTTGATTTATGCACTATCTACCCTTAGGTATGTGAACATTTTGAACTAAATATAGTAGGCATCAATCTCTATGATTCTAGTTACTTCCTCTACTGACATCCATTTTGCATAATCACCCTATATGAATCAATTGATTGCAAATATAAAACTATCATTCACTATCATTTATTCTTTGCTTTGATCCAAAAGTTTCTTCTTTACCAGCTGAGGATTCACCACATAGGGCCATGCTTTAGCATCTTACATGCTACCCTTTTTATAAATTCCCTAGGTAGTTAGTTGTTCTAGCCACCAACAAGTACACCAAATATCATGTCATGTATAATTTGGGCTAGGCCTTAATAGCTACTAGTTTCTCATCCAAGTTATCCCTCAACATTGTGGCCTAATCAATTGGTATCTTGGTTGTTTGGATGGTTTCTATGAAATGGACCATCTAGATATTGAGATGTCTAGCTACTGGTAGACCCATAACTCTACTTAAAATCATGATGGTGTATCCCACATCATCCTTCATATATCCTTGGTTCATGTCTACCTTACCAACTCTATGGTCCATTGGTGTTATATCAATCAAAAAGGATGATTGGATTATCTCTTTGGCTTCCTTCTCATGATCTTGATACCATCTTTCTACCCCTTCATAAGATATGTATATATACTAATTAGCTCTAGGAAAGTGGAAGACTTAATCAATGTTTCAAGGTCAAAGGTCCAAGGTTATCTCACATGTGACACTCTTGACAACCTTCTCTTTACTAAAATAGTTTTTGGAAAGAGCCATGATGAGTTCTAAAGATTGCATGGAAGTGGGATGTGATTCTACATTAACTAACCTTGATCAGATGAGTGTTGACACCATTGTGAATCTTTCTCTTGGCTTATTTTAGATGGTAAGGAAGGCATTGCAATCAATATGTCCAAGCTTGGTGTATCTGATTTCGGAGTGTCCATATTGAAAGTGGAACTTCTTTGGTGTACCTTGATATTTGAACACTATAAGTTTGGGAGACATCTTTTCTACAAGTGAGGATGATAAAGATGCCATTTTATCTACACAAAAGAGAAAAACATTAGTTCAAAAAGCTAAAAATATAACCCAAAACAAACCCTAATTAATAAAAACCTAGCCCAAATGCTCCAAAATAGTGAAAAACCAATTCAATCCATCCCATAAGTCCTAAAATGCAAAATAGTGCACCTTGATAGGTGTGTTAAGTGTGATAAATGAGCATTTCAAGACCATTTTAGTGTAGTTTCATACCTATGCATGTGCACACCCTAGTGAGGTGCAGACATGCACATGTGTGCAATTGTGCACGTGTTTGGAAAGTGCATTGTGAAAGGGGGGACATAACTTGGTTCTCAAGTTTTAGGTTTAGAAAGGATGTGAACATGTATACCTTGATGTGGTGTGCATATGCACACCCTTATGTATGCATTAAGTTGGTGTAAAAAGGTGTGCATGTGTGCACCTTGGGGAGGTGCACACATGCACACCTTTGACTTAGGTGTTTAAGTTGTTAAGTTCATTTTTAAGGTTTTTGAGGTGATCAAAGATGCACACATGTGCACCTTGAACATGTACACATGTCCACAAATTTAATGTTTAATACTTGAGTGTGTTAGTGTCGTGTGTAAGGCATCCTTTGAATGTGTGAACATGTAGTTGCAAGGAGGCATGGAGAGAAGTAGGGAGAGCAGAAGGGATCTTGGGTTTATATAGACCTGGACCCAGTTGTGAGTGGGAAATGTCAGCATCAATACTCACACACACTTCAATGTGATCCTTATCTAAACAATCATTTGGGAATGAACATGGGATTTTTCATCTAAAATGTTTAATAGGTTAATTTTTTTCCTCCTAACTAGAATGATTTTGTTAATTTCTCTCAAATTGAGAAGCTAACAACCAGACATCTAGAATGAAGGATTTAATCTATATGAGAATGTAAGATTAATATAAATGAGATATGCAAATTAATCTAGAAAAAAAAAAAAAAAATTAATCTAAGTAAGTGCATATTTAAGATAAAATGAGATTAATATGTGAGATTTAATGAAAGCTATGAATGCAAGAAATGAGTAGTTATCTCATCATAAGTTTGATATGATTCATTTGCAACCTCTGAAATGAGGAGTTGAGAGCTTCTTAAATGGAATCCAAGAATTTATCAATAGTTGAGACCAATTTGGATGGATAGTCGAGATTAGAAATGAGATTCAATTAGAATGGAAACTTCCTTGTGCAAACGAAGTTAACTGATTCACTTCTGAGTGTGAGAAAGAGTTAACCAAATCAATTCCTTTTCCAATTCTAGTTCACTCAAACTTTCCATTTATGAACTGAAGAGGGAATTTGGAGAGTATATTTAATTTAATAAAGTTAAATATGACATCATAAATGCATAATCTTAATTAATTGAATATTAAACTCAATAATTAAAATAATGATATATTTAATTAAATTAAATACATTTAATCCCTTAATGTTTATTTTAGCCAAGGGGTAAATTAAATTTAATAAAAGTTCGAGGACCTGTAATTAAATTAAATTAATTAATAGTTTGTCTTTTCTAATTCAATTAGACTTAGGAATTAAATTGAATATGTAATTAATGTAGATTAGGGATTTTTTTGCATTTGACACTTAGGTCAAGTAGCGATTATCAAAATTAAGAATTGCCTAGTAAAATAAGACTTAAGATTGATTGAATAGACCAAAATTGGTTTAGCATGGCAATGCACCAATTTTGGGGTATTACATTTGCCCTCTTTGAATGAATGTGCAAGTAGCACGTTTGATTTAAAGAAATCAAAAGTATGAAGCATAGATCAAGAAATTAGATTGATTTTGAAATTGATGATACAAAGACCAATTGATAAGCTTTTTAAGGTTATCTTTGTAACAAAGCTTAACCTTAGGGAATCTAGATAGAACAACTAGATACTGAGATTGATAAGCTTTTTAAGGTTATCTCTAGAATGAAACTTAACTTTAAGGAATCTAGATAGAACACCTAGATACCAAAATTGATAGACCAAAGATTGTCAAACTTCACATAATTGTTCCCAGAATGAGACTCAATTCTCAGGAGTCAAGGTTAGCTTATCCTAATACCTATCCATTATAAGATGAAAAAATTAATCACAGTTCATAGAATTATCCCTAGAATGAGGCTTAATCCTTAGGATTTAGGGATAGACTATCCTAATACTTCTCCATTAAAAAGTGATTGAAAGAAAGAGCTTAGAATTATCCCTAGAATGAGGCTTAATTCTTAGAAAGAGTTAGGATTATCTCTAGAATGAAGCTTAACCCTTAGCAAGAGTTAGGATTATCTCTAGAACAAAGCTTAATCCCTATCAAGAATTTAGAATTATCTCCAAAATAGAGCTTAATCCCCTAGAGTCTAGATAGAACACCTAAATACTAGTCTATAAAAGAGATAACAAGTCCTATCATGAGTCATAGAATCATCCCTAGAATAAGGCTTGATCCTCAGAGATCAAGGTTACATTGTCATGATATCTGTCCATCAAAATTTTACAAGAACTATTATAAGATTGATAAGCTAATCAAAAGATAAGATAGATGACATAGATGCCAAATAGAGGGGAACAAGATGCCTTGATTGATGAGATACCCCAAGTGATGAGGACATAAGATTTAGATTGAGTTGAAGCCAATTTTTGAAAGATTTAATGATGCAATCATCCTACCCCCTTGGGATCAAAATCAAAAGATGGCACACTAAAATAGTGATGTAGAGCAGTATATTCAAAGATAAAGATGTGAT
The DNA here is from genome assembly GCA_028749045.1 of Cupressus sempervirens. Classification (NCBI taxonomy): domain Eukaryota; kingdom Viridiplantae; phylum Streptophyta; class Pinopsida; order Cupressales; family Cupressaceae; genus Cupressus; species Cupressus sempervirens. The sequence continues at coordinate 562,945,234 of CM053787.1, read as the reverse complement.
CAAATATTTAGAAGAATGTCAATTAGATCAAAAGAGCAAGAAGAAAGTTTGGAGTTAATTTAGAGTGATTTTGAGGTCAAGAAGACCAAGTTTGACTTTTGATGAAAAAGTTGAGAATATTGAGAAAATATTAATATGCTAAGATTTTGACATGCATATTGCATTAGAAATATGGACTGCACAAGCATTCAATCACATTGGTCCCAAAATTTGAAAATACAATTTTAAGTTGTGTGTGTCAGATTTTGATTTCAATCCCAAAAATGAGTTCAAAGCACTCAAAGTAGCGAAGAGGGTGATTAATTGATCATTTGTGTACTTAAGATAAAAATTTGATGCATTGAAGAAACCAACAACCACTCATCATGAAGGATGAAAGTAAAGTAGTGATCAAACCATGTGCTTATGCAATGTAGCCCTATGCTAGATGCAACCCTAGGTCTAGTTACCAAACTCATAAAGTTATCTTCACTGAGTGGTTAACTAAAACCATAAATGTCATATAATCCTTACTAAAATTGCAATAATGATAATATGAATATGACACATGTTCTAGTTTTGTTAGGATTAAAGGTAAGCATTCAAGGCACAAGAAGCCAAAATGATTAGAACATTTGTCCCTTTTGATATAGCAAACGAACATAAGCATTAGAGCATAAATGCTAGGATGACTAGAATTTTTCTTGTGTGTAGACACACGAGATATCCTTCTTATGCTAAGTAATCAGTAAGTATTATATCCACAATGATCCTTGCATTTGTAATCTAAGACAAAATTGTGCTAAGTATACTCGCAGTGACCCATACGTTTACTTAGCAGGACAAGTATTAGTGTTTACTATAGCATTGAGAATTCACTCAAACAAGAAAGGAAAAGAACCAACCTCAATGAATATTATGTAGTACAAGGTCAAATAATCCCCAAAGGAGATGTCCTAGCCCCAAGAAATATAACCACAGAATAGAAACACAACAGCAAGAAGCAACAATGCAAGATTTGATACCAAATTACAATAATTTGTTCATAAAATATAACTAATTACATGCAATATGCATGGCTATAAGGCCTTCTAGGTTAGGTCCAAATACAAATAGAAATTAAAAAATTAGTTCTACAAGATCCCTCAAGATCCAACCCAAACGCTAATCCTAGCTAGTCTAGATCTGTAACATAACAACAATCTGGAAGAAACCACCAAGGAGATCTAAACTGTGCTCACAAGCCCACCAAGAAATCTCCTTTTTTTCTAGCCATAGCCCTAGATCTGATCCAAATTTATCCAATATCCAAGTCTAAACTACCTCACATTTGATGCTCTATCCACACATTCACAACTCCCTCATAATCCTACTGTAAACTACCTCACATTTGGCACTTTGTCCACAAACTCAAGAAAACTCGCTCTTCAACTACTCTCCACACTTACTCCTCCTCCAAATGAATGAAATCACTCCATTATAAATGACTAAAAGAAGCTACAATACCCTCTACTTATTCTAAACTAAGCCACAAGTTATCCTAGAAAATACAAATTAAATAAAACTAGCATTAAATATTTGAAGAGCCACAAGTCAGCCTCCAATAGCAATTAAATGTCTACAAATTTATATCTAAGAAAAATCATGATATCTCATAGCTTTTATTGAATTAAAACTCATGCTTCAACAAAAAGGTATAATTTTAGGTCCTCTATAACCCCAAAAATTCAAAAAGGCTGATTCATTAAGGATATCTATGCATCCATCCCGAAAGTCATGCATGGAAACCTATTGTGAAATTGCCAAAAATTGATACTCCAAGAGAACTATCATATATCCCAACTTATAATAAATTAGGACTTATGCCTTGGATCATAGATGGTACTCGAGGCCCTCTTCAATCCCTAAAATTCACATCCTCTAATTAATTACACAAAATTAGTTACATGGCCTACAATAGGCATCTAGAAACAAGAAAAACATAGTTCTAGAAGCAAGGTAAAAAACTACTCAAACTTTAACTCAATCCATCCAATCTCTATGAAATAATCAAGAAAGGTTCCCCAATGTGTCTCCAACACATCCCTAACCATGAAAACCATAACTCCACCAAAATCCAAACTCAATGCTCCTGCATTAGAAGGGTCCATATAAAATAAGTTGAGGTACACATGGTCATCCAACATGAGATAGAGGCTCTTATAGTGGACACCCCTTCTATATGGATGCTTCAAATCATTGGAACTAAACCATCAAATTGAAAGAAAATAAAAGATCATACCCCTAGTCTTCACTTCTCTAGTCAAAAAAGACATCATCGAGTTGCTTGAAGGAACATGATAAAACAAAAGAAAAATAAACAAAGAAAATCTTAGCATATCCTAAACAAGTTCATCATTTTGAGTTTAGTTTTTGTGTTATAGGATTGATGCCAGGTGTCAATGTTTAGAACATTGTGAAGGAAATCTCTTCAATAAAAGGAAAATAGTGGACAGACACAGTTAGAATAACTAGTGACTAACACAAAAGAGATCTTCTTTGAGAGGAATCTCAATAGTAACATGAGCAACAGTAGGTAGACACAATTAGAACAACTAGTGACTGACACAAAAGAGATCTTTTGTGAGAGGAATCTCAATAGTAACACAAATGATAGTAGGTAGATCTAGTTAGAACAATTGGTGACTAATGAAAAAGAGATCTTTCATGAGAGGAATCTCAATAGTGACACAAGTGATAGTAGGTAGATGTAGTTATAAAAATTGGTTATTGATGTGAAAGAAATCTTCTGTGAGAGGAATCTCAATAGCAACACAAGTGATAGTAGGTAGATGTAGTTATAACAATTGGTGATTGACATGAAAGAGATCTTCCATGAGAGAAATCTCAATAATGACACAAGTGACACTAGCTAGATGCAGTTAGAACAACTAGTGACTGATGCGAAAGAGATTCCTATAAGACTATAGTGTGTTGCCTTTGAGTCTATGAAAAGAATCAATCCATGGATACATGAGAAAAAATAACAAAATAAAGAAGGAAAAAAACTATACAAGAGCCAGAAGATGCACTACAAGATATAGTATTTTGAAACAAGAGGTGCCTATTTACTAGGTTTTCACCTTCTTGGTAGAGATTCTTTTTTTTTTGCTATCATGATGCCTATTTGCCAGGTTTTCATCAATGGCACTTTTTTTTTTTTTTCAATTTTTGTGTTCTTTTCTCTTTTTGATTTTTTTGATTTTTTGAATATTTTTTGGTATTACCAAGGCACCTATTGCTAGGTTTTCACCAAGATAATAATTTTTTCAAGACTTTTAAGTATGTACAAAGAGCTTTTGAACACATGTCAGCTATAGAACCACTTTAGATGAAGAGTGTTGATGGGCTCCTTGAGTGCCTCTCCCTTAGTTTTTGAAAGTTGGTAAGAATTGGAACCAAACACTACAATAACTATGTATGGACCAAGCTAGTTGGCTTCAAACTTCCCCTTTTTACCCATTTTTGTTTATTCTTAGGGTTTTCTCTTAGAATGAGATCACCTAGTTGGAAGCCACATGGCTTAAATTTATTATTATAGCTTGAAGATGATCACACACCACTTGTCAACATTCATCTAACAATTCTAACTATTGAAGCCAAGATATTATGTAGTCATCATTAGTAATAAGGCCCTTCATAGAGATTCTCAAAGTGGGAATCTTGACCTCAATTAGAAGTATAGAATCTACTCCATATACAAAAGCAAAGGGCATTTTACCCATTGGAGTTCTTATTCTTTTTCTATAAGCCTATAAAGTTAGATTGATCTAAAGGTGCTAGTCCCTTCTAGATTTATTGACTATGTAATACAAGATCTTAAGAATAGCCTTGCCAAATGCTTCTGCTTGACCATTTCCTTAGGGGTATAAATAGAAGACCAATGTTGTGTGATTTTGAACTTTTTGCATAACTCCTTAAGATCTTTGTTTTTAAACTGTCCTCCATTATTAGTAATGATGGAAGATGGTACACCATACCTACATATGATGTAATTCATAATGAATAAAGTTGTATTTTTTCCATTTTCTATAGAGAAAGGGATTGCCTCTACCCATTTAGTGAAGTATTCTATAGCTGTAATGATGAACTTGTTTCCATTTAAAGAAGACAGGTGAATCTGACCCAACAGATCAAAGGCTCAACCACAAAGTGATAGATGGAATTAGCTCCTTGGCTAGAGTGTGAATCAACTTTCCATGGAACTAGCATTGTTTGTAGGACTTGGCATATTTGATTACCTCTTGCTCCATGTTCAACCAATAGTAACTAGCTCTAATAAGTTTATGAGCTAGTGTCAAGTTGTCATAGTGAGATCTGCAAATGCCCTCATACACATTGATTAATGCATTTTTGGACTCATCAAGTTTTAGACACCTAAGTAGTGTTCCATCAAGATCTCTCCTAAATAAGTCATTAGCAATAATAATATACTATGAAGTACTATGGATAAGGTGACATTTTTTCATTCTAGGTTAGATTGTCCAAAATTGTTTTCCCATGTAGGTAAGAGTATATATGACGGTAGTGGGATGAGTCATATCATACAATAGAAAAGATCATTTAGGATTGAAGGGAATTATAGGTAGGGTAGAGTAACATCTCCACTAGGAACTTATGTTGAAGATCATTCTCTAGCATCTGTAACATGAAAGCAAGAGTAGCCATTGCATTAGCCACTTTGTTGTTTTCACAAGAAATTTTTTCAAAATTGATATGAGCAAAGTATTTCTTTAGGTCATGCACCATGAATTTAGTAGGTATCAATTTCTCATCCTTCATCTGATACACATTGTTGACCTAGTTGATTATGAGTTGTGAACCGCCAAAGATATTCAATTCATTAACTCTCCATTCAACTACAATCATCATGCCATTAATTAGGGCTTCATATTCTACAATATTGTTTGTACAAGGAAGAAAAATCTTGTATGCCTTAGGTAGTGAGTACTCCTATAGTGTTATGAATAAGAGTCCAACAATAGATCCTTATTGTGTAAAGGATTCATCAAAGATCATCACCCAAATTTGGTGTGTCAACATTAGAATTGATTTAGTAGGAAATTCAATGTTCAACATAAGAAGACTTTGTATTGGTGCTTTTTCTAATTGATCAGCAATTGCCTATCCTTTGATAACCTTTCTCTCAACATACTAAATATTAAAAAAAATTAGTATCATGACCTACTTAGCTAACCTTCCTATTAGAGCTTCCTTGTTGAGTAAGTATTTCAGTGGTTCAATTTTAGTAACTAGTTGAATACTATGATCGAGCATGTAGTGTCTCAATTTTTGGGAAGAAAAGATGACTACCAAGCAAGCTTTCTCAATGATCTTATAGTTCATTTCATAAGAAATCAATGTGCGACTAAGATAGTTGATAGCTCATTCCTTGTTATCATTGTCTTCTTGATCTAGCAAGATACTAAGAGATGACTATGTTGTTGAGATATACAAAATGAGAGGCTTCATGTAGAGAGGAGGCATTAGGATTGGTGGATTAGCAAGGTATTGAGTTATCTGTGTTAGACTCTGATCATAATCTTTGCTCTAGTTATATTTCACACCTTTATGCAAAGTGTTAGTGAAAGGTTGTGACCTATCTACTAGTTGTGAGATGAATATGTGAATCAATTGAAGTCTTCCTTGCAAGCCCCTCATTTGACTGATATTATAGGTGGAAGCATGTCCATGATTGCTTGAAATTTTTATGGGTCCACCTCAATTCCTTTTACAGAGACAATGTAAATAATTAGTTTTTCGAAAGTGACCCCAAATGCACACTTCTTAAGTTTGAGTCTCAAACTAAACTTCTCCACATTATCCAAGATGGTTCCCAAATCTTGAAGGTGAGTGTTGTGTTTTGTACTCTTAACCAAGGTACCATTGACATAGTGCTCCAGTGTCTTATGCATCATATCATGGAAGATTTTTGTAACCACACTTTGATATGTGGCACCAACATTTTTCAGACCAAATGGCATCACATTCTAGTAGAAGGTTCCCCATACACAAGTGAAAGCGGTCTTTTCCTAGTCTTCTAATGCAATTTTGATCTAATTATAACTAGGAAAATTGTCCATGACTGAGTACATTTCATAGCTTGTTGTCATATCAATGTTGGGGAATACAAAATCATCCTTTGGAAATGCTAAATTTAGATCTCAAAAATTCATACAAACTCAAATAGACTTGTCATGTATGGAGACTGGAATGATGTTTGATATCCATTCAGCATAGTCAATAGCATAGACAAAAATAGCTTTCAAAAGCTTTTCCAGTTCATATTTAACAAGTAATGCAACATTAGGATGCATTTTCCTAAGCTTCTATTTGACCAATTTAACTCCTAGTGCAATAGATAAATGATGCATTATGAGATCAGGATCCAAACTTGGCATGTCTAAGAAGTTCCATGGAAAATCAATCTTTTCTCTTGGAAGAAGGTAATGAATTCCTCTCTCTTCTATAGATAAAGACTGAGCAAGACGTGTCATATGAGGCTCTTTCTCTATTTTGAAGTTGATCGACTATGTTGGTTCTATCAACACTAATGATCTTTCCTTAAAATGACTAGGAAGTGCATCAAATATCTCATCCTTAGGCACCTCAAAGAGGTTTTCACCTTTGGATACGTCTTTGATTTTTACTATTTTAGGTTTCGATACTTACACAATGTGGTTTTCACCATAAGATCTTCTATTTCTTTTCTTTCTTATTGTGACTGGGATATTTGATGCCAGCCTTAGTCATGTTGTTGCTCTGTTCGCTGGTAGAAGAGATTACAGTTTTGATAGTGTTTAAGTAGCAGGAAAGAGCATAGTTTTTTTGGAATATAGGGACTTAACTAGATGTATTGGAACTCTAGTCTATAATTTTTGGATAGGTGAGTGAAATGGATGTGGTAGGTTTGATGGCATTCACAGTGTATTCATCAAATTCCTAGACAAGTAAGTCGAGACCTAGAGTGGCTTCATCCACAAGTGTGTTTAAATTCCTTTGAGTTCTAACAACATTAATCGAGGACTTGATGACACTAGTTGGATCAGACTCATAAGACTAACCCTAGAAGATTCACCTACTGCAAGTTGATTTTCATAAACTTGAACTTGATCAATATCTTTATCTATAGTTTCTTTTGAGAGTGTCAAATTCATACTCTCAAGAGTCTGTGCTACATGGGGATAGACTATAGAATTTCCCAATAGTAGTAGGGAAAAATTATCCTTTATTATCTAGATTTTTATAAATTTTCTTAGTTATGATAGTATTACTAGACTCTCTTTATTCATTTTGAATATAGGAAGAATCAATAGTGTTGCCAGAAGAATCACTATCAACATCCACAGTGTTAACATGTGGTACAAAACCATCTAGTTTTGCAAAAAACTTAGCAAGATCAAAAGGAATTGGATAAGGATAAAGATCCTCATCATCAGCATCATCCTTATGATCATTAGACTTGGTTTTTAGCTCATTCTTAGATGAACTCCTAGATTTTGGTATAAATTTGTTAATCCCTAGATGAAAAGGGATCTTCTTAAAACCTAGGCCTATTGTATCTCAATATCTTCTAGAAATTATTTGATAGGATCAATCAAGACATTTTTGTTACATCCAATTAGACCATTCTCTTTGTATCCAAAGTGTTTCATGAGTTTAAGACCTCGACCATACTTTTCAAGATTAATCTCACCAGACTATTTATGAGATCAACTGGAGTTTCCTCTATATATATCCATGCAAAAATGGCTCTATTCTCATATTCTTCGTCCAAAAGTATAGTAGCTTTAACAAAGGTATCATTTTACTTAGTTTGAGGTGATAGCACAAAAGGTCTCTTTGCTTTGAATGGTCTTGCATAATCATGAGGAGACTCGAGAAGAGATGTCAAAAATAGAACTAGTTCTATGTGATATTCACCCATCCTAGTTTCTTTCAACTTGAGTGACTTCTCAATATATTTAATCTTATCATCATGATGATATGTAGATTCCCTATTAGTAGGTTTCAACAAGTTATAGGTGTACCTAGTATTTGTAGGTATGGTGACTTCAAAGATGTGATATGGAAACTTGATGCATTGATGGTAAGTTGAAGGCACAACTTGCATTTCATGTATCTATGGTCTCTATAGTGGGATGTTGTATGCTAATGGAATGTCAAGGAATTGATAGGTGACATCCCCTTATATAGGACCAAGTCAAAGAGGAAACACAACATAGATCCATTGTCAATGAGCATGCGATAGACACACTTCTAGTGTATCATGACTTCAATGTGCAATAGTTGGTTATGGGAATGACTCTGTGAATTCTTATCCTCCTTAAAGAAGGATAGATAGTGAGGTGAGGTCAGATGACCTACCATAGGTTAGAACCTATCAAGATCAAGATATTGAGGTATGTTTGCCTTAGTGAGGGCTTTGTCAAGAATCTACCTATGAGCAAGTGAGATTTTGAGCAATTCAAAGGTCGTTATTTGAGCACTTGTCCATTGCAATTGATCAAGGATACTATAGCTAGTAGTCACAGAATATGTTGCAATTTTTTTACCTTTTCCAAATGGACCAACAAGAGGTTTGCCTTTGTGTTGTTCTAACTTAGGAGAAGGTGCAGGGCCTTTACTATCTTGGCCTAGGAATGTGCAATAGTGTTGGCACAAGATTGTGATGGTTCTTTGTTAGATGTAGTAGATGTAGTGCCCCTTAAGAAAAATGATGTCTTAGGTTTGGTGTTGTCTTATTTTCCCTTGATTGCAATGATGTCACAATACTCAAAATACATAGGTTCAACCATGTTGATCACATCATCATCATTAGAGTATGTATAGTTGACCTTGTTATGAGCTTTACAATTAGAGTTTTCTCCTTTCTCATAGTGTGGGAATGGCTCCTTGAAAGCCTTGTGATTTGTATTCTTGATATGCCCCTCCACAACAATTTCACCATCGTCAATTAAGTCTTGAAATTTGTCATGCAAGTTGATGGAGTTGCTGGCTTTGTGACCCTTGTTTTGATGGTATTCACAAAATGTAGTCTCATTCCACCATGAAAGTCATGGTTGTGGATCATAAGGATGAAAATTTTCTAGTGGAGAAATGAGCTTGTTTTGCAACATCTTATAGACCACATCCAAAGGTTCACCAAGAGGTGTATATTCTTGTTTTTGGCATGTAAGCTAGGATGATTTCTTCATTTTTTTTCCAAATGTCTTGTTGTCAGGACGAGATTTCTCAACATTTTTAGATGCTTTGAGATTGTTTGTAAGACACTTTAGTAGATTTAGGAGTAATATTATCAATGACTCCATCATGTACTACCTCTTGGTTCTTGTTCACATACTTGGATTTATCCTTACTAGAAGTTGATCCTTGTTTAGTGTCTTTTTGAAGGGTTATCTCACCCTTTTTTACCATGAATTTCTTTATTTGGATAGCTTGTGTGACCATGTCTTCAAAGATGCATGGACCTTGAAGTTGAACCCAAAGTCAAGTAAAAGATTATCCATGAAGATGACAAATTTTTCTATTTCAAGAATCTTTTGTGAATATTTGGTATATAGTTGTTGCTACCTCTAAAGGAATGTGAGGAAATATTCCCCAACTTCCTATTTGAGGTTATGCAAGTTGTGTATGGTGACTAGATGTTGTATGTTGTGTGAGTACTGTTGAAAAAACTGGTTGGTAATCTCATCAAACATTTTGATACCAATAGGAAACCATGAAAACCATTCCATGGCCTAGACTCTATGGGAATATATGCATGAGATATGTCTAATTATACATAAATTCCATAGATAAAGTGCTAAATTCCCACAAATGATCTTGGGGATTGGAAGTTCCAAAGTATTTATCATACTTGGGTAACTCAACTCCTCTTGGAAAAAGAGGCATGTCTAGACTCTTGTCAAAAGGGAAGTGTCTAAGTTGTATTTTTTTGTTGGTTTATCCTTATCACACATCATTTGGGCCAACTATTCTTGCATGATCTTCAATTATTTTTGAAACTTGGATGTTTCAATTTCCTCTTCATGTGTGACGATTGTCTCAACATTAAAATGATGATGTATTTTTTCTCCCTCTTGAGTGAGTTTAAGAAAGTATTTCTCATTCTCTTTGTTAAGCAAGATCTCCATTACTTTTTGGAAGTGCTTATCCTTATGACATTTTTTGATGTCTTTTGGAAGTATTTCTTCAATCTCCTCATTCTCATCAGTAAAAGGCTCTTTATATATTTCATTTCCTTAGTGATCTTGTCTTCTACTATGTTCTCTATTTCCTTGTTCTTGATCAACCATTTTAAGAATGTGGTACATTTTAGTGTACATTGGTTGAAAAAGTCTTCTAAATAAGAATTTAGTTGTTTTGTTTGGAGATGTATAATTTTTTTGGTTTCAGGATTCTCTTGATACAAGGGATGTCTAGCTTGCTAAAAATTTTTTGAAAATATTCTTTGAACATGAGGTGTTCTAGCAGGTGAGAGAGATTGTGAAGACTCTTCACTAGATTCACTAGATTTAGACCATGTATAAACTAGGAAGCAACCTTTGTTGCAATTCTAACCTCTAGCTCTACCTCGTCTAAATCTATGGGGAGGAAATATGTTTCCACTCCTTGTTGCAACAATCATAGACAATGATACAAAACAAATCTTAGACAAGGACTACACTAGAATATAGCCTAAAAGTGAGATAAGTGTGTTGTATACCTAGGTACAAGTCATCTAAGAAATGGCCAGAATAGCCAAGAGTTATGACTATTGTGACACAAGGTATGATGAACACAAGAGAACTATATATGACAAACAAGGGAGACTAATTCGTGTGTAGATCGTGAGTTGTTAACTAAGAAAGAAGTCAATGTTTGACACTATTACAAGTAGAGAAATGATCAAATGTTGCAAACACATAATAGACTTGGAGAGAAAATAACTTTGAGATAGCAGTTTGATAGTTTTTAGGACTAGATCTTGTGTGAAGATTCACAAAGAACTATGAAAAAAGTATAAAGAATAGGCAAAATTTTAGAATAACAACTTTTAGACCAAGTTTCTCACATGAGCACTTGCACAAAGCCATGTGAGTAATAATAGTTTGATAAAGAAGTATAGGATTTTGGCATAAAAAGATATTTTTTAGCAAAATTCTATGTGAAGATTCACATAAATCCTCATAAGGAACTACAAAGAATTGCGTGAGGAAGTGTAAATGGGTAGCTTTCTTGTGTACAATTTTGTAGAACTAGACATGAGAAAGGGACAGAACTGACAAGTTTTGACTAAACTTGAAGATATTTTCACTGGTTTTGACAATTTCTAAACAAAGTACTAATAGTGTTTACAAGTTTTAGGTTTATATCAACATTTTTTTAGATTTTGGACATCATTTTGGTTTACATGTAGACAATTGTTTTCAAATAAGGGAAGCAAGCAATAGTCGCAAACAATCCAATTGAGGACAAAACAACTCAGAGGGATGAGGGAGTTTTTACCTTTTGTTTGTTTGAAAGATTTGGACAAGTTTAAAGACTCAAAAAAGACAATCTTTATCCCTATAACCAAAAATGGTAGAGGAAGCAAAACCTTTGTCTCACAACTTATGTGCATGTGCTCACCACACATAGTCATGTCACCCCACTAGAGGGTACCCATGTTTTTGGTGTATTCTAAGGACTCAATAACATATACATTGAATGAGAACCCTTGTGGTAGGGGTCAAGTGCATATACCACCTTCTAGCATCCAAGTACATGTCTATGGTTAGTATCTACAAGAGAGATTCTTCCCCCTCCTTGCACACAAATTATGCTCCCTTTCAGAGGTGAACCAGGTAACAACTAACTAAAAGGTTTTTACTTGGCTTCTGTTTACATTAACTGCCAGTGACTTTACAAATGAATTTGAGGCTAGTATTCCACACCAGCATCTATAAGTGCACGCACCTTACTAGCAAGATAGGGGGCAATGCCACCCAGTGCAACATACAGAGCCTCTTCCTGATATGTGATATCAGAATGAAGAAGAGGAAATTAACATGGTTTTGGAGTCTAGCACTCTACAAAGCTTCTTTATTATAGTGATTTAATGGAATCACTGGCAAAAAGCGTGTGCTTTCTTAGGTCATTCCTAGAGGTTGGATCACTTTGACAGGCCCTCTGAAGGTTGACATAGACTGGTGGTTTAGATCTAAGGGTCCAAATTTTTTATTTCCCTCAAGGGAAAAGAGCATACTCCTCTACCTCATCACCTTACCCAAACACATAGAACATGTTCATCATAGAGTTAGCAACTTGTCTTTTCTCAAGATCTTAATTCCCTAAAAGGAAACCATCATCTCTTAATAAAAAAGACTCATATAGGAGAACTACTAACTTTCTTGCCTCCCTCAAGTACCATCTTCCAAAGGGGTCTAGGTTTCTAATTTACTCTTAGACATCACTTCCAAGTAGCAAAGAGCATACTCCCCTATTCCTTTGTCTAGAGCCCTACGAAGTTCACAATCCCTATTAAACTATGTGTAAGAAAGTAGTAAAAGAAGACACAATGTTTAGGTGGGTTTGAATTCATTGTTTGGCATGTGTATCTTTGACTAATCATCCTACAATTAAACTATCAATAATGTTTGCATGTTTGTAACAAGCTATCTTTGACAAGCAATTTGTACACCACTGTTAAAGCTATTGAAAACTAGAAACTACAAATAAAATGCTTTAGAAACAATTGTCAATTAAATCATCTTGATAAAATAGAATCTAGAAAATTGCATTTTATTTTTTTTTATGCTAAATTTTGTGCAAAGTTGAGCAAATCTCGTGCGAGAAAATGATGTGTACCATGTAAGAAACTAAGCAATTATACACTTTTTCACACAAGGAAGTGTAGAACAGGGAGGGAAATCCTATTTTCTTCACACAAGAATGAGATTTTTTGTGCAAGAAATTGATAGACTGTATGGATGAAAGCGACAGAACATTAAAAATTTGTAAAATAAAAAATAGATGAGGCCAAAAATTTGACTTCTCAGCCCCACAATGGGCACTAAAAATGTGAGTGGGAAATGTGGGCCTCAGTATTCACACACACTTCAACATGATCCTTATCTGAAGAATCATCCCAGAATGAACATGGGATTTTTGTTCATCTAAAATATCCAACAATTCAATCTATTAAATCCTAACTAGAATGATTTTGTTGATTGCTCTCAAACTAAGAAGCTAGCAACTAGACATCTAGAATGAAGATTTAATCTATATGAGAATGTGAGATTAATATAAATGAAATATGCAAATTAATCTAGAAAACAAGAAAGAGCAATTAATCTAACTGGGTGCATATTTAAGCTAAAATGAGATTAATATGCGAGATTTAATGAAAGCTACGAATGCAAGAAATGAGTATTTATTTCAACATAAGTTTAATATGATTCATTTGCAACCTCCAAAATGAGGAATTGAGAGCTTCTTAAATAGAATCCAAGAATTGATCAATGGTTGAGATCAATTTGAATGGACAGTCGAGATTAGAAATGAGATTCAGTTAGAATGGAAACTTCCTTGTGCAAATGAAGTTAACTTATTCACTTTTGAGTTTGAGAAAGAGTTAACTGAATCAATTCCTTTTCCAATTCTAGTTCACTCTGAGTTTCCATTTCTAAACTAAAGAGAGAATTTTGAGAGTATATTTAATTTAATAAAGTTAAATATGACCTCATAAATGCATAATATTAATTAATTGAATAATTAAACTCAATAATTAAAATGAAGATATATTTAATTAAATTAAATACATTTAATCACTTAATGTGTATTTTATCCAAAGGTGTAAATTTAATTAAATAAAAGCACTAGGATTCATAATTAAATTAAATTACTTAATAGGTTTACCTTTGCTAATTCAATTAGACTTAAGAATTAAATAGAATATGTAATTAATGCAGATTAGTGATTTTCTACATTTGATACTTAGGTCAAGTAGTGATTATCAGAATTTAGAATTGCCTAGTAAAATAGGACTTAAGATTGACTAAATAGACCAGAATTGGTTTAGCATGGCAATGTGCCAATTTTTGGGTGTTACACCAATGTGTGCACCCTTTGGAGGTGTGCAGGTGTGCATGTGCATATCTCTAAAGGGAAATGAATGTGCACCTATGCATTTAGCACACCTATGCATTTAGTGCACCTATGCACCTAAGATAGGTGTACATGTGCACTAAGTGTGCTAGTGCACTTTTATGCACAAAAATACTTATCCTTCCAAATTTTCTTAGTTTTGACACTCTGGGGCTTCTCAGTTCAAGAGAAAGACTTGACCCAAACTCTTGTAGGAGTTCAAAAATGACCTAGGCCCTAGACTAGGAGTTTGAGATAGAAAAAAAAATGACTAGAGGTTCCCCATTTCTAGCAAAAATTGGTCATGGGTTGTGAAGCCACAACAAGTACTCAAAGAAACTTCTTCAATATCTACTTGAGCAATCAACTCGCCTTTGTCCTATGCCATGTTTTTTAAATTCAAGATCTCCAACACTTTTCTACAATTCAACCCTTTTGAACAATTTTGCATAAAAAATTATTCTCAGCTTTGAACTCTTCAAATTTTGGTGGTGAAAATCATGTTAAATCATCCATTTTAATGGTGCTTGAGCATGGGAATGTCATTAATGGCATTTTTTAGGAAAAATGCATGAATTTTTTTGAAAATTCACAAAACTATCATATTCATGCTTTACAACACCTGTACTACCAGTGCTTAAAGCTTTTTTATCCTTTTTAGATAGTACTTTATGTTTTTAGCAATTGTGAAATCTCAACAGTCATTTTACTTGTTTATGTTTTAGATTGTGACCATGTGAACCCTCAGCATTTTGAGTTATTTGCAACTTTGAAAGGTTTTTTGTTTCATTCTTTTATCTTTCTTGTGACCACACCAAACCCTTAATCTTTGGTTTGTGATTAGCCTTCACATTTAATTTTTAAACATTGCGAAACAAAGAATACTTCTAATATCACCTTGTCACTGCTTCGTAGCTTCCTTTTTGCCATATACTCTTAGTTACATGATTGAGAATCAATCACTAACCTCTTCATCCCTTAACCATGTTTTAGGGTCTCGCTTGTTTGCACTAATTGTATTGCCTAAGTTGTGAAGCCACGAACGCCTTAGTCTTCCATTCTCCACTAAATAGTAACATTAACACCAACTAGGAATTATAACTTAATCTTGAATGATCATTTATTTGAAACTTAATCTTCAAGAATTTCAAATGGGCAGAAAAGTAGCAAACAAAGCTAACAATGATCATTTATTTGAAACTTAATCTTCAAGAATTTCAAATGGGCAGCAAAGTAGCAAACAAAGCTAACTTATGCTTAGTCTCTCCTTTGTGGCTTCTCCTTTTCTTTATAGCTTTAACCATTAGACTAAGGGATAATTAACCCTTTATAACACATTGACTACATTGCTAATTCATGGCTATTAATTAATTGTAGCATTTATCATGCAATCCCATGATTAGGGCCAATCTCTAGATCTCCCTACTTAGTTAACTCTTAAAAATTTAAGTTGTGAAGATGCATGAAGGGTTTCTCTAACACAATCTCCATTTTTCCACTTAATTCTTCATGTTATAATATAATGTGTTATCTTCAAACGCATCCATGTGTCACATTTTTAAGCTGTCATGAAACTAGAGACCTAGCATGAATCTTCTCACATCATCACCACTTAAACCATGCCCTCATGCTTAACTATGGAGAATCCAGTAAATTACCCATTTATCCATGTCATGCCTTCACTACTTGAGCCAACCATTTCTAATAGACTGTGGAGACCTTGTTAACACCTAGTAATTAACTAAATCTAATCATCATGCCTTATAAAAGGTTAAACCGTAACAAGGGAGAGATATAAAGATAATCCTTGATCACACCATCACCACTTAAAATTTTAATTTCCACTTTAAGAAAAAAACCCTTAGCATATTCACTTGAAAACAAAAAGGGTTAAAACATGAAACATTCATACAGACACAAAATTAGGGTTTTTTCTAGAAAGATTTCTACAACATGAAAATGCAAACCCTAATTACACAACTTAACCTAGATTTTCATAGTGGGTTCTCATAATTTTAACATGGTGAAAATATGGGACATCAGTGGATCTATCTAGGGATAATGGATAGCTTGCATCCATATAATAATTCAACATTTTTGGGAGAGCATACCATACACTTGGTATAATAAAAACTTTTTTGGAGAGCAACACCCAACAAAATAAGGAAAATACAAGATGTGTGTGTGTGTGTGTGTGTGTGTGTGTGTGTGGATTTACAAATGTACAAGGACCTAAGATATTGTTCATGGAAAAATAAGTACCTTCAATAGAAGTACTTCTTCAGGAATTATCCATGAATTGGCAATTCCAAAATATATCTTGATAATTCTTTGACAAAATAGGAATTCTTTCCCCATTTCTCATGAATTGAGTATGTGCCTGGCCAAATAGGGTCAAACTTTGCATGTTTAACCTTGTCTTCCATTCTATCATTCCACAGTAGTACCAAATCTTCTTATTCAAATATTATTACAAGTACCTTTTTGTCATACAAGTGTTTTATCTACAATTGTGACTTAGTATTTCTAGTAGAGGCTTCTCTTCTATTCTCATTTAATCTAACTAGTTCATCCATCCTCTTTTGCATATCATATATGACATATTTATCATACTTCTAGACATAATTGAATAAACCAATGAAGTTTTGAGACATTCTTGCTTTAATCCCATATACCAAATCAAAAGGTGACACACCTATTGCATAAAATTGTGTACAAGAACATAGGCTACATTAATATTGATTTTATTGAAGGAGTAGTGGAGATAGGAAAAAGTTTGCCAGTAAATAGTGGGAAAAGGTATGGAAAACATTATATCCCTATTCAAATTCTTTAGCTTTCTACAATAATTTTATGCATCCAATTTTAAATATGTTAGCTAATGTAACTGAGAGGATGATAGGAAGTTGGGACATGATTGGGGAAGTTTTTCTATTTTTGATAATTATTCCATCATAAGGTTTTATGGATACCCCCAGCCTCCTCATCTTTTACCAAGATACATTTTAGAAAGAATGGGAATAATTCAATTCTTTTAGCAATTGATTATGATGAAATGGGAATACTTGGGACCAACAATTAGAAAAGGATCTTTTTTATGTAGAAATTTCATATTTGGGGACTTTATCAAAGGAAAATATGCAACATAAGAGTTGGATGAATTTATGAGAGAATTTCTATTGCCTTCAAATCTTGCTAAGACCTATGATCCTAATGATCTTTTCAAACATGCCTTGAGACAAACGAGAAAGTTTAACTTTCCTAGGAGAAAGCCTTATTGGGAAGAAGATATGCTCACATATTTCTTGAATACTGAGGAATGTAAAGATATGACCTTGAAGTGGAAAGAGATAATGAAAATTGAAGAGGAAATGAAAAGAACAGATCCTTCTTTTAAGGGTTTCTATCATGAAGAAATGTATTTGTATATATTCAAAAAATGTATCGAAAATTATGAAAACATAATGTCTCAGGTGCTCCTTGAACTTAGAAATAGAATAGAGCTTGAATCTCCTAAGAAGGAAATCGTGATTGAAATTGATGAAGAGAAGGAACAACCAAAAAATTCTTCTTGGGCTCAAGGTGGTAGGAAGAGGTAGAAGTTGATTGAAATACCAAAAAAAGAAAGGGAAAAGGCCCTCCAAATTATGCCAAGAGGGAGCAAGTATTTTGATGATATCAAGCACAATTTTCAAATAAATTAGGCCAATAAAAATGAAAGAATCCCAAATTAATTAAAGCTTGAGGCCAGAATGATAGATGACACGATTATTCAAGCTCAAGATTTTATGAAGGATGATGACCTCATTAGTTATGAGGAGTTCAAATCTTTTCTTTTCAAGATAAAGTGAAATAAATTATCTCTACAATTGCAACTAAGAGATTCAAAGGAGAAGGTTACAGACCTAGTGCAAAAATTACAAGAATATGATCCAAATAATAAAGCCCTCACTATAGATGAAGCTAGAGAGCTAGTAAAAAGAAGTGGAATGTTTATATTCCCTAGATGATAAATAATCTCATCTTTTATGTCAGATCAAATTAGAAGACAAAGTAAATATGTCTAATTTGTGGAGACTGATATCACTAGAGAATTGCAAGGGACTAGTTTTAATATTGATACTAAGATAATGGCAATCTGGATTTTGGCCTCTAAGTTTGATAAGCCAAAACTTGTGGAAGTTAGAGACTCCTCCCAAGTAAATTTTGATATTCTAGAATGTTACTACAACATCAAGTGACTAGATACAGAACATGATGAACGCGGTGTCACTTAAGTGGAAAGACAAGATGGACATGTTGGAAGAACAAATCTTTCAAACTTATAGCATGTACATTGAGACAAGGAAGAAATATGAAGAAGAAATGAAGAAAATATATATGCTTAAATAGAAGATGGCTACTCTAAAGAATGAGGTGAAAATTTTGAAGAATATAACAAGGCTAGTTACTGAGATAAAAGATGAAGAGACCCAAACAAACATTGATATATCAAATGTGGGTATCGATCAACAAATAGAAGTGGAAGAATTAGAAGCAGGAAAAGAGATAGAAGTAAGGACAATAGAAATAATGTTGGCACACTAGATAAATGTCCTAAAAAAAGCTTCAAAAAATCTCCATAGTAGAGAGATCATATTTCCACAATCCATTAATCTCCATAGTAGTTACATTGCTTTACAAGGAGTAGAGCATCAATGTTCAGAGGCATTATCTTTACTTTCTCCATTCTTTACCAAGTGGGACCCATACATTTAATTCTTTGATAGGCTTGTCCCAATTTTAACACAGAAGAAATAATTACCTAAGGAAGTTATCATTTCCACAAGGAAGATGATAAACAGAGTCAAAGAGTTGAATGGTTTCTTCTCAGGAAAAATGTAGTCAATAAACAATAAGATGAAGACCATTCCTAATGGGACAGCTGGCTTCATTTAATAAATTTTTGATAATGATAATAACTTAAGGGAGTGGAAAGAATGGTTTGATACTTTTGATAATATCTTGAGACATGAGAGACTCATTGCTTATAGCAACAATGAAAATGATATAGCTACATTTTTTGATATAATTGACATTATGTACAAATTTGAAGTAGATATCAAGAAGATAGTTGTAGAGGTTTGAGTTGTAATAGATGCCAAGTGGAATAATTGTTTGAATGAATTGAATACTATTAGAGAAGCCACCTAGCCAAATGAGAGTTTGAAATTACAATTTGGGAGGTTGTAGCAGATATCAAAGCAATACCATCAGGAGATAATGATTCAGCAAGCTGGAAAGAGCAAGAAAAAGGAAAACAAATAGAAGAGGCCTCTACCCCACCACAAATAGTTGATGAGAAAGTACTTTTCTATCAAATATAAAGGGCCATGAATTTTTTTTTTTTTTTCTCGTGCTATGATGATGATGACATTTTTGTCTCATTTGTAACTATTTGTTTTTGTATCAAGGACACTTATTGTTTTCCCTCTATGCCCGAAGCTTGTTGGAACTCATGCTATATAAATGAGTTCCCAATGCTAGAGGGGGGGGTCTAAGAATCATTTTTGTTCAACTAAGGTTTTGGTCATTTTTTGAGTCAATCCATGTATATTGTATCTATTTCTTCTAAAAGATAGAATGAAAAAAGTAAGATTTAATAGTGGCTGATCTAATTGAGTTTTATTTGATAGGAGTTGACATTGATTTGTATATTTTCAATGCCAAGTAATACAAAGATGTATAAAGTTGGCTATACATTTTAGATCTTGTCTCTTGTTTTATTACCACTTAATTCTCTAAGATTAAATAGAAAAGCTTACTAAGTTTCAGTTGTAATTCATTTTGAATTATAATTTAGTTTATATTTTGCTTATAAACTAAATGGGTTATACAAATGCTTAATGTAAATTGGAAGAATTCCCTAGTTTTCAAAGAAGATTTTGATAAGAATGAGATCTAGAACTAAATATTGATATTCATTTCACAAAGTGTTAAGATAAATGTAATAAGTAAATGTCAAATTCTTGTGAGATAATAGCCCTAGAGATAAGGCACTAGTCATCCATTAAATTTGATTTAATTTGGAATGTCTATATGGTATAATCCTTTTATAAATCATAATTTCAATGTTTTATTATTGAATATTTGAAAGTGATTATATACTTGATTCATCTAGTTTGAGGTTCAATAGATTAGTCATTTATCATCTCTCTTATAGTCTAGAATTAGAAGAATTAAGGCTAGATTTATTTGTTACATTGGAATTCATAGTAAGATTGGAAATTTGGAGAGAGAAAGTGAATTCCTAGTTAAACCTACCTAAATTTTTTAGAGTTCAAAGTGGAGAAGACATTAAAAGGTCTTGTCAATTGTTCCTTTTAATTTGTTTCTTAGAATGCCCATTATGGTTTCTAGCAAACTCCTAGCTATTTTTCTACTTTTAAAAGGTTGTTTAAATTCTATCAAATCAAAATCCAACAAGGGCTTTGCATGAAGCTACTTTGTTGGAAGCCCCAAAATTGGCTTTGCACGAAGGCAACTTTGGGTGAAGCCTCTAAAAATGGAAATTTCAAGAAACTTTCATAATTTCTATCAATTTCTACCCTTTGGGGGGCTCAAACAAGGGCCAAATAGGCTCAAAATCCAAAACTAAATATAGAAAAAAAATTTCCTCTCAATAATTTTTCCAATGAATATGTTTATAGCATGTATTGTGTTTATCAAGATGTTTTAGTTTTAGTTTTATTAAATATAGGTTTTTTGGGGTTTTTTCCCATTTTATAAATATTTATTTGAAGCTTCAAGAAAAATAGAAAATGAGAGAATATTTTTTTAAGCAATATGATCATCAAATCTATGTGTATTATCTTTCTAGTAAATCAACAAAAAGTTCATTTTGATAAATACAAATCAAATTATATTGATCAAAAGTAACCTACATCTAAATTATCGTTAGTGTCACTTTTCCACTGAATAAAATCTATAATTTTTTATGAAATTGAATGAAACCAAAAACACTTGCTAGATATCAATGTTACTATTCTAGCCTCAAAATAATTTTGTAATTATCATATTTTTAAAATAAAAAAATGTTGATCAAAATGCCCATCACTATTTAAAAATGTGTATTTTCATATAAAGCACTTCTCAAAGGAGAAGGAAAAATGGATTTCAAGTGAAAGTTAAAAATAAATAAAAAATATTATTAGAAACTAGATAGAAAATTCTAAAAATTACTAGTTTACATCATTGCCAAATTCTTTACAATTTTTTAGTAATATGTATTTCAAAATGAAGTTTTTAAAAAAATCCTATTTTAGTGTCAAACTTGGCCAAAAATATCTATTTTATACAACTCACTTTGCAAATATAGATGACACTAGCTCAAATGTTGATCCACTAACTGGCCTTCATTGTCATCTCAGTCTTTGATTCACTTGGCAACCCTTCAATTAATCACTCTTTGCCTCTTCTCAACTCTTTATAGCCTCCTGCTTAAGTTCGCCAATCAATGGCATCAACAAAATGCTCCAACCTCTGCCAGGTTAGCCCTTGTACCTCCTTAAATAGATAATTTTGATCTTTTTCCACTTAAAGACCATTATAGATCTTAGAGCTTCGATCAGATTCAACACATACAATGAAGTTGTCCACCTTCTTATTCATCCTATTCTTTTCTAGAAAATTATCTTTTAAATTAACTCATTGATCACTTACCTAGCCCTTTCCTTATAAATAATGTTCCAAGTGCTCCATCCTTATCTTCCACACACTTTACATATTCTAATAAATCAACTATGTTAGCTAGAAATCATGATTTCCTCATAAACTATCAAAATGTTGTCCCTTAGCCAACATTGTGTTATGATGCTCGGTCATCACTATATTACTCGATCACTACTAACTTTATGTTTAGCAATATACTAATGCTAAATCAATATTTATTCTCGATCAACACTACTTCTTCTTGGCACATACTATGGCTCAGTTGACACTAGCATCACTCAATGCAAACTTCAAGTTCCTTAATCTTTTTCTTTGTTGCTCGGTCAAGCCTATACATTTCGTCAATCTTTAATCACTTCTTCAAAAATTTAGTACAACTATCTTCTTCACTTGTATCATGAATAAACAATCACTTTATCTTGTCAAAGTTGAACTGATTAAGTGCGCACTGTAATTTATTCTCATAACCCAACCCTTTCCTCTAGGCGCTTTTGTTATGACCAACTTCTCAAATACTCTTTATCAATCATCTAGATATGGCACTAAAATCAAATAGAAAATTGTCTTACCAATAAGGTTTGACATCAATGAAAACATAAAAATTCTTCCAATTGTATTTTCCCATAGTTTTTGTGTTTTCTTGAACTAGTTTCCTTTATTGATTACCCATGTTGTTTAGTGCAACCATTTTTCAACTTAGGCATAATTGTTGTTGATGACTAGTTTTTAAGAGGATTTTACTATATGGTGTACTTAATATTTCAATTGGGGGATTTTTATAATTATTTCCTTATTGCTAAAATATTATTATCATTGAGGTATTATATTGTATTTCTAGCTTCAAGTCGTGTGCATGGGGTAAAAGTTTAGCTTTCATTTCTCATTTATATTACTTGATTTTGGAAAGAAAATTGGGGGATTTCACTTCAAGAATATAAAGGAAATTTGAATTTGATCTTGGGGGAAAATTTTAGGGATCATAATTATGCAAGCACTCTTCCATTTGATTATGTTGGAAATGATAACTTCGAGTAGATGTGTGATTGATAATAATCAATAATATGGTATATATATATATATATATAATGTATATTCATATGTATACATACATATTTAAATACTTGAAATAATAGCATTATATTGATCTAATTGTTTGAAACTAATTATCAATCATTAACCATATCAAAATATTATAAAATTAGTTCCAAGTATAATATCTATTTGTATGTCTATTTGACATCTAAATATTGTAGATTATTATTGATCATGTTCCAAATATAATTTCGATCAAGATATGATCGATAGTGTTGAGATTCTAATCAGACTAAGTATGATATTATTACTTATAATGATCATTGATTATGGTATCAACCATACACATTTGTAATTGCATGTGTAAACTCCCAATAGTTATCAAGCTTTACTTGAGTAAACAACCAACACCATTTAGATGCATGTTAATGAATGAACTTTTATCCACATGTCTATTCATTAGCATGTCCCTTCTAATTTGAATTTTCTCATATATATAAGATTTGATCAGAATTAGAGGTACACAAAAAAAAATTGGAAAGCCTCTTGGAGTACAATCAGTTTATGGTAAATACATTCTCATTTGTAAATACAATAATTAGAACTCATTTGTATTGTTTCAATGTCTATTATATATTTGAGAAATATAATTCTCATTCTAATTTTGGCCTGTAAAAGAGAAACATTAGCGAATAAGCATATTATTCAAGAGTCAAGAAATTGAAAAGATATACATAGTCTAAGATCTAAAATAGATCTTATCATTTTAACAGATTCTATGGGTCAAATCCTACTTATTCTAGAATTTTGTCTTGTTTTGTGGATTATCCATCATTCTCCAAGCATTTTGGATGCTTTATTATCTTTTGACAAGTATGTTTTCTTATTCTCTTTAGTTCTTGGTTTTAATCCATATTATTTTTCTTGCAAATGATCTTAGAGGTTGCATTATGAATTCTAGGGATTCATTTGCAAGTTCTGCGAAGGAATTTTGGAATTTCATGCTTTTTTATGCATTTTTTTATGGATGAGGGTTTGGTGTATTTTTTTAGGGTTGGAACCTTCATTTTCATGTTTATTGGATAATGTAAGTTTATTTTTGGCATGTGCATGATGTAAGCTCAAATGGGTTTTTTAATTTTCTTGATCTTTGGAAGTTAAAATATGGATGAATTTTGGACTCTCATGCCCAAATCTGAGTTTTTTTGTCTTATTGTGGAAAATGTGATTTCTCCATTAAGGTTTTTTGTACTAATAATGTAATGAGGAAACAAAAATCTCATAGTTGTTTAATTTATGAATCTGTTCACTTGATGAGGTCCTAATGCAGGAGCATCTTGGGTGTAAGAGCAATCTTGTATCACCCAATAATAATTCATTTTTGTTTCTTGAATAAGAGTTGTCTCATTACATAGTCGTTGCTTCTGAAGGCTTTCTACTTAGTAAGTCAGTCATACAAGTTCAAAATGTCCTAATTTTGAAGGCGGATGTTGAGCTTGGATATATCAATCTACCAGTTGAGACTCAATGCCATATCATGAGACTTTATGAAGTTGTTACATATTTTTGTTTGAAATTTTAGCATAGAAATTCAGGCTCAATTTTGAAGGCCTTAGAGGCCCCGGATGGGCTTGAAAATGGGGTCAAGCAGAGATTGCATGACTCAAGCCCAATAGAATTAGAAGCTAAGGATTCTAAAAAGGGGTTATAAAAGCCTATTAGGGAAATGGTTTGAAAGTTATGGCCTTTTGAAGCTAGGCTGGCCAAAATTTCCAAAATAAGTGTCAAAGATGTATTAGGTCAACTCTATATAATTTTAGGGTCAGTAGGTCTCAAGGGTTAGGGTTTGATGTCTATCAACTTCTCAGGCAATTAAAATGCCTATATAAGGAATGTTTGTACATTATCTAGGACAACTATGTATGATAGTTTGTAGCTCTATGTTACAAATTACTCTAAGGAAGGCATCCATGTGGGTTCACATATTATATTTCAAAATTATATAACTTTGCATTTGCAGTGATAATAAAAAGCCCATATTTTGCTCCTGCCAATTGTTGTTATTTCTTTGTTTTTGTTATGTGTTTTTAGTATTAAGGGGAGCAACCTTCATCAAGTGGTATCAGAGCAGTTATTGAGTGTGTAAAAAGGTCATTGACTATAAGGAAATTGTACTAGGGTTTCACCAAGAGCATGAAAATGCCAACACAAAGAGAGATTGGTGGAAGAGGCATAAGTGTTACACCTAAGGGTTTTAGAACCCTCCAAAGATACATGCAAGAATTGAAAAAAAAATCCCCAAAGGAATAAATATTGTTGTAAGAGTTGAAAGTAAGGATGAAGGAGAAGAAGAAGAAACTATTGAAGAAGAGGTAATTCTAAACACAAAAGAAGAGAGGCTTTTTAGGGTCATCTTCAAGATTAGAAAAAGACCTAAGTTTGAGACTCCCAAATTTTAGGGAAATATTAATCAGAGGAGATGATCAATTGGATCAACAAATTGGAGAAATACTTTGATTTTGAAGATATTGAGGATGCTAATAGGGTCAAGATTGTGAAGGCCAAACTAAAGGGTCATGTGAAGATCTAGTGGTAGGAGGGTTAGTTGGAGTGAAATAAAAGAGGCAAGGACAAAATAACAAGATAGAATCAAAGGTCAGCTATGAGAGTTTATGCATTCCCACAGCCCCAACATATACTACCAAAGTATATACCTCTTAGGTTGGGGATAATGGAGTTTTTATGTTAGGTGCATGATGCACTCTTGTGTTCAGTGTTGACACATCTCAAACCCCAAGCACCTAATGGGTGTGATGAGGAATTTTGTGGTGTGTCCCTATCCCATCACCTCACAAAAGTGGGATTTTCCACATAGGAGATTCATGTCATCGGACGGGCCCCTACCACAAAAATCATGTGAGTGCACCCATCTTAAATATAGAATGCTCCAAGAGATGAGTTAACACCTAAGCAATGCAATGAGGGTTGCAGCAATCTCAATTTACCACCGTCAAAATGATGGATCCCTAGCACAGCACCTCACACATGATTGGGTTGTGAAATCTCAATGGGGGATGAGGCCTAGACCCCCTCTAAACTAAAACTGAGTAGGGACCTCTTGCTCTAATGTACACATCATCTAAAGGCACTAATTTTAATCTAGATTGCATCTAAGTCTCTTCACTCTGTGGGGAATCCACACTTTTGATCACGACATTTGATGTGACCCTCAACCTTGATAGTGCTAGACCCATAGGTTGTTCATCCAACACATTATTATAGGACTAAGTGTCTACATGTTGCCAAGATTTTGGGGGTGGGGAGGAGGCTAGTTCCATCCCCTACATGATTTAGGGTCTTGAACTGACAATGATCCTTCCATGGGTTCACCTATAGTAACCTTGTTACGACTTCTTTGTCCTCTAAATGATAAGGTTCAATGAACTTCTTGCAATGTCACTGATAGTAACCACCATCATCATCACAATCTAAACACTTCACTGGATCATTCAATCAGTAGGAGTGATAGGCATTGTGTAGAAAGGGCAAGGATGTAGTCAATGTGAGTTGATGACTCACGCTTACTAGGAATTCCTTGTTGAAGATCAATAATTGCAATGGTTTATCCCATCACGATGCAATTTGGAAATATTTCCCAAACCTTTTAGGCTAGGGAGAGAAACTCATTGGTTGCATCAGTATAGTGCATGTGTGGCCCAAAACATCTAAGGGCATCACAAACCTATTATTGCCTCAAACTTCCATAGCCTAGGAGGCCATACCCCCTCTAAGAAGTTGGCCGTGAAAGGGAACCTCCGTGTAGCTAGTTAAGAGGTTGAGGTCTCATTTTTTAATAGAATTAACTAGAAAAATCACTCCACCAACTAAGAATGGCCATGCACCACCACCCATAAAATTAAGAAAGAGCTCTCAATCGGTCAATCCTTACTATGTTTGGACCTAGTAAGTTTCCCTATGTTGAGTCAAATTAAGCCATAGGCTCCACTCTTGGTGGTTCCCTTCCATCAATTCCTCTAAGTTTTAGCATTGTGACCATACTCCCCCTAGAACCCAAACACTCTAATTTCTCATAAGGTGTTGGCAGAGTCCTTAGAGCAACATCTGTCAATCCCTAGTCGGCATCATTTATGGTTGAGACTAGGATGGTATATGATCATCTTTGAGCCCCCAAATTTTATTCTTGATTAATGAAAACATCCTTGGAAAATTCTTTCATAGTGGTTTGTCTTCCATAAATCCAAGAATTTCATCTTTGACAATGAAATACAAATGCCCCTTACAGTCTCTATTAATCATTACTCCAATCCCAGAGGCGAATAGAATAGGACCAAACTCTTATTGCATTATTCCATGCTATTGTATTCAAAGCATAGGCTTGCTTTTAGCACTCTAATTTTTTCAAAGTAATGGCACCATAACCATGACCCAGCTAATTAAAGCTAGGAACATGCTACAGGTAGAAGGGACATGAGGGCTAGTGCACACCAAGAAGGTAGACCAACCGTAATGACCCAAGGTCCAACTATGAGCTTTATAACTACAACAACTTAAATATATGCTATTGGAGCTAGAATTACCATGGCTACTAGCAGTAGACTTGCCCTCTAATAGATCCTTATTAGGGGATTTAGATTTTACTCATTCCAATTACCAAACTCGATGAGCCCAGTATTGTAGCTTATTATCATGGATAGGGAATATGTCGGCCCTAAATTGCATAAAGGAACATTTTTATGTAGATACTTCAAGATTGGGGATTTCATAGTTGGGAAAGAGTTAGTTGACCAAATTCATGAATACTCGAGGCACCACAATCTATCTTCTACCCCATATAGAATTTATGGCCTTGAGAGTGTGGTTAGAAATGCATTAAAAGAAATAAGGAATTACACTCTCTCTAACAATAAAGAACTAGCTCAGGAAGACATAATAAAAAATAATCGGATTGAAAGTGATGTAGAGGATAGGTTGAGGAAGTTTGAAGATATTTAGAGGGTAGAGAAGGAGATGAACAAAATGGACCCAAGTTTTGAGGGATTTTCCTTAGAGGTTTCCTTTCCTTTTAGGCTAGAGAAAATGTTGTAGAATTACTATCATATACTACCTCAATTGCCATGAGATCTGGAAGAAGAAGATAGGGTGAACCTAGATCCTTCTAAGCCAAATGTAGAATTAAAGGGAGAAGAGGATCAGCTGGAAGTATCTACCTGGGTGGCTAAGGGAAACAAAAGGAAAAAAATTAGCCAATGCCTAAATAAGAAAAAGAGAGGACATTGCAACTAATTCCTTGCAAGAGCCAATATTTTGTTGATATAAGACAAATTTTCATACAGGAAAGAGTCAAGGTAGTAGAGAGCTCACTGGTAGATTTATAGTTGACTATAGTGAGGTTGGATGATAGGATCATCTCAGGTGAAATTTTTTTAGAAGATGATGATTTTATTAAGTATCTAGAGCTTAAAAAATTTATATATGAGTTGAAACAAACTGAATTGACATTGATCTTGAAGTTGAGGGTGAGTGAGGAAATGGAAAAGGAGCTTATAAAAAAGCTTTTGGCCTATGACCCAAACAATGAGACTATGATAGTCAATGAGGCCAGAGACCTT
Organism: Cupressus sempervirens; assembly: GCA_028749045.1. Classification (NCBI taxonomy): domain Eukaryota; kingdom Viridiplantae; phylum Streptophyta; class Pinopsida; order Cupressales; family Cupressaceae; genus Cupressus; species Cupressus sempervirens. The sequence continues at coordinate 562,916,735 of CM053787.1, read as the reverse complement.
GTCTAGAGAAGTGACATGTTGTTGGTACTAGGATGGGATCTGGGAATGACCTTTATACTAGACCAAATTAGAAGACAAGATAAAGAAGTTTCTTATGAAGCCTTTGGTGTAGAAGGCCTAGAAAGAGGCTTAGGTGTCAACATAGATAGCAAGACATTAGCTATGTGGAGTTTTTCTCCTAAGAAAAATAAGCCTAGGCTTATGGATGTTCAAGATAGAGCCTAGGGTAGTGCGATCATATAGACCTTAGACTCTACCATTGGTAGTGAAATTTCAAGTGCTTTGAAGAACTTTTCTTTCATGAATAAGGCTAAAGTAGGGCAGATTAAACATCAACTTGCTTAGACCTTTAGAGAATACATTGGCATAAGGAAATTGTATGAGGAAGAACTCAAAAATAGTTATGTATTCAAACAAAAGGTAAAGGAGCTAGAAGAGAAGTTACAAGGGCTAGAAAATTAAATTTCTACACTGAAGGAACAACTCAAAGAAATGGGGAAAGAAAAACTAAAATGAGGATTGATGAAATAGAAGAAACCACTGAACAAATTCCTTCCTTGACAAAGGACAAAGCTGTGGGAACTGAGAAGGAAGTTTCTATAATGGAGATTGAAGCTCCTATCTGAGATAACTAGCTTAAGGTAAATGCACTAAAGGGAATGTTGAATCATAGGGTAGAAGTATTAAAAAGAATATCCCAAAATGTCCATGGTATTTTCATATTCTTACAAAGACTTGCATTGAATCCCTAAGGTCATATATTCAATTCTTTGATAGGTTGATTATTTTGATAGCTGAGAAGCTAGAACTACCAAACAAAATTTTCACAGTGAAAGAGGCATTGGAAGTAGTTAAAGAATTGATCAATTTTTTCACAAGTAAATTACAAGTGATATTTAGTAAATTGAAGATAATGAGGGAAGGTGTTGATAAATTCATTCCTTCCATTGTTGAAATTGACAATAAGCTAAAAGATTGATAGGATTGGTCAACATCTTTTGATCACATTTTCACATTAGAAAATGTTGTAACAAGATTTAATGGGAATGTTGATGAAGCTCTCTTCTATGAGTTGATTGATGCTCTCTTCAAAGTAGAAGTTGAAATAAATCAGTTTGCGGCTAAATCAAGAGCCATTTAGATGCCAGATGGAGAAAGTTTGTTAGTGATTTGGAAACTATTAGAGGCACTGATTGGCCAAAAAAGAGGGATATACATGTGTGGGAGGAAGTTGGAGAGATCAAGGTTCTGCCCATGGGAAATAGTTAGAAGGCAGTTGATGAAGGCAATGAAGACAAAATAAAGGATAGATATTGTAATAGGGTGTCTTATCTTTGCATGTACCTTCTATGGATATACATGCATTTTAAACAAAGATTATACCTAAATATCAGATATGCTAGCTATTAGTCTTCAGTTACTTCCATTTCTCAAGTATAGAGAATGTTTGTAACTATTTTTGTCTTCTCTGTATCTTGTTTTGACATCATTTTTTGAAATGTATCTTTCCAATCTGTAGCTTGTTGCAATCCTTATTCTATTAAAGGATTTCCAAGATTCGGAAGAAGGGTCCAAATTCTTTTTTTTTTTATGTGATGAAATATATCATTTGAGTCAGTCTAAGATTTTTGTGTTAATTGTTGATGTATTTAGCTTGTTTTCTATAGAAGTTTGAATTTAATGGAAGTTTGGTTTTAGTCTTGTATCTCTATCATAAATATCATGTTAGAACTATGTATGATTCTCAAAGAGATTAATACAAGAAGTGTTGCAAGATATTTGTGTCTCAAAATTATGTCTCCATTTTCATGCTTTAGTGATTTTGAGAATGAATGAACAAGTTTCATTTTATTCAAATGCAATATAATGAGTTGTATATCATTTTAGAGTTACTTTTAGTTCAAATAAGTGTATGTTACTATGGAATGATAGGATCATTTAGGGTATGAAAAGGATATGACAAGTATAGGATTTAGAGGTCAACAGTTGATACATTTAATTGCAAGTCAATTAAATAGATCTAAATATTAACTGATATGACTTTGTTTTGACAATGGATGAAGGCACTAGTCTTTAGGTTGAAGAAGTCAAGTAATACCAATCTTAACTTAACATAAATACATTTTCATAAATCAAAATCATTAAGGATTACTGTTAGAATGGAATGTAAATTTGGTCATTTCTTGTTGCATGAACCTATCAAGTTCATTATTGGCTATTATTGACATGTCATATATTTTGTAATTTCAAGAAGTTTCCAAGCCAAATTTGTTGAGAAGGGTTTTTATTATAGAGAATTATTCATAAAAAGTGCCAAATCCTTAGGTTGACCCACCTTGGTTTAGTAGAGCCTAAAGTGTAGGAAGCATAAGTTCTTTGTTAATTTAGTCTAGGCCCAAGTAGTATATACCATGCATGGGAAGTAGCTAAACCCTAGGTATCATGTTACTTATTGTCCCCTGGTGTTAATGTTAAATCAAAAACCAACAAAAATGGTGACTATGTTGGGGAGTACTAAAGAGGTATTTTGAAATATTATAGTACATGTCAGGTCCTTTTCCTATTGGAGTAGAGTAGGACTATTCTCTTTCATAAAATGTTCCATAAGTATTGTCTAGTGAATTCATTCTCATGTTTTCAATGATAAGTGATTTAGTAGAATTCTCAAAAGTCTTTTATTTCAAACTACATTTCCCTTAAATAGTGGGTAGTGACTTGGAGGCTATATAATTAGTGTCATTTTATTTTGAAAACCATGGATGGAAGAAAGAACCTATAAGTAAATCTTTTAGGAGAACTCCCTTTGAAAGGAAGAAAGAGTTGGTCAACAAAAAAGAGTGAACCACCAAGGGAACTAGACCCTTGGGAACAAATTAATACTAGTAGACAGTCACCTCTTTCTCTTAGTGAAAAGGAATCCTCTTACAAAATTTCCAAGTCTATTAGTGAACTCTCTGGTGACAATTTTTATGACAACCTAGAAGTCATAGGACAGGAGATGGTGATACACCAAGACCTAGTGAATATAGAAAAAAAAAAAAAAGTAATGATTTTTTCCATACCCATCAAGATTCTATTCTATCAAATGCTCTCCATAAGTATTTAGTACATGTATATCATGTATATATAAACATGACTTCTCATTCTAAAGATGTTAGGCCAAATCCAAATGATTTGAGCATAATAACAATGTAATTTGTTGAGAAATTAGCAATAGAAAGGCATCTCTAGAAAGAAAGGGAGGAAGAGATAAGAAAAGTGATAGAAGAAAGAGAGAGTTTATTCAAGATAATTGTTTCTTTGAAAAGGAAAAATAAAAAGTTTTTTGTTGCTTGGTAGCCAGTACTATTGGATGATGTTGTTGATCTAAGGAAGGAGCAAGAATATTTATTGAGTAACCAAGAATTTGAAAAGGAAGGCCTTGTTGTAAGATAAGTGAAAAGTTACAAAACCATACTAGTTCACAACAATGAAGATAAACATATTGGTTCCTCTATTGTTGATAAAAATAAAGGAAAGAAAAAGGTGATTGGTGTTACAACAAATGAACCTATAAAGATAACAAGTACTCAAGCTACTATGTCAACCTTTGATATAGAATTGGAGATGAAGAGAAAAGAGAGGGAAGAGTTGGCAAAGGAATTAGAAAGAGTACAGAATAAGGCTTCTATTGCTGAAATGAAAAGGAAAATTCAATTTCTCACAAGTACTTCAAATGTTCAAACAACAACTACTCCTAAAATATGTATGCCTTCAAGTTCCATTCTAGAAAAAAAAGCTACTAAGATTGTTACATTTGATGTTCCTCTTTCATCTTCTCCAAAGGTAGATGCTAATGTTAAGATGATTTCAAGTACTAGTATAGATAATACATCTAGCTCTAGTGGTAATGTGGGGGTGGGAACACAAAGGAGACTAATTAAATTAAAGGGATATAGGCAGTGTGTTTTAATAGGATCCTTGGTTATCAAAATGTTATTGTGCAAGAACTGAGAAAAAAATTGACTAAATTTTCTAGGAATAATGTTGTTACTTATGAAGATCATTTGAGATGTTTCTTAGACTTTTTAAATGATTATGAAGTTGAGCATGATGAGGTAGTTATAAAATTATTTGTGTAGTTGTTAACTAAATATGTAAGAAAATAGTTCAAAAGATTGCTTGAGGGGTCCATATTCTCATGCATGGAGATGGAGCATTATTTTAAAGAGAATTATGGTGATAAACCTAATGCTAGTTACATTTTGAATGAATTCAATAATATAAAGAAGCTCCAAAATCAATATGTCCCTAAATTAAATGCTAGATTTTAGCAGGGGATGTACAAAATTATTTCAAGTTATGAGACCTGATGATAAGGTTTTTCTTACCACCCATTTTAATGTTTTTGATGGTAAGATGGGATACTTGGTAAGAGGTAAAGATCCAAGAACTCTCAAAGACTCTTTAAGGATTAAAATAAATATGAGAACAATATGAACATCTCTAGTAATTTGGGGAATAAAAGAGATTATCCTAGATTGTTAGGGAGAAAAGGAAATAAGAAAGAAGATCATAAGCCTTTATGAAATAATAATCAAGAGGTAGATAAGATAGATCAATTTCTTAGTGCCATCAAGGATCTCAAAATCCCTACAAATTAAAATGACAAACGTCTTCCTACACATAGATCTTTGTTCCAAGGAAATTTCAATAGGCAAAGTAGGCTTTAGAACTATCCCTACAATGCCTAATGAAAAAATGGTAAACCTATTCTTCCTCCTCCCAAAAATATAAATGAGAAAGTTACCCCTGGTCCTTTGGAAATAGATTTTGTCAATGTGATAGATGATTCCCAATGGTGCATGATATGTCAGTTACCCCATTCATCAGAGTAGTATGTTGTTGTAATGTATTTTTCTAATTCTTATGAAAGTGATGACCAATGTGACCAAGAAAAATAATAATGATGATATGGGTTGCAACATGGTTGAATCTCATTATGATAATGTATTTGATCATAATGATGTCGATAATGATGTATATGTTAAGAGACATATTCATGATGTTGTACATTAGCAAGTTTTCTCAAATAAAGATGAAGTGAATGATGTAACTTGAAATATGACATCTTCAAAAGATGAAGTAGTTTTGATAAGACCTACTAGGGAGGAAATCAATGAGATCATTGCTAACAAGGTTCCACAAGTGAAAACAAGGGGTATTTTGTCTAGGAATGATGGTGGCAAAGTAGTCAGTATTTTTGTCAAGAAGTAAGATCCTAAAGAGCATACAAGAAACAAGCCTAAGGATGGTTATGATATAAAAATTAAGAATGTGAGCAAGAAAAATGGGAACCAAAGAAAGAAAGTACTTCCAAATTTTCCAAGGCTCATAACAAGGATGGATGAAAAGGAGAAGAAAAATCATCTAATGCAACTATTGAAAACAAAGAGTAGAAAAATCATGGTGTTGCCATTATCACTGAGAAAAAGGAGATAAAAGTATGATTTAATAGAGACTCCTCCTGTCCCTCCTATTGATATGTTGTCTATGCTATCACAAATTATAATAAAGGTTCCACTCTCATAATATTTATGAATCCCAGAACATAAAGATAAGGCCTTAACATGGGTTGAGATTGTTAGAGAGAATGTTGATCTTAATTGTAATTCAAATGAGTCTTCTAAGGAAAAGAAGGAACTAGTAGAAATAGAGGTTTTTGTATCTCAAATCCCACCTATGTATCTAGATGATTCAACAAAACAATGATTGGTAAATATAGATCCATTTTTCTTTAGCATCATTGTAAATAGAAAGACATTGAAAAACCATATCATAGATTATGGTGCATAAAATACAGTGATGCCTTCTGTGTTTATGAAAAAACTAGGATTGAAATTAGACACTACCCAAGGTAGATGTTGTGCTATGGACCAAAGAGACGCTATTGTCATAGGGACAATAAGTGCATTGCCTTATAGATTGTATTCCTATCATGATAAAGAATTGAAAATGAGTGTTCTAGTTGTGGGAATTCCACCCCAATATAGTATGTCACTATCTAGAAAATGGAGTACATCAGTGGGTGGAAGCTTTTAGTGTGATCTATCTCATGCAACATTTCAAATTAAAAAAATTGATGACAAGTTAAAAAATTAACAGAGAACCAAAGAGTATTTATATCATTTAGAAAAATGTTGATGATGAGATGACATGTTTTGTGGATACTAATATTAATTCATTCAAGGTTGAGGTCCTAGTTCTGGAGAAAGAATCTGAAATTGCCTATTGCTATAGATGTTGACTTGAAATCAGACAAAGGGAACTTGTGGACCATGTATTTGATGGAGCATGCTGCAAGGATGGATCTAGAGCATGTGTTCTTTTGATTTCCCCTAATGGAGTTACTTATAAATTTTCTTTCAATTTGAGTTTCCCATGCACAAATAATGTTACAGAGTATGAGGCTTTGTTGTTAGGTTTGAGATTATCCTATAAGCATGGAATTGAATGTTTGCATGTAATTAGAGATTCTAAATTGGTTATTTCTCAAGTAAATTTTTTTAATGTCTCTAAGAATAAAAGGTTAAGGCAATATAGGAATGTTGTATGGGACATCGTAGAAAATTATGATGCATTTGGTATATCTTGGGTGGAAAGAGGTAACAACAAGATGGTTGATCTATTATAAAACATTTCTCTAAAGCCTAATGATATCACATTTGTTGGTGTGTCAAAATTAGAAGTAGAGACTAGACCACCTATCCCTAATTACATAAAAAATTGGCAAGTTTTTTAGAATGACAGAGATATCTTTAGATTCCTAAATTGTGAAGACCAATTCTGTAGTTAGGAAGTTTATTGTGTTGCATTGGTTGAGAAAATATAAGGTAAGGATGTCATCTTTGGGAAATAAGTGGTTTAATTAAGAAAAACAAGAATCTTAAAGGGTTATGTGATATTAGAGACTATTTTTGATAATCATGATAGATCTAAGCTAAATGCTAAGAAACATGATGCTAAAGACATAGATCAAATTAATACTAGGACTAAGGATGCACCAAAAAAGTTATACATTGGTAAGAGATTATATCTTGAAGTAATAAAGGCCTTGATCAATTTGTTAAGAAAATATACGCATGCATTTGCTTGGTCTTATGATGACTTAAAGGCCTATATAGAAGATTTATTTTAGCATTAAATCCCATTAAAGGAGGGTGCCAAACCTTTTAGGCAGAAGAAAAAGCCTATTAATGAAACCTTAGCACTAAAAATGCAAGAAGAATTGATGAAATTAAGGGATTCTAAAATTATCAAGCTAATAAGGCATTCTTCTAGGGTATCTAATCTAGTCCCTGTTAGAAAGAAAAATGGAGATATAAGGTTATGTGTTGATTTTAGAAGCTTGAACATATCTTCATTAAAGGACAACTATGGCTTGCCTAATATGGAGGCCATGTTGCAAAGGGTTACTGGGTTAGAATTAATGTTAATGATGGATGGTTTCTCTAGATATAACTAGGTAGTTGTCAAAGAGTTAGAATAGTATAAGACTCCTTTTACAACAGCATGGGGAACATATGTATATAGTAGAATGACATTTGGTTTAACCAATGTTGGTGCTACCTTCTAGAGAGCCATGGATGTGGCCTTTGCAAACTTTATTAACAAATTCCTAGTGGTCTATCAGGATGACTTGACAACATATTCAAAGAAAAAAGATGATCATTGTATGCATCTGGAAAAAGTGTTTTCTAGGGCCTTAGAGTATGGTATTTCTTTGAATCCAAGGAAGTGTTCTTTTGGAGTTACTAAAGGTAAGCTCTTAGTGCATATTATTGGAAACAAAGGGGTGAGAATAGACTCTGAGAGAGTAAAAGCCATTGATAAAATTCAAAAGCCTAAAAATGTAAAAGGCATTCAATCTTTCTTTGGGAAGAATAAATTTTTTAGAAGATTTGTTACTAACTTTGTAAAGGTAAGTAGACATGTCTCTAAAATTATAAAGAAGGATTTTGAGATTAAATGGGATGGTGAGCCAACCAATGCTTTTCAAAAAATAAAGTAAGCAATCAAAAATGCTCCAGTTTTAAGAGCCCCTGATTATTTAAACCCCATGCATATATTCCTTTTTGCTTCATTTCATATTGTTGCAACAATCATGTTACAAAAAAATGAAGAAGGATTTGAGCAACCCATTACATTCTTTAGCAATTCCTTGCAAGCTACAAAATTGAAATATGAAATAAATGAAAAATAAGCTTATGCGTTAGTCAAGGATGTGAAGGCATTTAGATGTTATCTCATGGGAGCTACTATAATTTCTTTTATCCCAAGTATTGCAGTATAGGACATTCTCTCTTAGTAGGAAGTGTTGGGAAGAATATGTAGATGGATCAATAGGATCCAATAATTTAATAGATATATTCAAATCACCAAGTTGGTCAAAGGGCAAGGACATGCAAAATTAATGGCAGATATCAATTTAGAAGCAAATCAAATAAATCAACTTGATGATAATTACATAAGTAACTTGTGTGGAATGGATGCTAGTGCAGGGCACCCTGACCATCTCCATGGAATCTAGAATCATAATTAGTAGGTTTTTATGCCATGATAGATTAGGGAATTAGTTGTTTAAAATCATGTTATTAGGTGTTCAAATTAAGGTCATGTTGACCAATTTCTTGTTTTATGCAATATGGGTGAAAGTGAGTAGAAAAAAGTGCAAAATGGCATGCTAGGACATAAATGGAATATAATGTAGTGTTAATATGTCATGATGTAGTGTTTAGACCTATTTAGGGTGCCTAGGAAAGTTATTAAATCATAAAATGCAAAAAATGCAAAAAATGTAAAATTGCCAAAAAAAAGTTGTTGTCAACAATTTTTGTGCAAAAATGAGAAGTTTTTGAACGTGAATAGTCATCCACTTTGAATGAGACATTAGGGGGGTGAAAAGTCATTTTTTTGTATAAAACATGTAACCTCATGTTAAGAGATAGAGAGGAGAGATGTGGAGTAGGAAAATGTAGGTTATGGTATGATTTTGATAATAATAGTGTGTTGCTATTTGGAAAATCTGCATATATATTGATGTTTGAATGCTACCCTAACATCTTATCTTTGGAGTCATGGTTGTAATGTTTTTGAAATTCACTTATATATTATATTGGAATGAGTATTAATACTAATGATTCATTTTTTCTTAACACCATAGGCTATGGGAATAATTCTCAATATTCATAGTTTGGACAATAATCTACATGCACTCTCAAGTTAATTAATCTCAATATATACATATTTCTATTGTGTAAAGGTTGGAGAATACTTAAAAAATCCTTTTGTTTCTTTAGATGACCATCTTAGGAGATGGAACCATTCCTTTGTTCCATATCTACCTAAACAACATGGGTTATTGACATAGTTCTCTATATTCACTAGTTAAATGATAGAATACTTGTAGTGTTGGGATTAGTTGTCCATAGTAACTGCATACGATCTTTGTATGAGGATTGGGAAAGATTTGAAAGTTTCCTTGGGTATTTTAATTTATGTCTTATTAAGTTGACTCACCATATTTACTCATATTAGAAGATACTGAGTATCGACAATTCTCTTGTTGCCATGGAAATATAGCAAGTCTATGGATTGGGAAGTGGCAGAAGTTGGTGAATGATTTGCATGAATGTTTGGAAGATTTCCTTCAGTCTTAGGATGTTTTAGAACCTTTTGGAAGGAAGAAAAGGTGTTATAATGGATCTTGGAAACAAATCATGAGATTTAGCAATAAAACCCTCATCAACACAAGGGTTTGGAAGTTTACTGATCTGCTCAATCACTAGGAGCCCAAAATCAGCAATTAGAATATTTTGGTGAGCTAATGATGTTTTAAAGTTTATTTTTTATTGTACTTTGGATAGTTAATGATTTTGGAGTTAATAGGGGTATCTTAGGCCTATTTTCTAGAATCGGGTTGATAGGTTATATACCTTATGGAATGGTTTGGAATCTACAACTTTGGATTTTGGTCAAGTTCAATAATGGGTGTCTAAATCACTCTTTTGTTTTGATAAATGTTTGGAAGGATTGTAAGCTCCTACCTTAAAACCCCTAAGGAAGGGCTACAAGGAAGAGCCCCATTATATTAGTTTGTAAGTATTGATGTTTGAAGTATGCCAAGGAGTAGAACCTTGTGAATTTTTTGAACTCACTTAGTTGGAAATGAGTTATTTATTTTGGAAGCTTATTGGGTATGGTGTTGATAAAGGTCCTAGAGGGTGTAAGGTGATGGAGGTGTTAGGTATTATAAAAGTTAGTTGTTTGGATATTGTGAAGGTTTAGGTAGAGACAATTGGAATAGGTGAGAGTGGCACAAGGAATAAGCTATTCACCTTATCTCTAACCTTGGAGGATCTAAATGGATAGCATAGGATATGCTTGGTAGATTTGGAAGAAGCCTATTAATTTGAATTATTAAGTGAATATTATAGTTACCAGCACCATTCCTTGCATCACATTTTGGTATCAAAGTAGGATTACACCATAGTGCAGAGCATAGTTTTGTTGGTTATAGAAGTTTGATTTTTATAGGTAGAAGTTTGATTGTTGGTTGCAGAAATTTAATAGAAGTGGGAAAGATTATTAGTGTAGAAGAAAAGATAGTTTTTGTTATTGATTGGGGTTGGTATTTTTTTTTTAGTTTCTTTTGATAGGGATGACACCACAGTAGGAAGAAGTATGGAAGACATGGGTATGCTACAAAGATACCTTGAGAAGACAAAGGGAATAAGAAAGGAGAAAGAGAAGATAGAGAGAAGAGGAGGAAAGAATGTTAGAGGAGATTAGAAGTTTGAAGGAGGCAATAGAAAAGAATGAAGAAAGGGAAAGGAGACTAGAGGTCATAATAATGCAGTAGGAAGAAGTTGAGAAGAAAGTTGACAGTCAAGAGGATAAATAGATTGAGGAACATGTTAAGATAGAGGATCAAGTAGATGACAGAGGAATGGTCACTAAGTTTCACCAACTGATAGAGCTAAAGAGAGAGCAAGTGTCCAAAATAGAGGACAACAAGGGTGAAGAATAATTACTAGGAGATTTGGAAAATGATGTGGCAGTAAGTTCCCTACAATATGAAGGAAAAATGGGGCAAACAATCAACATTATGACTAAAATTGCTTATGACGGTAGTAAAGATAAAGATCATTTGAAGATTGGATTAGGAAAAGACGTAGAGAATACCTCAATGTATGAGTAAGATAGGGACATAACCCATGGAGAGGCTAAAATTTTTTCTATTATTGACAAGCAATATAGGAATCAAATAGGAGGCAATAAGAGGAATGAAGTTATAGAGCTAGATTCTATGCAAGATGAGATTGAAAATAGCATGAAGATGGGGATTAATCTGAACAAGACCTCAAACACTATAGGTATAGACTCTTTTATAAAGAAATAATAAATTATCTATGGATAGCAATCAAAGTGTAGGAAAACAATAAGAAACCACTGATGAATTGGGAGAAGCCACCATTATTAATAGTTAGGATGATGAGTAATAAAGATATTGTATTCTTAATGTATATGAGCAATGTTAGTATGCTAATAGAAACCAAATTTAAATAAAGCTTCTACAAACTAAACAAAATTCATAAACTTCAAGATAGACTAAGATGAATTCTAAATTGAGAATATGAGCCATTAATGGACTCTCTCAATGAGAAGCTCTCTTGTTGAGTGGCTTTATCTAAATGGATAGGATGTATGCTCAATATGCTTCCAAAGGCTTCAATGGATGATTGTGGATTTTTGGTGTGGATAGATGGCTTTAGTATGGATTTGGCTCTCAAAATAGCATTATAACTTTAATTCATGGATTGTGTTATTTTGCAAAGGGGAAGGATCCAATTTCTGGGAAAGAGGCTTGAGGAATTGAGGGCTAAGATGCAAGGATGGGAAAAAGCTTATGGAGGGCTCAGATTGCATGAGAGGAGAGCACATGGATTGTGCTTCCTTATAGCCAATCAAGGAGTGACACATGTCACATGGTGAGAGGATGGAAGAAAGGGGAAGGATGAGTCAACAAAGGAGGCTCAAGGGATAAAATCTTCATAAAGACCCTCATAATGACTTGTAAGAGCAATAAAAGGGCTTGTAAGAGTCATTTATGACCTAGTGGACTTCATAAAGTTTTATGGTTGAGATATTTTGAGGGTGATGAGAGCAATTTCGACTTGGACTTGATTAGGAAGGTTTTAAGCTTGTTTAGGCTTGTGGAAATGATTAGAGGATGGATTAGGATGGTTTAGGATTAGCTTAGGGATAGGCAAGTGGATGGCATTTAATGAGGGTGGGTGAAGGAGGAGATATTTGTTAACTTTGGCTTGGGTTAGTAATTCTTAACCCATGTTTAGGGAATGTGACAAGGTTAGGAGGGGATTAGGATTAGGTTTAAAGACATCTTCTAGAAGAGTCTAGACTTTGGATGAGGATAAAGACTTTCTAGAATAGTCTAGAATTTCCTAGGATGAGGATGAAGACTTTCTAGAATAGTCTAGAACTTCTTAGGATGAGGATAAATTAGATTTTTAAGAAATAAATAAAGTTTTATTTATTTCAAGGGTTTGGGTTGAGGAGATATTTATTAAAACTTTTTTAATAAACATGAGGATTAATATTTAACCTTAATTAAATATTTTGAGTTGGGATTAGGGGTAGGAAATGATGGGATTAACCTTTAATCAAAATTAAAGAAGGATTAGAAGATTTTGGAAGAGGTTAGTGGTCTTAAGGAAATTGGCCAAGTTTTGGGCAAAAAATAAATTTTTTATTTATTTTCGGATTGTTGGTCAATTTATTAATTAAATAATTAATAAATAAGGAAATAATGTTTAAATAAGATTTAAACATTTTTGGTAGGGATTCCTTAATTAAATATTTTTAATTAAGATAAAGGGATTTAATGGCATAAAAATTAATTAATTAATTAATTAAATAATTAATTAATAAATGATGATGTCATCAGGACTTTTTCAGAAAATAAAAATACTTTATTTTCTAAAGGTTTTTAGGTGTCTACATTTTTCCCCTCTTTGATGTGATGCCGCAAGTGGCATGACATCAAAGATAAGAAAATAAGATGCCCAAGGCTAGAGCAGAAGAGGAGAGAATGGACTGTGAGATGCCCCCTCAAGAAGGTAGCGGGGAGAGAAAGCGAGGCTCGATGGCTTCTTGAAAAGTACAAGAATCTTGAATGAGCAAGGAAACTTAGATTGGCAAAGAGAAGGGGCTGAATTAGCTCAAACTCTCACTATGGGAGAATGATAAAGGAGAATCAGATGCACAAGAGGAAGCAAGCTTAAGACTTTAGGGAAGGTGGAGGATGAAGGAGTGGAGCACTATAAAAATGAATCCAGGATAGGGAGATGGATGAGGGGATTATAAAGCTAATGCAATAGGATTTCAAAGAGTCAGATTGGTGGAAGATGGGTTTCAAAGATCCCTAGGACTAGGATTGTGGATCTTGAAAGATGAGGCTTGGTGGATTGATTTGGATTGGTGGATCCCTAAGACTAGGATTGTGGATCCCTAAAGCTAAGAGTGATGAGTGATTCAAAGAGATACTGATGCATAAGCTGGGGTAGGAGAGACAGATGCTGGATATGGATGGGGGATACTGGAGATGAAGGAAAACCATTGAAGCTTTTTGAGCGGGGGGATACTTCAAAGAGAAGTACCACCATGTAGTTGAGCACTAGATTTGCTATAGGACTATTGGTTAATTTCCAAGGTTACCAAGAACATCAAGGCCTTTTCACCAACTGTCCAGAGGATTGACGAACTGACTCTAAAAATACATGCAAGGATTGCCCCAGCATCACACATGAATCCTAGAGGAAGCAGCGTGGAAACGACACTGGAGAACCCACAAGCAGAAAAGAAAAACAAACGAAAGACCTGATCAAGACCTTACACTCTAATTGCCCCATTCGCAACATACCATGATATGGAAAATCGTGGCAACCTTGAGGAGGGAACAAGGAGATTGCTTGGAAAAGATACTTCAAGACCCAAAAGGGAAGATCCCGAATCAAAAGAAAGTGAAAATCCAAAAGAGAGTCGTTTGCCAACGAGATGGGTAGGACAAGGTACTAACGGACCAAGATCAGACATGAGGAAAGCTATATCCTACAAGGACCTATCGGAGATCACCGAAGCTGGTGGATTTGGATGAGTGATGCATTTGGCAAGCTGAACTAAGAAAGATAACACTTTGGTGACAGGAAATCTAGCTAAAGGATGCATTGGAATAGCTAACCAAGATGTGTGATGGGTGCAAGATGCTGATCAAGGATGAATGAACATGAAAGCTGGATAGATACAATGGTACCAAGCTAAAGAGGATGTACAAGCTGACAGACCAAGATATTTACAAGTGGGCTAATCAAGATATGGTACAAGCTAACAGACCAATGATATGTATGATACAGATGGATAAAAGCTCAGGATGAGAGGATAGCGAGATAGCTCAATTTTTTGTAAGATGCAAAAGCTAAGGATGAGGTGATAGCGTAAGATATGGATTTGGAAGGATGCATCCAATGATGATGATAGATGTGTGACCAAGGATGGGGACAATGCTAATAGAAACCAAATTTAAATAAAGCTTCTACAAACTAAACAAAATTCATAAACTTCAAGATAGACTAAGATGAGCTCTCAATTGAGAATATGAGCCATTAATGGACTCTCTCAATCAGAAGCTCTCTTGTTGAGTCGCTTTATCTAAATGGATAGGATGTATGCTCAATATGCTTCCAAAGGCTTCAATGGATGATTGTGGATTTTTGGTGTGGATAGATGGCTTTAGTATGGATTTGGCTCTCAAAATAGCATTATAACTTTACTTCATGGATTGTGTTATTTTGCAAAGGGGAAGGATCCAATTTATAGGCAAGAGGCTTGAGGGATTGAGGGCTAAGATGCAAGGATGGGAAAAATCTCATGGAGGGCTCAGATTGCATGAGAAGAGAGCACATGGATTGTGCTTCCTTATAGCCAATCAAGGAGTGACACATGTCACATGGTGAGAGGATGGAGGAAAGGGGAAGGATGAGTCAACAAAGGAGGCTCAAGGGATAAAATCTTCATAAAGACCCTCATAATGACTTGTAAGAGCAATAAAAGGGCTTGTAAGAGTCATTTATGACCTAGTGGACTTCATAAAGTTTTATGGTTGAGATATTTTGAGGGTTATGAGAGCAATTTCGACTTGGACTTGATTAGGAAGGTTTTAAGCTTGTTTAGGCTTGTGGAAATGATTAGAGGATGGATTAGGATGGTTTAGGATTAGCTTTAAAGACATCTTCTAGAAGAGTCTAGACTTTGGATGAGGATAAAGACTTTCTAGAATAGTCTAGAATTTCTTAGGATGAGGATGAAGACTTTCTAGAAGAGTCTAGAACTTCTTAGGATGAGGATAAATTAGATTTTTAAGAAATAAATAAAGTTTTATTTATTTCAAGGGTTTGGGTTGAGGAGATATTTATTAAAACTTTTTTAATAAACATGAGGATTAATATTTAATTTTAATTAAATATTTTGAGTTGGGGTTAGGGGTAGTAAATGATGAGATTAGCCTTTAATCAAAATTAAAGAAGGATTAGAAGATTTTGGAAGAGGTTAGTGGTCTTAAGGAAATTGGCCAACTTTTGGGAAAAAAATAAATTATTTATTTATTTTGGGATTTTTGGTCAATTTATTAATTAAATAATTAATAAATAAGGAAATAATGTTTAAATAAGATTTAAACATTTTTGGGAGGGATTCCTTAATTAAATATTTTTAATTAAGATAAAGGGATTTAATGGCATAAAAATTAATTAATTAATTAAATAAATAATTAATTAATAAATGATGATGTCATCAGGACTTTTTCAGAAAATAAAAATACTTTATTTTCTAAAGGTTTTTAGGTGTCTACATTTTGCCCCTCTTTGATGTGATGCCACAAGTGGCATGGCATCAAAGATAAGAAAATAAGATGCCCAAGGCTAGAGCAAGAGAGGAGAGAATGGACTGTGAGATGCCCCCTCAAGAAGGCAGTGAGGAGAGAAAGCGAGGCTCGATGGCTTCTTGAAAAGTACAAGAATCTCGGATGAGCAAGGAAACTCAGATTGGCAAAGAGAAGGGGCTGAATTAGCTCAAACTCTCACTATGGGAGAATGATAAAAGAGAATCAGATGCACAAGAGGAAGCAAGCTTAAGACTTTAGGGAAGGTGGAGGATGAAGGAGCAGAGCGCTATAAAAAGGAATCCAGGATAGGGAGATGGATGAGGGGATTATAAAGCTGATGCAACAGGATTTCAAAGAGTTAGATTGGCGAAAGATGGGTTTCGAAGATCCCTAGGACTAGGATTGTGGATCTCGAAAGATGAGGCTTGGTGGGTTGATTTGGATTGGTGGATCCCTAAGACTAGGAGTGATGAGTGATTCAAAGAGATACTGATGCATAAGCTGGGGTAGGAGAGATAGATGCTGGATATGGATGGGGGATAATGGAGATGAAGGAAAACCATTGAAGCTTTTTGAGCAGGGGGATACTTCAAAGAGAAGTACCACCATGTAGTTGAGCACTAGATTTGCTATAGGACTATTGGTTAATTGCCAAGGTTACCAAGAACATCAAGGCCTTTTCACCAACCGTCCAAAGGACTGACAAACTAACTCAAAACAAACACGCAAGGATTGCCCCAGCATCACACATGAATCCAAGAGGAAGCAGCGTGGAACCGAAACTGGGTAACCCACAAGCAGAAAAGAAAAACAAACAAAAGACATGATCAAGACCTTATGCTCTGATTGCCCCATTCGTAGTATACCATGATATGGAAGATCGTGGCAACCTTGAGGAGGGAAAAAGGAGATTGCTTGGAAAAGATATTTCAAGACCCAATAGGGAAGAGTCCAAATCAAAAGAAAGCGAAAATCCAAAAGAGAACCGTTTGCCAACGAGATGGGTAGGACGAGGTACTAACGGACCAAGATCAGACATGAGGAAAGCTATATCCTGCAAGGACCTATCGGAGAGCACCTAAGCTGGTGGATTTGGATGAGTGATGCATCTGGCAAGCTGAACTAAGAAAGATAACACTTTGGTGATAGGAGATCTAGCTAAAGGATGCATTGGAATAGCTAACCAAGATGTGCGATGTCTGCAAGATGTTGATCAAGGAGGAAATGACACAAAAGCTAGATAGATAAAACGGTACTAAGCTAAAGAGGATGTACAAGCTGACAGACCAAGATATTTACAAGCTGAAGCTGACCAAGATAGTTACAAGCAGGCAAAAGCTCAGGATGATCGGATAGCGGGATGGTTCGATGTTGTGCAAGATGCGAAAGCTAAGGGTGGGGTGATAGCAAAAGATATGGATTTGGCAGGATGCATCCAATGATGATGAGAGATTTTGTGACCAAGGATAGCTAGAGGAGCAGGATGAGATGGATGTATAGGATGGTAGATAGCTAGGATTATGATGGATATAAAGAGATGACATTGGGTTTGCATGAGGATAGCCTAGAGCTAGATACCAATGACAAGGGAGGATGGACAAGACAAGATCTCCAAGGAATATAGTGCCCCCAATTAGAAGATAACATGCGGAAGGAGGTCTTATGATGGATGTGATAGGATTGAAGCTAGGACGGAAAAAGCTGAAGGGGCTAGGGAGATGGATGATAGCTGAGATGATTGGCTGAAGCTGCATAAGATTAGTGGATGGTGTGAGATGGAAGCTGGAGGATGGAGGATAGGTGGATAGATTGGAAGATGGAGGTGGATGTCAAGAGATGACCAAAAGCATGAGGGTGATAGGCTAAGCTGGGGATGGCAGGATTACGCATGATGCTTGTTTGGCAAGTTTTCATCATGGTACTTGTCCAAGGTGCTTGAATTGCCAAATTTTCACCAGTGGACGCTTTATTTTTCTTTACTTTTTTTTTTTTGACTTTTTGACTTTGGACTTAGCTGGAATGATTTTGGCTTTCTTCAACTATTTTGGCTTTTTTGGGATTTTTCACTAGCTGTTGGAATGTTCAATTTTGTTGCTAGTTTTTGGTACACCGGATGTGTGATTTATGCAATAGATTGGATTAGATGGGATTGATGGTAAGAGATGGAGGGATGAAAAGGTTGAAAGGAGCATGAGATGGGGATGCTTGCAAGAGCAACATTGGCACATGTTGGGACAGGTGTGAAAAGAGCATATGGGGGATAGATGGTAGATGCAGGCGTGATGGAGGATTTGTGGAAGCGTGCTTGGGGATATAGGCACCCAAGATGGAGTTAGGAGATGGGGGACATGAGTCACTAGATGGGGGATTAGCAATGGTGGATGCCATTATGCATTGGGTTTCAACTTTTTTCTTGGGGATCCACATGGTTTTGGATTTTCTTTTCATAGGCTTTTGCATTGTTTTGCATTCTTTGATTAGATTTTGCCTTTTTGGAGTATGTCTTTTAGAATAGACATATGATTGCCTAGGATGTGGATTTTTAGCTTTATGCATTTTCAAGTTGGCATTTACATTGTTGTGGTAAGCTTTGGGAAGATGGTTAGGAGAAGCTTTGTGAGATGGAGAGGATATGAAAGAGCATGTAGGGGGATGATGATGGATGATGTTCTCTGATATGTGCCTTTGTTGATCTTGCATAGGAATGGATGGAATAGAATTTTTATGATGGCTAATAGGAGGATGGAGGATGGTAGATTTTGGGACATAGGGACCCAAAATGGATTTAGTGGATGAAGGGGGGATATGGTAGGTTGTTTTGGGTTGCAAAGATGGTGGAGGTGGGATGACATAAGATTTCTTGAAGTAGTGATGGGAGGCTGGCATGGTGGGCTTGCAGATAGGCTTGGTTTGGGGGTGTGGTGTACCAACACCTTTAGATGGTGAGCCTTTGGATACATATCCAAGACCATGAAATCCTAGATTTTTTTGTGCAATAATAGGCTCTCTGATTCCTTGCTCTTGTGGTCCTAAACCTTGACCTTGATAATGCCATCGATTGAGCATTTGAACAAGCTGAGGAAACTTTTTGCTTACAGAAAATGGTAGAAGTGATTTATTAGGTGTATTGCAATGGGGAGATACTGTTCTTAATTCTTCTGCTAAGAGAGGGCCACCGTGGATGAATGTAAGTGAACCAAGAGGGTAGATTATAGATGGTGGAATAGCTTGGATAGGTGGTAAGATGGAAGCATGGAGCGGGGGAGATGGAAGGATAGGATCTTGATGTAGCTGGTGGGATGACAAGATATCTTGTAGTGGAGGAGATATGGCTTGAGGTTTTGGAGATGGAGGAGATGGTGACTGCACTATGGGTGGAAGACATGGTACGATGATATCTTCATTTATGCTTTGGGGGATGTCAACATGCTTTTGGGCAGGATCTTGATAGGATTGGTTTGGAGTGGATGGTGCAATAGGAGGTGAAGGGATGGATTCTTCAAAGGCAGCGGATGGATAGATGGGAGATTCAGTAGTGGAGATGGGTGAGTAGAAGATGGATGCATAAGGGTCATTACGAGAGATTTGGGAAATGCTTGGAGGCGATGTGGATAGGATTTGGAGGGATTTGACAGGTGGTGGGATTTTGATGCTTGCGAGAAGTGAAAGGATTTTAAGCAATTTGATGGATGGTATGGGGATGATAGCTATGGGAGATGGAGGTGATATTATAGATGGGGAAGCTTCATCACTGACTACTTCACATGGTTGGATTAGATGACATGGCTTATTGACTGTTGGAGGCGACTTTTCTTGTATTTCCTCTAGGAGATTCCTTGGAGACTCGTGTGTCAAAGGTGGAGGTGGATTGACAGGAATAGCTAGTGTGATGGGGGTGGAAGATTGGAAGCTTGGTTGATGGGGTGATGGAGGGGAAGCTAGAATATTGGATGGCATGACTAGATAGTTTGGAATAACTCTTGGATTTTGGGGGATGCTTGGGGGAATGTTTCTAAGGCTTTCAATATACCCGTCATAGTCAACAAGATTTTCATCATCATTGGAATAGGAGGTGGCGGGAGAAAGGACAATGCGACCAAACACATCATGATAGGATTGGTACTTCATGCTTTGATGATGAGTTTGATGGGGATGGGGTCTTGCATATGGATGAACACGGAAGCTCATGGTTAGATTTGGATTAAGCACAGATTTTGGATTGGCTGATGAAAGATTTCCTAGGGAGAGTCAAAGCTGTATGACAGACCTAAGGAGGATTGGCTGGAGATTTTTGGCTTTCTTGTGGGTGGAAGACTTCAAGGGTATGCTATCAAAAAGTGAGAGTTTTGCTTTCCTATGTGCAAGATTCGTGGTGATTGTGTCAACTTAAGGATATACTAATGATCCTATGGGCATGACACGAGATTGACCACTTGTGGATCCCAACCTTTAGCTCAAGGTGATGAGGGATGCAAGTGACAAAGCTAGATTACCCTAGACAATGCTCTGTCAGAGGGATAACCTTGGTGAGATTGGTTGATTGGTAGGATTGATTGGATAGCAAAATCTAGCAAAGTGACAACAACTCTTTAAAGGCTTGGGTGATTTTGGATTGAGTTGCTAGCTGGCTAGGGGGATGATTTGGATGGACTTTGGATTTGGGATTGTTCTAAGGCAAAGAACTAGATAGATTCGGTTGCAGCGGGGGAGCTTGGATGATTTTTTGATAAGGCAGTGACTACGCTAAGTATGCCTTGAGCTGGGAGATTTCTGCTTTTCTGGGATTTTGACCAAAATTGGGAAATATTCATTCAAAAGCTATGAACAAACAAGCAAACAAAATTTTTGAGCAAGCACGTCAAATACACCAACATCTTAGGAAGCTTTCTACAAGGATGAAATTTGGTTTAGCTAGGGAGTCCTCGATATACACAAGGTACGTGAGGCCCAAATCTGTAGATGAAACCAAAAAGATGTCACACAGCCGAGAGGAGCGGTAACCCACTTCTCCTCTTTCACTTCTCAAGGGTATAAAGTTCCTTGAGGCTTAGCCTGAGTGACAAAATTTTGATCCCAAGAGAGGTATCTTTGGATTCACCTCCTGATCTTTATACTCCGCCGGAACGCTGGAGTTGAGGTCGTCCCAAGGGGTGATGAAATCCCCAAGCAGGCCTCCTAAAAAGCTAAGACAAGATTTTGGATCCTAATCTTATGCACCCAAGATGGCCTCGAAAGATGACAAGGGGAGAGAAGACTTGGATGATCTTGGGCTAAAAAACACGCTTGTTCTGTTACCAACTGACGCTTAAGTTTTTTGATCTAGACTTTGCAAGCACTCATGTTTAAGATACAATGTTTATTCCAACTTTGAAGCGTCGACAAAAATAAAATTGATCGAAGAATGCGAACAAGAAGAAGAGTTAGGGTCAACAAGAAGGTAAACCCGTGCGCCCGGAGGCCCTCCACGTCAAGTATCGATTGATTTTTCTTTAAGGCATTCAAGATTGAGTGTGAGTTTATTTTAAGCTCAAAAAAAAGGTGTGTGAGATTCGATTTCAAGCACGCGCCCAGAGGCCCTCCATGTCAAGATTTGTCCAATTTTTATGCCCAAATGAAGTGTGAGCCAGATTAATGCGCATTCAAGGAATTTTCTAACTTAGAAAAACCACTAAAAACCCAAGTGAGTGGAGTTTGATCTTTGTGGATCCCTTAACACCCTCTTAGGTAGACCCATCCCCGTATATGGCACTGAGATTGCAACCAATGGTTAAATTGATGGGTGATTAAAGAGGGTGAGTCCAACTACAAACTTACTCAAAGCGTCTTTATTAGTTTTTATAACTTAGAAGATTTCAAAAATGTGGATTCTTTTTATGCCCCAAAAGATGATTATTTGATCTATGGCATTCAAGATTGGATTTGTTGTTTTAATCATGCATTCATAAAAAAAACAAACTTGATTTTAATCCATGACACTCAAGAGTGATTTTAGCAACATGCATTCAAAGACAAGTGATTAAACATTCAAGTTTTATCCTTTGAGCATTCAAGATTGAGATTTTGTGTGTTGTTTTAAGAACTTTGAAATGCTTTGTTTTAACCTTAGATCATTCAAGATTTTTTTGGACTCAAAAGTGAAAATGACACTTTGGACTTTGGTTTTCATTCAAGATTTTGTGTTCTAGTTTGCATGTTTTAAGCCCAAAAATGATATTCCTAGATTATTTTGATGCATGAAAAACCTAAGAAACATTTCAAGATTTTGCAATAAGACATTTGTTTGGAACAAATAAAAAAGCTTTTAGGACAATTTTTGGCAACCATTTAGGACTCTTAGTTTTCATGAGATTTTTTAAAAGAACTTTAGTGTGCACTTAGTGTTGATTTTGAACCTTTTGAAATGGAAACTTGAATTTCTTTTTAAATTCCCAAAAATGAAGTGTTCCTAATTTTGCATGAATGCATCTAAAACCTTGATGTTGCAAGGATGCAAATGATTAGATTGGTTTAGTTTCACTTGTTAAAAGATTTTTTCTTTTTTGCAAATTTTTAATTTTTCAATGGATTTAAGTATGATTTGGGGGTTCATTTTAAGCACTAAAAAGAAGTGTGTATGATTTTGCTTCCTTAAAAAAAAATGGCCAAGATCTCCCACAAGAAGAAGAAGAAGGAGTAGATGGAATAAGAAGAATATAGACAAGAAGAGGAAGAAGAATTTCAAGTTCTTTGTCCACCTATAAGCTTGAAAAATCTGCAAACACTATGAGATAGATTATGAGTTCCTTTTTCTTCTTCATGCTCATGTGGACCTAAAAAACCAATTTATACAATCCTACCAATCACAAAAACAAGTAAAATTAGCCAAAATCAGCAAATGACATACAAAACTTGACTAAAAAAGCTAATGAAGATGACCCATGCGGGGTCCCACCGGGCGTGCCAAAATGTATATGAGCAATGTTAGTATGCTAATAGAAACCAAATTTAAATAAAGCTTCTACAAACTAAACAAAATTCATAAACTTCAAGATAGACTAAGATGAGCTCTCAATTGAGAATATGAGCCATTAATGGACTCTCTCAATGAGAAGCTCTCTTGTTGAGTGGCTTTATCTAAATGGATAGGATGTATGCTCAATATGCTTCCAAAGGCTTCAATGGATGATTGTGGATTTTTGGTGTGGATAGATGGCTTTAGTATGGATTTGGCTCTCAAAATAGCATTATAACTTTACTTCATGGATTGTGTTATTTTGCAAAGGGGAAGGATCCAATTTATAGGAAAGAGGCTTGAGGAATTGAGGGCTAAGATGCAAGGATGGGAAAAAGCTTATGGAGGGCTCAGATTGCATGAGAGGAGAGCACATGGATTGTGCTTCCTTATAGCCAATCAAGGAGTGACACACGTCACATGGTGAGAGGATGGAGGAAAGGGGAAGGATGAGTCAACAAAGGAGGCTCAAGGGATAAAATCTTCATAAAGACCCTCATAATGACTTGTAAGAGCAATAAAAGGGCTTGTAAGAGTCATTTATGACCTAGTGGACTTCATAAAGTTTTATGGTTGAGATATTTTGAGGGTGATGAGAGCAATTTCGACTTGGACTTGATTAGGAAGGTTTTAAGCTTGTTTAGGCTTGTGCAAATGATTAGAGGATGGATTAGGATGGTTTAGGATTAGCTTAGGGATAGGCAAGTGGATGGCATTTAATGAGGGTGGGTGAAGGAGGAGATATTTGTTAACTTTGGCTTGGGTTAGTAATTCTTAACCCATGTTTAGGGAATGTGACAAGGTTAGGAGGGGATTAGGATTAGGTTTAAAGACATCTTCTAGAAGAGTCTAGACTTTGGATGAGGATAAAGACTTTCTAGAATAGTCTAGAATTTCCTAGGATGAGGATGAAGACTTTCTAGAATAGTCTAGAACTTCTTAGGATGAGGATAAATTAGATTTTTAAGAAATAAATAAAGTTTTATTTATTTCAAGGGTTTGGGTTGAGGAGATATTTATTAAAGCTTTTTTAATAAACATGAGGATTAATATTTAACCTTAATTAAATATTTTGAGTTGGGATTAGGGGTAGGAAATGATGGGATTAACCTTTAATCAAAATTAAAGAAGGATTAGAAGATTTTGGAAGAGGTTAGTGGTCTTAAGGAAATTGGCCAAGTTTTGGGCAAAAAATAAATTTTTTATTTATTTTAGGATTGTTGGTCAATTTATTAATTAAATAATTAATAAATAAGGAAATAATGTTTAAATAAGATTTAAACATTTTTGGTAGGGATTCCTTAATTAAATATTTTTAATTAAGATAAAGGGATTTAATGGCATAAAAATTAATTAATTAATTAATTAAATAATTAATTAATAAATGATGATGTCATCAAAACTTTTTCAGAAAATAAAAATACTTTATTTTCTAAAGGTTTTTAGGTGTCTACACTTAACACCAATAAAAAGTAAACCTTGTGTCAAAATGAAGCCAATTGGTTGAGGTGGAGCCAATGTATTTGAGATTAAGATGCCACTAACTATTGGGTTTATTTTACAAATTGAAGAACAAACTATGGTAGTAGATGTTGAATGGACTTTAGTTTAGCCTCCAATTCAAATCACACAAAGTAGAGTCATTTGGAAAAAAAAATTAATATGAAAAAGGCAAAGGGCAATGGATTGACAAAGTGTCAAGCACCTAAAAAAGGAGGCAACATCATTGTCAAACAAAGTCCCAGCAGCAAACTCAAAGGACTTGAGTTTTATCAACAAGGGGAATATGGTGTAGGGCACCCTGACCATCTCCATGGTATCTAGTATCATAATTAATAGGTTTTTATGTCATGATAAATTGGGGAATTATTTGTTTCAAATCATGTTATTAGGTGTTCAAATTAAGGTCATGTTGACCAATTTCTTGATTTATGCAATATGGGTCAAAGTGAGTAGAAAAAAGTGGAAAATGCCATGCTAGGGCATAAATGGAATATAATGTAGTGTTAAGATGTCATGATTTAGAGTTAAGAACTATTTATGGTCACTAGGAAAGTTATTAAATCATAAAATGTAAAATTTCCAAAAAAAAATTGTCAGCATTTTTTGTGCAAAAATGACAAGGTTTTGAAGGTGAACAGTCATCCACTTTGAATGAGTCATTAGGGAGGTGAAAATTCACTATAAATAAATGTAACCTCATGTTATGAGATAGAGAGGACTGATGTGGAGTAGGAAAATGTAGGTTTTTTTTTTTTTTTTAAGCAAACCTGGCAAGCCACTATAATATTTATTAATCTGATTCAACGAGGTCAACTGGGAAAGAATCAATGAAGAAAATCTAGCATCATCCCTAAAGTTTACATGTATGTGTATATTAATAGCAAATAATTACAAAAGGTTATCACCCATCTTAGGATAACCCACTCTAAGCTTCTACATAATACATATACAATAAGTTTGGCAGCAAATAGACTTGGAGCTGCAACATAAGAGATACCTCCAATTGAAAAAAAGATAATTGTCGAGATAAACCATTGCTTTGCAATTCTGCCCAAATTGAAAGAACACGAATAGAAGAGCCAGAGAACAAAAAAGAGAATACCATAGCCAAATCATGAAACTGAATTATGTACGAGCCAATCTAAATCAGAGTTAGGCACACCGATTGAATCCCAAAGATTCTATTCCAATGGTTGTGGAATTACTGCCAATGCATTCAACTGAGTGGGGGTTGAAACATTAGGATCTGACTACAAATTAATCATGGCCATTCCAACTGACAAGATTCTTTCCACCACCCACTCACCCAAAAATCATGGATCAGAAGGCAAAGATTGTTTCAAATAATTGATATTGTAGTTATCTATGGAATTATTCATCGCCTCAAGAACAATATAATATTCATGCCTTTGTAGGATTTGAAAATGTGAAAATAGACCACCTACTAAAGCCATACCATTCCATAAATCATATTTCTACATTGTCATCTCCAATTTATAATCCAGTAAGAAATGTGGCAGAATTACCTTATGAGCCAATCCTTGAAGTAACTCCAGAGATTGTAGAAGATCCATGGCATTGGAGAGGAAAATAGATATGACCTGGGAGGGATATAAAAACACAAGTTCCAAGGGATAGAGAAGCTCCTCACCAATGATTCACCAAATGGCTAAACTGACCAAGTGTGAGTTCATAGTGAACATTTGATTCAACACCTCATCCGTTATATACCTAGGAAGCACAACTTCATCTAAGGCTAGTTGTAGCCAAATTCAATTTTTTTTTGGCATGACTAAACGATGTTTCATATGACATGTTGTGTAGGCCAAATCAATATCCCACCCAAAATTCATATTTGAACACAATCTCAGCTTCCAGACTAAATTTGCCTAATTTAGCATTTGCAGATATTTTTCGAGATGATGCGATGAGACTTATTAAATAATCAAATTGCAACTTGTCATTTAATCTCTCCAGTGATGTCCTAATCCTGCCTATAAATAGTAGTAAAACATTACTCCTTAAATATTTGGATTTGTTCACATGAAGCAATCGACCAACATGACATCAAAATTGGAAATCATCAGATAATAAAAGATTTTGATCTTGCAAATTGTACTTTGGAGGAAAAATCAGTGTAAATGCTTTGAATAAAAGCATGCGACATTAAATTCATTTGCATATGATACCAAGCTATAAACAGGGTAACTTGGCATCTGATAAGCATAACTCAGCATCAAAGGCACTCAAAAAAACTGGGCATCTGAATTAAAGACTTAGTTTCTCAGCTCTCAGTAACTTGGCACTAATTACTTTTATGTGTACTCAGCACCTAAAAGGATCTTGTAAACTTGGCACTACAAAAGAACTTGGCACTTGAAGCTTGAAGAACTCAGCACTAGTTATCAGATTCCCAACTCGGCATCTGAAAGGATCCTATATACTCAGCACTACTAAAGAACTCAGTACCTGAAGCCTAAAGAACTTAGCACAGCTAAAGAACTCAGCACTAGTTATTAGATTGCCAACTCAGCACCTGAAAGGATCATGTTTACTCGGCACTACTGAAGAACTCAGCACATGAAGCTTGAAGAACTCAGCACAGCTAAAGAGCTCAGCATCAGTTATCAGAATGCATACTCGGCACCTGAAAGGATCTTGTACTCTCAACACTGTAGAATAACTCAACACCTATAGCCTAAAGAGCTTGACATCTAAAAATTGACTGAGCTTGAATCACAATCAAAAATACTAAGGAGCTCAGCTCCTAAAGGATGATGCATAGCTCGGCACATGAGACAAAAATACTTGACATCTTAAGATAACTTACTTATCTCAAACAATACTACTATCAGCTGCTGCCATGTCATCATGAATAAGATTTTTTAAAACCTTATGTTGCTCAATAAAAGGTAGAGAATGAAAAGTAGAGACATTAACCCTATCACATCCCAAATTTGATAAAAAAATTTGCAACTTTATTTCCTTCACGATAAGTATGCAAAAGGAAAACTTCCCAACATTCATCGAGGAGTCTCCAAATTTGATTGAGAACATACTTTAGTTTCCAAGAAATAATGCGTCTATGAATACAAGCATCAATGATAACTGAAGAATCCCCTTCAATATGTAACCTATTAAGATAGCCTTGTTTAGCTAATAAAAGCCCAGCCAACAAAGCATGAGCTTCAACAATATTTTTTGTGTCAATAGGTAGAGGAGATACTCTAATTGCTACAACCTTATCAAAAGAATCTCGAATGCAAACCCCAACACTCGAAAGACTGAGATTTCCTCTAGAAGCACCATCAAAATTCAACTTCCAAAAACCATAAGATGGAGGTCTCCAACTATTCTTCCTAAATAAGATCTGAGTTGGTGATGTACTAATTTTCCACCCATTAGGAATAAATAATAATTTCCATTCCTAGACAAGTTGTGAATCCCAATGAGTCACAATTGGATTAAATTTAATCCTTTTTAAACTAGAATTAGTCACTTCTGAGATAGATCTTTCAATACCATTTAAGATAATTTCTAATGGAAGGGATTCTTTTCTAAAAATGTGCTTATTTATTTCCCACAAAATAGACCAAACTACCAAATCTGGAACACATTTCCATAGGTTTGCAAACAATAATTTTTGATAAAGAATTGGCCAGGCTTGAACTAGATCCCAAAGATTGGTAGGCAAGGGAGTAGAGTACTTAAGCTTGCTCAAAATAAAGCAACAACAATGATAAGCAAATGAACAAGAGACAAACAAATGATCCAC
This sequence comes from Cupressus sempervirens, assembly GCA_028749045.1. NCBI lineage: Eukaryota > Viridiplantae > Streptophyta > Pinopsida > Cupressales > Cupressaceae > Cupressus > Cupressus sempervirens. The sequence goes on along the minus strand of CM053787.1, from coordinate 562,888,469 downwards.
AATTTTGTCATGTTCCTTATAAAGAACACATTTAAAAGGCTTAGCAATTTGCAATCTATTCAGTCTGTCACTAGTTAAAATCATGTGTTTTAATGACAGCCATGCGAAACAACTTGCTTTAGGTAGAACTGTCGAATTCCAAAAAAATGAAAAATCTCTGGACGTAGGTTTATTCAAATCATTTTGTTATAGAATTTTGTATCCCTCTTTCACTAAATACTTACCATCCTTAGCTGGAGCCCAAAAAATCTGATCTTGGACTTCAGAGAAGTAGACTAATCTTGAATTCAGAACATTTTGAAATCGGTTAATTTCCTGAAAAGAAAGAGGCAACTTACTAGGGTCTTTCCAAACTATTTTATTTGAGAATTCAGAAACATATTCCACATATTGATTCAACTGGGTCCCCCAATGGGTTTTCGCAACATGAATAATATTCAAAGAAAACCCACTTTTACATAAGGGAATTAGACCAGTCCAAGAATCATTCCAAAAATTGATGCTAAGTCCATTATTGACTTCCTAAGAAATATAGTCAACTATGATTTTGCGTGAAGCAATCATAAAGTCCCAAACAACTAAACCTTTTGGAGGATTAGAGATCGTTAAGACTCTAGAAGGATCATTGTTATCCAGATATTTTTGCTGCATGATTTTACACCATGTGGACTGAGACTTAGAATACATGTTCCAAATCAATTTCCCACCAAATGCCTCATTTTTGAATGAAAGATCATGGATTCCTACCCCTCCGACATTAGGAGTGTGTGACATATTTTGCAAAGAAACAAGTGGAATCTTTCGAGAATCATCCAGGTTACCCGACCAGAGGAAACCTTTGATCAATTTTTGAATTGTAACTAGTACTTTGGATGGAATCTTAAGGATAGAAATAAAATAGTTAGGGATAGCATCTAAAACTGACTTAATCAACAAGATTCTTCTTGCTAGTGACAACCATCTAACTTTCCAAGATGCAATTCGACTCTGGATATGCTGAATAACTGAAGACCAATACAAAGATTTGTTTGAGCCCATGAAAAAAGGAATGCCCAAATAGACTGAAGGTAAGGAATCTTCTGAAAAACCCAAGACCTATTTAACTTTATCATAAACCAATTTGACAGTATTCAAAAAGTAAATCTTGGATTTCTGAGCATTAACCATCTAACCAGACACTGCTGAATACAGGTCAAGTGTATAAAAAATCTATCGAGCTTCCTGTACATTTGACAAGCTAAACAAAAGAGTATCATCCAAAAAAAGAGAATGTGTAATGGATATGTTTGTACCTAAAATAAGAACTTATTTCCATTTATTAAGCAAGTGTTGATGTGAGATGGTCCTACTGAAAGCTTCAGCCACCATAATAAACAAAACTAGAGATAAAAGGTCCCCTTGTCAAATCCCTTGAGTAGAAGGAAAGAAACCCTCAAACTTCCCATTAATGATCAATGAAAACCAAGCCCCCAAAATACAAGCCTTAATCCATTTGCACCAATTTTTTGAAAAACCCAATTTGGCAAGTACTTGCAGTAAGAATTTCCAACAAACACTATCATATGCTTTCATCATGTCCAGTTTTATGAAAAAACTTGAAGTCTTGTTTGAATTAATAGAATGAAGAACTTCATGAGCCACAAGAGCCCCTTCCATGGTTTCCCTTCCCAAAACAAATCCACCTTTCTCTAGAGAAATAATACGTGGAATAAGATGTTGAATCCTAAGATATATGGCTTTAGTAATAATCTTATAGGATAAGTTGCATAAGGAGATTGGTCTAAAATCTGCAAAAGTTTGGGGATCCCTCATTTTTGGAATGATAGAAATATTTGTGGTATTAAAATATTTCAGCATGGATTTAGACCTTCTAGATTCTTCCATAGTCGCCCATAGATCCCAACCAATTATATTCCAACAACTTTGATAAAATAGTGCAAAAAAACCATCTAGCCTAGGAACTTTGTCAGGCGGAAAAGAAAAGACAACTTTGCAAATTTCTTGTATAGTAAAGGGAGCCATCATAATATCATTATCCTTTTCTAAAACCACTGTTGGAATGGAATCAAGGAGTTTATCAACCTGTGATGCAGTATGGAAAGGGAAAACATCAAGAGCAAGAAGATTCTTGAAAAATTTATTGCCTTCATTCCTGATAAGATTTTCATTAGTCAGGAGGGTGCCAAAGGCATCTTTGATATGAAAAATTGCATTGTTAGTTCTTTTTTGTTTGGCTGAATTGTGAAAGAGCTTAGTATTTCTATCCCCATCCTGAAGCCATAATTCTCAAGATTTTTGTCTCCAGTACATCTCTTCTCTAGAACACAATTCCTCCCATTGTTCCTACAAATTATTTTGAAGAGAATATGTTTCTTCATTCATGCCCTCTTGGATAATCTGGTTGTAAACTTCTTCAAGCTAATCTTTGACTATGACCTTTTGATGAAACACATTTTTGAAAACTTTTTGGTTCCAAATTCGAATTCGAGATTTGATATATTTCAATTTCATTGAAAACTGATGCATTTTCAGTCCTTCTAATGGAACTTCATTCCACCATTGTTGAATATTGTGTAAAAAACTTGGATGTCTGAGCCACATGCTTTCAAATTTGAAAGAAGAATGAAAGCATTGATTAGAACAATTGTTGTTGCAATTGAGATTTAACAAAATAGGAAAATGATCAGATCCTGGTAACGTAAGGATGTCTGATGAAATATCTGAACAACTCAGCTGCCAATCTTTAGATAAAAGAAATCTATCTACAAGCAGCAATATTTGCAAAGCTAGATCTCTTATTAGTCCAAGTAAAAACTCCATTATCTGGTTTAACATCCATCAGATTGTTATTATCCATGAAAGCAATAAAATCTTGAAGATTTTTAGATGGGGGGATAATTCCACCAATTTTTTGTGATTGATCTAATAGAGCATTGAAATCCCCACCAATAACTACTTGTTGATCTTGCAATTGAAGCGAAAGTGTGATAGACTCCCATAAACAAGCTTTCCCCAAGGTTGATGCAGGTCTATATACATTAATCAGGATAAAAGAAATATCAAATGTAGTTATTTGGATCAACTGCCAATTACTTTCTTGTCGAAGAAGCTGAGAGTTAACTGTGAGAGGATTCCAAAAAACTGCTAAGCCTCTAGAAGCACCCAAACCTTGCCTATGATATGCTTTCCATTTTTTCCAAGATGCAATGATTTTATCAAAATTATTTTGAGTCAACTTGGTTTCTTGTAATAAAATAATGTCTGCCTGCAAAGAATCAATTACTTGTCTGATTCTTTGACTTTTGTCAAAGGAATTTAAGCCTCTGACATTCCATGAGATGATCTTCATTGATGACAAGGAGAACACCTAGTTCTCCTTGTCGATCTTCTAACAATAGTAAAACTATCATCCAATGTAGTTTGAATACCTACAGCGATTTCTTTCTTAATTTTGGAGCCCTTTTGTCTACCTCTAGCCTTTGGTATTTTAGTAAGAGGAGTTATTGTAGACAGAGTCTACAAAATAGATAAAGGCTTGAATTTAAAATTATCTTGCATGGGAGAATCTTGAGAGTGAGATTGTAGAGGAGAGAAAACTATAGATTTCTGCACTAGTTGATAAATATTGGTCTCTAATCCCATGGAATCTCCAAACACTGAATTGATAATTCCTACATCAGAATCCTGAGAAGAATTTTTAAGAACTATTTGATTGTCAGAATGTTTAATAATAGTTAGTTTGTCAAACATCTGACTAGGAATCAAATTGTTCCAAAATTGAAATTCTCAAAGTAGATTATCAATCACAGGTGATTTATAATCCTCATCCTGCAAGCCTTCTTCTTTTGCAATATCAAAAATACTAGAGGTAGTAATCTCAAATAAAATTTGATCACAAATAAAAGTCAATATGACAAGAAAAGGATAAATGGAAAGACACTATATAGGCTGCTTTAAAATTGGCCATGGAAAACTTCTGTTTTGAAAGGTGATCAAATGAAAAGACTTTGCAACTACACATTGTTGAGGATTTTTCAGTGGCTACAAATTTGACTGCACACTTGTAAAGGAATCCAATAGAGAAGAAGGAGCATATTCCAACATGAGAAATTTACTATTACAGCACATACTCTTGACAGAAGCAAAGAGCCAAAGAAATTGATGGAGGAAGACTAGGAATGAGTCTGACATAACTTGAACTGCAATTGTATTCCCTTCATAAATAGAGTTATCTATTGGATAACCTGAATCCTTTTGCATGATAACTATGTCAAAGATGTTGCTATTCTTCACTGGACTTTTCATAGAACAAGCCGTAGGATCTGAACAATGGTTTGGACAAACTTGTAACACATTATCTTGACTAGTTTGGCAAATATAGTTGAAATGACCAAGATTATCTTGGAATTTTAGAACCACAGAAGAATCTTGCACCTTATCTGATTGTATCCATTTTCCCCATTTGGATGTGAGAGCTATAGATTGAGGAAATGACTTGCTACTCAATAAACACACCCTAACTTCCAAGTGAGGGCATTCATACGAAATCAAATCATGTTTCAGAAAAATTCCCAACTTGTTAGCTATGATTTCCAAAATCTTAGGATCATAGTACTCCAACGGAAAAGAAGGAAAAGAAATCCAATATGGAAAAAATTGGATATTGATATCTTTGGGATTAAAATTTGGTATCCACAACATGGTGTATAATCCCACACCCTGACAAAACCAACCCTTTTGCCTATTTACAACATCTCTATCTTCTTTCAAATTAAAGATGGCAATAAAGAAATTGGATTCGAAATCATGATAAAAAAAATCTATAAGTCCAGACCAAAGGTTGAAAGCCCAATTTTTAATTTCTAAAATGGATAACGAATCAGAGGAAAACTTACCTATGAGAGCTTTCTGCTAAAGAGTGGACACCAAATTTTCTAACATTTGATTTGGCAAAGTGACATGCACCTATTGTTGGGATGAGTGTAGATCTTGATCCAAATTTTGATCCACATTATTCTGGGATTTCTCTTGAGTATTATCCTATAATGTAGATTTATGTGCAACTTGTTGATGACCTTGATCTATCTTACCCTGATCTGTTTTCCTCTAGATCTTATTTGGTATGAGGAGGGCTCTATCTGTTGTGTTTTCTAGCTTCTGTCGAACCAGAGCATTTTGGATCTAAACAGTTTGTATTTGAACAGAATGGCCAAGAGGGGCACCTTGACATATATCAAATACAAGTTTCTTTTTGAACTTCATCCTATTATGATTCTTTTGTATGAATGTAGATTTATGACACACTTTCATAATAGGCGACTGAAATGAATGAGTCACTGAAGGATTGTTGGGCAACAGATAATCCTGCCAAAAAGAGTTTGAAACTTAAGGTTGCTGACGATGATGAGATGATTCACCCTTTTCAAAGGAGGGCCCAAGTTTTAGCAGCCACTGGATATTGAGATGTCATCAGTGATCAACGATTATGAAATCTAGGGTTAAGGAAAAATGGTTTTGCAGGTTGAACAATTGCTTTCCCTTTGAAGATTGACTTATGGGAAGTGTTTAAAACCCTATTTGAATTAATATCTCTGAAAGAAAATCTTTGAAGTGGAAAAGGATTTGATTTGGAATCGACTAGTTGCATGACTAGTGTAGCAAAGAAGATCTAACTAAAATCATGATCCTGAGCTGGTTGAACAAAAGGTGTGGATGAAAATATGGAAGAGGGCTCCTGGAAAACTAGATCAGAACCAATTTGTCGAGGCCTATTACGCTCAAAATCCTTGCTCCTACTCATGCCCTCAAAACCCTTCCCTGTACGCTAAAAAACCTTCCCCGAATGCTCCATCCATAGGAAAATGTAGGTTATGGTATGATTTTGATAATAAAAGTGTGTTGTTGTTTGGTGGAAAATCTACATATTTATTGATGTTTGAATGTTGCCCTGCCATCTTATCATTGGAGTCTTGGTTGTAATCTTCTTGAAGTAATTTTATATATGATATTGACATGAGTTATATCAATATTAATGATGCATGTTTTCTTAACACCACGGGCTATGGGAATAATTCTCAGTAATCATAGTTTGGAGAGTAATCTACATGCACTCTCAGGTTAATTGATCTCAATATCTACATATTTCTATTGTGTAAATTTTGGGGGAGACTTAAAGACTCCTTTGGTTTCTTTCAATGACCATCTTAGGAGATGGAACCATTTCTTTGTTCCATATCTACCTAAACAACATGAGTTATTGATATAGTTTCCTATATTCACCAGTTAAACAATAGAATACTTGTAGTTTCAAGATTAATTGACCACAGTAACTAAATATAATCTTTGTATGAGGATTGGGAAAGATTTGAAAGTTCCCTTGGGTGTTTTAATTTCCATCTCATTAAGTTGACTTGCCACCTTTACTCCTTGTGTTAGAAGATACCAAGAATTAGCAATTTAGTGTTATTGCCATGGAAATACAACAAGTCTATAGATTAGGAAGTGGTAGAAGTTGGTGAATGATTTGCATAAATTTTTGAAAGATTACCTTTAGTATTAGGATGTTGTATAACCTTTTCGAAGGAAGAAAAGGTGGTATATTGGAGCTTGGAAACCAATCATGAGATTCAATAGTAAAACCCTCATCAACACAAGCATTTGGAAGTTTGCTGGTCTACTCAATAGCTAGGAGCCCAAAATCAGCAATTGGAATTTTTTTGGTAAGGTAATGATGTTTTAAAGTTTAGTTATTATTTTAATTTGGAGATTTAATGAGTTTGGAGTTAATAGGGGTGTCTTATGCCTATTTTCTAGACTCAGGTTGATAGGTTATATACCTTATGGAATAGTTGGGAATCTACAACATTAGATTTTGGTCAAGTTCAATAATGGGTGTCTGAATCACTCTTTAGTTTTGATAAATGTTTGGAAGGATTGTAGGTTCCTACCCTAAAACCTCTAAGGGAGGGTTACAAGGAAGAGACTCGTTAAATTAGTTTGTAAGTATTGATGTTTAAAGCCAACCAAGGAGAAGAACCTTGTAAATGTTTTGAATTCACTTAGTTGGAAATGAGTTAATTCTTTTGGAAGAGTATTGGGTATGGTGTTGATAAAGGTCCTAGAGGGTGTAAGTGGTGGAGTTTTTGGGTATTGTGAGAGTTAGTTATTTGGGTATTGTGAAGGGTTAGGTAGAAATAATTGGAATAGGTGAGAGTGGCACAAGGAATAAGCCATTCACCTTGTCTCTAATCTTGGAGAATCCAAAGGGATGGCATAGGATATGTTTGGTAGACTTGGAAGAAGCCTAGTAATCTAAATTAGTAAGTGAAGAATATAGTTAGCACCACCATCTCTGTCATCAAATGCCTAGGATTGGTACAGGGGTATAATCCATTATCTGTAGTATATGAAGATTCCACAAGAGATAAATGATAATCAAAACAGGGCATGAAGTTATAAGCCATTAAATATGTAATTTTTAAAGGAGAGCTATGGTGGAGAAACATTGAAGGTGTATTATTAGCATGCGTTGATGAAGAACAGTTGATGGGCATCAATTAATACATCTTTGATTCCTATTTTCAATAGCCTAAAAGTTATCTTTTGAAAGTTAATGTGTGTAAATAGTAGGAATTATATGCATTTGTACTTAGGTTATTTATTTTTAAAGTTAATTTTGAACTAATGGATTAATGTTGATACTCAGTTGAGAAATGCATATTTTTATTTCATTAATTTGAATTGGATTGTGTAAATCTATGGTATTTTTTATACATTTTACCATTTCCAAGATGCTCATATATTTTAAGGAAAGATATTTGGCGAGAGATAAAACTATATACACCAAGAGATCCAGTCAACTGAAAAAATGTATGAAAGAAATGAAGAAAATGATCAGTCAACTAAAGCATTAATGTGTATTTCATGGATGACTAGCATGCATTTGATAGACTTATTCTACAAAAAATAATCATAGTTTTATCCTCTTTTGCTTCACTCAATCCTGAACATTCAGATTGATTGTTTTGCTTTATGAAATAAAGAATAGTATATATTATGTTACTACTCTATTCTAAAGGCGGGGGGTCACTACTCTATTTGAGTATGAAAGTTTGTCATAGTTTACTTGATAATAGGGAATTAGATGAAAGTTTGACAATTTAAAAAGCTAGTTAAGAAACTATTAGTATTCCATGGTTGTAGGAAAATCTTAATTTCAAACTCAACATAGAAGCTTGGATAATGGAAGAAATCATTTTGGACCTTAGTTTTGCTTTGGATGCATTAGAAATCAAATTTGTTTTACTCAAATGGATCATAATGGTAAGGTAGATTCTATCATAGTATTTTAGAAAGTTTGTTATTCCTTTTGTTAGAAACAATAGTCCACCAAGATAACTAGGGGGGTGGGGGTGAATCAATTATCCAACAATTAAAAAATTTATCTTTTTTAAGAAAACTTAAACATTGAACCAAAGTAAACAAAAACTATACAAAGATGCACATAGAAAATTACACAAAATTTGTTTACTAGGGAAACCCTTGATTAGAGGGAAAACCTCGATGGGAATGATGCCTACAAGATGATGTACTAATACAAATATTCATTGTTAGAGGATGGACCTTGTTAGGAGTATATTACAACATTTAATACATATGAGTCCCTGTTAGGAGACTTTGAATCCCTATTAGGAGATTCCAAACCTATTAGGAGTTGTAGTACAATGTGTGCAAGATGAGCCCACTGCCCAAACATGCAATTACAACTACAATAAGAGCTCACAACTCAAACAAGTAATTTACTAGTATGTTCCTCTTTCCTTTGTTCTATCAACCACACTAATCACTTTCAAACATTGTAGACCAATTCATGAACCTCAAATCAAAATATCAAACCTCAGATCACTTAGCAAAACCTTGGAAATGAAGTTTCCTTCACTTCCACTCTGCTATGCTCAAATTCTCATTCCACTCTTGTCATACTTATAATCACTTGGCATGAATACAATTCCATTCTTAATGATAAAGTAAAATTCCCTTCCTTTATTCTGAGTCCATGAAACAATTCCTTGAGTCAGCTATTAGACCTTCTCAATTAATCATTATAGGACCATATTAAGAACACATTACATTTAGTGATAATATTAATCTCCTGCCTTGCAACTTGAATATAATTTCATACACACAATATTATGATGAGAAAACTTAGCCATGATATCATCAACATGTCTTCTTCACATCCTCAACCTCAATTCTTAGAATAACAACTCTGCTAAGAGATATAACAAGTTTACTTTGTAAACTCTATCTCAAAATAGAAATCACCAAAACTTACATAACTTCTTCCAAACTTATCAATTCTTCTTTCGACATTAACTGTGTATACTAGATACTCAAAAGTATCTACCATAACCTTAGATAGTTAGAATACTCAACTAGTCATCCATACCAACTTGATATTTTTTTTTGTTATTCTATCAAATACCACAGAAACTATTATGTTGACATCAATGACAAAATCAATCATGAATGTAGCATATCTACAATACTCCCCTATAGGAATACCATCAGCATTCATGCTTCCAACAATCTCCCCCTTTGGCATTGATGGAAACATAGATGAAAAACATCTATTTCTAAGAATACCAATAAAAGACTATTCATCTTACTTTTCAAATCCTCTTCATCAATCATTCTCCCCCATTGATATACCTCAATTTTTTTTTTGTCAAACTGCCATTTCATGTTGTACATCTTTTGAACATGTTGTTCTACCTCATGATCTTCTCATCGTGTTTTTCATACCAAAATTCTCACCCATTAACATTAATGTCAAAGGTTTCAGCAACCATCAAACTCTACAACAACTGATTCTTACTAGCTCAAGTGTCCAAAGACACTATTCAAAAAAACATCCAACAAGAGTCCTAGATGAATTTATTCATCACAAATACTCCCCATACAGGAAGCATCAGCATTCAGTCTAGACAAACAATGTTGCTCTATTACATTGGACTGATGTATTCTTACATCTTCTACTCTGATGTAGTAAGGGGCATAACCCCTAGCATACCTTGCAAATACTCAAAAGTCTCTTTGGGAAGAGGCTTAGTGAATGTATCTACAATCTACTCTCTTGTGCTCACATACTCCAATCTAATTTCCTTTTCTACAAATTTCTTTCTCAACACATGATACTTAATAGAAATGTGCTTAGTCTTTGAATGCAACACTAGATTCTTAGACATATTTACCGTGCTTGTGTTGTCACAATGTATGACAATAGGTTCACTAATTTCTATCCTTATATCCTTCAGCATATGCTTCATCCAAACAACATGATTGCAATTGTTTGCTATTGCAACATATTTTGCTTCCACTATACTTTGTAATGTACAATCCTACTTCTTTCTTAGCCAAGAAACCAATCTTCCTCCAAGAAAGAAGGCTCCACTATTGGTGATTTTTCTATCATCCATACTACCTGCCCAATTAGCATCAGTATAAACACTTAGATTAAAATAATTAGATCTTTCATACCACAATCCAAACTTTAATGTTCCTTTTAGATATCTAAATATCCTTTTGACTATTGCATAATGTGCTTCTCTAGGATTGGCTTGGAATCTTGAAACAATTCCAACTACATTTACTATATCTGGCCCTGTGTGAGTCAAATATTGCAATTCTCTAATCATAGATCTATACTTTTTTTGCTCAACAATAGGTGTCTCATCCTTTTTATATAATTTTTTTCTAATTACCATAGGTGTTCCAATGGGTTTTCATGTTTCCAAATTTTAACTTTTTAGTAAGTCATTTAAATACTTAGTCTGGGAAATAAATATTCCTTCTTTATTATGTACAATTTTTAATCCTAGAAATTATTTCATTTCTTCTATCATACTCATCTCAAATTCTTTCTTCATTTCTTCTACAAACTTCTTACTTTCCTCATCATTTCCTTCAAATATGATATCATCAAAAAATATTACCAAAATCATCAAACCATCATCAGTTTCTATCTAATATAGATTATTATCTATCATACCTTTATTATATCCAAGCTTTGAAAAATGTTTGTCCAACCTTACATACGAGGTTCTAGGTGCTTGGTTCAAGCCATACAATGCTTTTTGCAATTTGCATACTATGTCATTGTCATTTGTCAAAGGACAACCTTTAGGCTACTCCATGTGCACTTCTTCAAATTCTCCATTCAGAAATGCTGACTTGACATCCATTTGATACACTTCATATTTATTTTGTGCTGCATAGGCAAAGAATAATCTTACTGCTTCTATTCTAGCCACTAGAGCATAGGTCTCATCATAGTCTATTCCTTCTTTCTTTGAGGAACCTTTGCATACCAATTTTGCCTTGTTCCTTAGAACTTCACTTTATTCATTCATCTTATTCTTGAGTACCCATCTAGTTCCTATCACATTCTTGTCTACCAGTCTGGGGACCAATTCCCATGTCTCATTCTTTCCTATCTAATCCAATTCCTCTTTTATATCCTATTTCAAATAATCATCTTTACATGCTTCATCTACATTCTTAGGTTCAACTTGAGATATCAAACATAGTTCTTCATTGACTCTACTTATTTTCATCAAACATTTATCTCTACTTCTGATGATATAGTTGGATGGGTGATTCTTTATCATATTCTTTCCCAAAGTAGGAGTTTTTATCTCAACTCTTAGTTGTACCAAGGGTTCTAAGCTTTATTCCTACCTTGGCTCTCCTTCATTCTACAAATCATTGTTAGCCTCAAGAAATACTTCATCACTCCTTAGCTTAGTAACAACATCATCATCTATATTGTAATCAACTATTATCTCGTGTATCCTAAATTTCTCATCAATTTTCACATTTTCACTTTCCATAATATCCTTAGTTCTCAAATTATAGCATCTATAAGCCTTTCTTTTCAATAAATAACCAATAAACATACCGTCATCACTTATAGCATCAAACTTACCAATATCATCATCTCTTTTGATATAACACTTACTTCCAAAAAATTATGAAATACTTAACTATAGGTGAGTGACCAAACCATAATTCATAAGGGGTCTTGTTTGTGTCTTTCCTAACTTGCATTGTATTCATAGTGTAGACTGCTATATTCATAGCTTCTCTCTAAAACATCTTAGATACATCATTCTCAACTAACATAGCTCTTGCTACTTTTGTAACTGACCTATTCCTTCTCTCTACAATATCATTCTATTCAGGGCTTCTTAGAGTTGATAACTATCTTTTGATTCCATTTTATTCACAAAACATGTTAAATTCATTTGAAGTAAATTATCCTCCTCTATCTGATCTTAAATATTTAATCTTCATGCTATATTCATTCTCAACTCTATTCTTGAATATCTTAAACTTATCAAATGCCTCATATTTCTCTTTAACAAATGCAACCAACATCATTCTAGAAAAGTCATCAACTAGAATCATAAAATATCTTTTACCATATAATCCTTTAGTCTTCATAGGAACACTAAGATCAGTGTATACAATCTCCAACTTTTTTGTAGTAGTAAGCTTCTTGCTAGGAAAAGAAGTTCTATTATACTTTGCCAATACACATTCCTTGCAAATTGTATTAGTGTGCTTTATAATCTTAGGCAAATATCTAACTACAAACATACTACTAGTCTTCACAATACTATCAAATTTTATTTGACAAAATCTCTTATGCCGTAACTAACTTTCATCTACCTTTGCAACCAAAAATGTCATTTCAATAGGATTCAACTTAAATACATTACCTCTAGATCTAGTTCCTATTCTGATTACCTTTCCATCTTTGTCTCTGATCATTCATGTCTTCTCTATGAGTTGCAATTGATAACCTTTGTCTACTATTTATCCAACACTCAAAAGATTATTCTTCAAACCATCAACAAAATATACATCTTTAGTATTAGTTTTATCATCAAGAGTTATAGATCCAATAACTTTAGCATGACATGATGCATTGTTTCCAACTTTGAAAATGCCTCCATCCTAACTTTTGAAGTCAAAAAACTTATTCATATCACCAGTCATATGATGTGAACAACCATTATCAATTATCCAATTAGATTTCTTTTCAACCTATGACACCAATGCTACTTTTTCTAGACTTTTTTCTCTAATTGCCACAAATCCTATTTCATCATCACTATCACTTACTACTTGTTCATCAAAATTATTTTCTTCATTTACATACAAATACTCTCTTTCTTTTCTAGGTTTGTAATTTCCTTTATACTTTTTTGCTCTTTTAGGACAATTAGATGTATAATGACCATATTCATCAAAAGTCCAACATTTAAAGATTTTCTTACCTCCTTTTTCTCTTCTTACCAGAAGGGCTACTCCTTCTTCAATCTTGTTGTCTTCTTTAGATATGTTGCTACTAGCAGAATCTCCTCTAGCACTCATGCTCCTTGATAAACTAGGTTGAATATTCAAGGCATTGAAAGTTGTCTCTATTCTGGTCAATTCTCCCAACTGTCTAAGCTCATTCTCAACTGCATCAAGTCTTCTAGGCAATGTCTCCTTTCTAAAATATTTGGTACAAGATATAAACAATTGTATCATTTGAAATATTGGCTTAAATGGTGGTGTTAAGATCTTCAATATCTTCTATATCACATCATCATCTTCTTTGGTTCCTCCTTGAGATCTAATACCTACACTAATTTCTAATATTATTCCCACATGTTCTTAAGGATTCATCTTCCATCATTTTAACATCTTGAAATGCACAAATCCAACTTTTTAGCCTCAATATATATATATATAGAATTTTCATCACCTTCAAAATTATTTTCCAAAGCTTTCCAAAATAAATGTGAAGTAGCAAGTGATTTTACCTGATTGTATTCAATTTCAAGAAGTGCAGTCAATAATGCTTCTCTAGCTCTCATGTCACACATAAAAAGATCTCTATCTACTTCAGTACAAGTTTTCAATCCTTTTTAGCAATGATTTTCTTCACTGATTTTGTCAAGATCCAATATCTTGGACCCATACACAATAGATGTGTCTTCATATTTTTCTTCCAGCTTTCATAAGTTGTTCCATTAAATTTTGGACTATCTTTCTTGAACATGCTTGCCATGGATCTCCCAAAGTTGTTAAACTTTATCTTCAAGGACCTAATTCTCTGATACCAATTGTTAAAAATAATAGTCCACCAAGATAACTTGGGGGGTGGGGGTGAATTAGTTATCTAACAATTAAAACATTTATCTTCTTTAAACATACTTAACTATTCAACCAAAGTAAACAACAACCATACAAAGATGCACATAGACAATTACACCAAATTTTTTTACTATGAAAACCCTTGATCCGAAGAAAAACACCAACGTGAATGATGCCCACAAGATGATGTACTAATATAAATATTTATTGTTAGAGTATGGACCTTGTTAGGAGTATATTACAACATTTAGTATATATGAGTCCCTGTTAAGAGACTTTGAATCCCTGTTAGGAGATTCCAACCCTATTAGGAGTTGTGTCAATCCTGTTAGGAGTTGTAGTACTATGGATATGTTCAAGATCATGGTCAACCAAACTATGGCCTTAAGTGGCATTGAAAAACTAGCAAATTAGGGTTATGTCAACTTGACACATAATTTTAAAGTGGTTCTGGACTTTATATCAAAAAGTTGTAAGAAAATAATCAGTAGGAAATTGAATCTAGTTTCTAAACTATTATGCCTAATCTAGAGAAAAAATTATTTGATTGATCAAAATTTTGGATTCATACACAATATATATTCTTAAGACCCCTAGGAATGCATTTTCTTATTTAATGAGTCAAAAGGGGTCATAGGAAAATTTATAATCCCATTTGACCCATTCAAACACATAATATATGTCACTAGGGGTCCTAGGACCCCTAGGAACACATGTGGTCCTACCCCTTTGGAAAAATATAAATTATTATAATATGTCCCTAGGAGTCATAGGACACCTAGAGACATGTTGTCATGAAATGTGTCGAAAGGGGTTATAGGTTATCCTATGACCCCTTTTTGACCCATATAAATTATTATAATATGTCCTTAGGGGTCCTAGGACCCCTAGAGACATATGTTATAATGAAATATGTCAAAAGGGGTCATAGGTTATCCTATGACCCCTTTCAACCCATATAAATAGTTAGAATATGTCCCTAGGGTTCCTAAGACCCCTAGCAACATATGCTATAATGAAATATGTTAAAAGGGGTCATAGGTTATCCTATGACTCCTTTCGACCCATATAAACAATTATAATATGTCCCTAGGGGTCTTGAGACCCTTAGAGATTTATGTTGTAATAAAAATTGTCGAAAGGGTTCATAGGTTATCCTATGGCCCCTTTCAATCCATATAAATGATTATAATATGTCCCTAGGGGTCCTTGGACCCCTAGAGACATGTGTTATAATGAAATGTGTCAAAAGAGGTCATAAGTTATCCTATGACCCCTTTTGACCTATATAAATGATTATAATATATCCCTAGAGGTCCTAGGACTGCTAGAGACCTATGTTGTCATGAGATGTGTCGAAGGGGGTCATAGGTTATCCTATGATCCCTTTCAACCTATATAAATGACTATTATATGTTCCTAAGGTCTTGGGACCCCTAACGACATATGTTGTCATGAAATGTGTTGAAAGGGGTCATAGGTTATTCTATGACCACTTTTGACCCATATAAATAATTATAATATGTCCCCAGGAGTCCTGGGACCCCTAGAGACATATGTTGTAATGAAATGTGTTGAAAGGCGTCGTAGGTTTCCCTATGACCCCTTTCAACCCATATAAATGATTATAATATGTTCCTGTGAGTCCTAGGACCCCTAGGGACATATGTTGTAATGAAACATGTCAAAAGGGGTCATAAGGTTATCCTATGACTCCTTTTGACCCATATGATTATAATATGTCCCTAGGGTTCCTAGGACCCCTAGAGACATGTTGTAATGAAATGTGTCAAAAAGGGTAATAAGTTATCCTATGACCCCTTTTGACCCATATAAACAATTATAATATGTACCTAGGGATCCAAAGACCCCTAGAGATATATGTGTGATTAAATATGTTGAAAGACGTCATAGAACATCCTATGGCCCATTTTGACCCATATAAATGATTATAATATGTCCCTAGGGGTCCTACAACCCCTAGAGACATATATTGTAATAAAATGTGTCGAAAGGGGTCATAGGTTATCCTATGACCCTTTTTAACCCATATAAATGATTATAATATGTCCCTAAGGGTCTTGAGACCCCTAGAGACATATGTTGTAATGAAATGTGTCATAACCTATGACCCCTTTCGACCCATATAAACATTTATAACATGTACTTAGAGGTCTTGGGACCCCTAAAGACATATATTGTCATGAAATATGTCAAAAGGGATCATAGGTTATCTTATGACCCCTTTCGACCCATATAAATGATTCTAATATGTCCCTAGGGGTCCTAGGACCCTTAGAGACATATGTTATGAAATGTGTCGAAAGGGGTCATAGGTTATCCTATGACCCTTTTGACCCATATAAATAATTATAATATGTCCATAGGGGTCCTAGGACCCATAGAGACATATGTTGTAATAAAATGTGTCAAAAGGGGTCATAGGTCATCCTATGGCCGCTTTCAACTCAAATAAATGATTATAATATGTTCCTAGGGTCATGGGACCCCTAGAGACATATGTTGCCATGAAATGTGTCGAAAGGGGTCATAGGTTATCCTATGACCCCTTTTGATGCATATAAACAATTATAATATTTTCCTAGGGTTCTTAAAACTTCTAGACACATATGTGGCAATGAAATGTGTCGAAAGGGGTCATAAATTTTTTGATGACCCTTTTTGACCCATATGAATGATTATAATATGTCCCTAGGGGTCTTGGGACCCCAAGAGACATATTTTGTCATGAAATGTGTCAAAAAAATTTGACCCATATAAACGATTATAATATGTCCCTAAGTGTCTTGGGAACCCTAGAGGCATATATTGTAATGAAATGTGTCAAAAGGGATCATAGGTTATTCTATGACCCTTTTTGACTCATATAAATGATTATAATATGTTTCTAAGAGTTCTAAGACCCCTAGAGACATATGTTGTAATGAAATGTTTTGAAAGGAGTCATAGGTTTTCCTATGATCCCTTTCAACCCATATAAATGATTATAATATGTTCTTAGGAGTCTTAGGACCCCTAGGGACATATGTTGTCATGAAACATGTTGAAAGGGGTCACAAGGTTATCCTATGACTCCTTTCAACCTATATAAATTATTATAATATGTCCCTAGGGGTCCTAGGACCCCTTGAGACATATGTTGTAATGAAATGTGTCAAAATGGATCATAAGTTATTCTATGACCTCTTTTGACCCATATAAAGAATTATAATATGTACCTAGGGGTCCTAAGACCCCTAGAGACATATGTTGTAATAAAATGTGTTGAAAGGGATCATAGGACATCCTATGGCCCATTTCGACACATATAAATGATTATAATATTCTCTTAGAGGTCCTACAACCCCTAGAGACATATGTTGTAAAGAAATATGTCAAAAGGGTTCGTAGGTTATCCTATGGCCCCTTTCAACCTATTTAAATGATTATAATATGTCTCTAGGGGTCTTGGGACCCCTAGAGACATATGTTGTAATGAAATGTGTCAAAAAGGGTCATAGGTTATTCTATGACCCCTTTTGACCCTTATAAATGATTCTAATATGTCCCTAGGGGTCTTGGGGCCCCTAACAACATATGTTGTCATGAAATATTTTTTGACTGATATAAACAATTCTAATATGTCCCTAGGGGTCTTGGGACCCTTAGAGACGTATGTTTTCCTGAAATGTGTCGAAAGGGGTCATAGGTTATCCTATGACCCCTTTCGACCCTATGACCCCTTTCGACCCATATAAATGATTATAATATGTCCCTAGGGGTATTGGGACCCCTAGAGACATATGTTGTAATGATATGTGTCGAAAGGGGTCATAGAAAAAACCCATATAAATGATTATAATATGTTCCTAGTAGTCCTAGGACCCCTAGGGACATATTTTATTATGAAATGTGTCAAAAGGGGTCATAGGTCATCCTATGGCCTCTTTCGACTCATATAAATGATTATAATATGTTCCTAGGGTTGTGGGACCCCTAGAGATATATGTTGTCATGAAATGTGTCAAAAGGGGTCACAAGGTATCCTATGACTCTTTTGACCCATATAAACAATTATAATATGTCCCTAGGAGTCCTGGGACCCCTAGAGACATATTGTAAGAATTTGCCTTAGGAAAAAATTCACCCAAGACCAAGGAACTCAAACACAAGCACAAAATAGATCAGAGTATGATCAGAATAACAATATAGTATTCAATTCAATGTACAAGCACACAAGGAGTGCCTGTATATAAAGGCCTCTAAGATGCATCTAGAATGCCTAAGAGTTAGCACATGATAAGTCATACAACCAGGCACATGTCCACCAAGTGTGGGTTATCCTCCATTTAGCACAAAAGTGTGATGATGAGAGGATAAGCCTACAAAGGTGTACCATGAAAAATAATGTTAAAGACACCATGTGCTTAATTATGAGTGCAAATAATTGTGTTGTCTACTTGACAACCCAGTTAATTATGCACACTCCAGTGTTGTAGACACCATGTGCTAAATTAGAGTTGCATACTTATGTGTTGTCAACATGACAACTCATAAAAGTACACAAACTCCTAAGTGTCAACCTAATAAATAATAAAATAATGCATTAACCTAAGTAAACTTAAGTAAAGTGTAAATAGTATATACTTATTTACACCAACACATATGTTGTAATAAAATGTGTCGAAAGAGGTCATAGGTTTTCTGATGACCCCTTCTGATCCATATAAATGTTTATAATATGTCCCTAGGCATCTTGGGACCCCTAGAGACATATGTTTTCATGAAATGTGTCAAAAGAGGTCATAGATTATCCTATGACCCTTTTTAACTCATATAAATGATTATAATATGTCCCTAGGGGTCTTGGAACCCCTAGAGACATATGTTGTAATGAAATGTGTCAAAAGGGCCCCTTGCCACCCATATAAATGATTATAATATGTCCTAGGGGTCCTAAGACCCCTAGAGACATGTATTGTCATGAGATGTGTCAAAATGGGTCATAGGTTATCCTATGACCCCTTTTGACCCATATAAATGATTATAATATGTTCCTAGGGTCATGGTACCTCTAGAGACATGTGTTGTCATAAATTGTGTCAAAAGGAGTCATATGTTATCCTATGACCCCTTTTGACTTATATAAATAATTATAATATGTCCGTAGGGGTCCTGAGACTCCTAGAGAGATATATTGTAATGAAATGTGTCAAAAGGGGTCACAGGTTATCCTATGACCCCTTTTGACCCATATAAATGGTTATAATATGTCCCTATCAGTCCTAAGACCCTTAAAGACATATGTTGTAATGAAATGTGTCGAAAGGGGTCATAGGTTATACAATGACCCCCCTCAAACAATAAAAATGATTTTAATATGTCCCTAGGGGTCTTATGACCCCTAAATACATATATTGTGATGAAATATGTCAAAAGGGGTCATAGGTTATCCTATGAGCCTTTTCGACCCATATAAATGATTATAATATGTCCCTAGGGATCCTAGGACCCCTAGAGACATGTTGTAATGAAATGTGTTGAAATTATTCATAGGTTATCCTATGACCCCTTTCAACCCATATAAATTATTATAATATGTTCCTAAGGATCCTAAGACCCCTAGAGACATATGTTGTCATTTAATGGATCAAAACCGGTCATAGGTTACCCTATGACCCCTTTCAACCCATTTAAACACATGATTTATGTCCCTAGGGGTTCTAGGACCCTTAAGATTATACATTTTCATATAATGTATTGCAAGGGGTCATGGGGTACTATATGACTCCTTTCAACTCATTTGAACAGATGATATATTTTTCTAGGTGTTATAAGACCCCTATCAACATATGTTATCATTTAATGGGTCAAAAGGGGTCATAGGGTTCCTTTCAACTCATTCAAACACATGATGTACGTTATTATGGGACCTAGGACCCCTAAGGACATATGTGATGTGTTATAATGGGTAAAAGGGGTCATAAGGCATGCCATGACACATTTTGACCTATTACATGACAAAATGTGTTCATAGGGTTTGTAGGACCCCTAGGGAAATACATGTTGTATTCCAACGGGTTGAATTGGGTTAAATGATATCCTATGACCCATTTCGACCCTTTACATGACAAAATATATTATTTTAGGTCTGAAGACCTCTAGGAACAAGCATATTGTGTTGAAATGGGTTGAAAAGGACCATAGGATAACCTATGACCCATTTCAATCAAATACATGACAACTAATGTTCCTAGGGGTCCTAGGGCCCCTAGGGACATATATGTTGTGTTCCAATGGATAGAAAGGGGTAATAGGGTATCTTATGACCCCTAGGAACATACCTCTTATATTTCAATGGGTAGAAAGGGGTCATAGGGTATTTTATGACCCCTTTTGACATGTTACATGATAATATATGTTGTTAGGGGTCCTAGGACCCTTATCATCATGTGTGTTGTGTTCCAATGGGTCAAATTTTGACCCATTACATGACAACATATGTTTCTAGGGGTCCTAATATCCTAGGGCCATATATATTGTTTTCCAATGGGTCAAAAGGGGTCATCAGGTACCCTATGACTCCTTTCAGCCCATTACATGACAACATATGTTCTGAATGTATGTTGTCATGTAATGGCTTAAAAGGGTCATATGATACTCTATGAAACCTTTCAACCCATTAGAACACAAGATATATGTCTATAAGGGTCTTAAGACCCCTAAGAACATATGTTATCATGTATTAGGTCAAAAGGGGTCATAGGATACTCCATAACCTCTGTCTACCCATTAAAACACAAGATAAATGTCCCTAGGCATCCTTTGACCCTTAGGAAGATATGTTGTCATATAATGGGTTAGAATGGATCATGGGGTATCCCATGACCCATTTGGACCCATTGGAACACATGTATGTCCCTAGTGAGACCCATAGGATCATATATCATCATATTGTTATTAGTTTAGGTTACTAATATATATAATACATAATAATAATATATATGATATATAATAAAGGTATCCCATGACCCATTTGGACTCATTGAAACACATGTATGTCCCTAGGGGGGCCCCTAGGAACATACATCATCATGTAATTTATTAACTTAGGTTAGTAAGCTTAGTAATATATGATATATAATAATAATATATATGATATATAATTATATAATAATATACAATAAGTAATAACTATATATAAAATAATTATATAATAAATTATTATTATTATTTAATACTATATAATAAATTTTAGTAACTATATATAATAATTGGTCCCCCCCAATTATGCTATAACTATATTATACTAGGACTTGATACAACTTAAAAATTGGCCCCCCTTTGATTTTGGTAAATAAAAATCAATATTTATCTTAAAAATTGGTCCCCACTCCCTTTACATTTGAATTTGGGAACATAAATTGGATACCCATTACCAAATCGGATACCCGTTCTCAAATCAAATATCTATTCTCAAATTGAATACCCGTTCTCAAATTGGATACCCAATTAGGCAAGGTATTACATTTTTGGTTTGGTACCAAGATGGGTGGGAAAAATTCAAAGTGCATTTTGAAATGCTTTTAGACATTTCAAAACTACATATTTTTCACATTGCCACTTTTTGGCACACCATGATCTTGTACATACTCGTATGCAAGATGAGCCCACTACCCAAACATGTAAGTTCAACTACAAGAAGAGCTCACTACTCAAACAAGTAATTTATTAGTATGTTCCTCTTTCCTTTATTGTGTAAACCAAACCAATCAATGTCAAACCTTGTACACCAGGTCAGAAACCTCAAATCCAAATATCAAACCTCAGATCACTCAGAAAAACCTCAACAATAAAGTTTCCTTCACTTTTTCTCTACTCTGCTCAACTTCACATTCCACTCTTGTGTTGCTTATAATCACTTCGCATCAATACAATTTCATTCTTCATGATAAAGGAAAATGTCCTTCCTTTATACCAAGTCCATAAAATGATTCCCTAAGTCAGCTATTAGACCTTCTCAATTAATCATTATAGGACCATATTAAGAACATGTTACATTTAGCAATAACATTAATCTTCCACCTTGCAACTTGAATAACTTTATGTATATGCAATATTATGATGAGATAACTTAGCCACATCATCACCAATGTGTGTCCTTCACATCCTCAACCTCAATTCTTAGAATAACAACTCTAATAAGTGATATAACAAGTTTACCAAAACATGCCTCTGTAAACTCTATCTCAGAACAAACATCACCAAAACTTACATAACTCCTTGCAGACTTATCATTTCTTCTTTTGGCATTAACTACATATACCAAATACTCAGAAGTATTTACCATAGCCTCATATGGTTAGAATACTCAACTAGTCATCCATAACAACTTGACATTTTATGTTATTCTTCTATTAAATACCACAGAAAACTACTATGTTGACATCAATGACAAACTCGGTCATGAATATAACATATCATCATAGTAACATATCTACAATACTCCCCTATAGGAATAGCATCAGCATTCATGCTTCCAAAAATCTCTCAATACCTTTTGATAGAAATTGTTTTATTTTTTGCTAGTATAGAATTGTTGGAAATATAATGATGACTGAGTGACTAAGATAGGGAGGTGAATAAAGAACCACTTAATTCTTCTTTCCCTTAATTCAACTTTATTATATTATCTAATCTGCTTGCTTACATGGAACACAAAGTAATAAAGTAGTAACACCATAACACTTTGACACCAGATTGGAAACCCATAAACCCTCCAAGTAGAAGCTAAAATTGGGGTGGGGATGACACCCACAATGCTTCACTACTCCATTAATGAAGTTGGCATGCTAGGGCTTTCAATTGATCACTTCTATTGATCTACTCAATTAAGAGTAAGTAGTATGGTTAGGTCCACCTTATGAAAGGATTTCTACAATACAATTAAGTATGTACTCTATTAGGAGTTTCTACAAAGGACTATTAGGTCCACCCTGTTAGAGGATTTGGCTTATGCACCTGGTAGGATGAATTAGTAGAATGATCTTTGCTATGTAACTTGGTTTTTTGAACAAGATCCTTTGATGTGAACTTATCATCTAACTTTGATTGATGAGTCTCTTCCTTTCCTTGATACTGATAGTAGCCTTGTAATTACTCTGCTCTTTCATATTCACTTCTATGCAATGGTCTTCAATTCATACTTAATGTTTGGATAAACAAAATAACTTACATATATACACATCCAAAATGATTACATTAAGAAGTTGGCTATAGAGATGTCGTAATAATTTCAAACAATAATATACCAAGTTGTGTCAATGTTGAGACTCGGGTCCAATTATCTACTCAGGTGATATGCTAACACATAGGAAACATAGTGGAACTCGATAACTCTAGCATCCGATTAGCACTGCGCACTCAGTTCACATTGATCATTCAACAAGGGAAGATGACTTGGTCAACACTAGTAGGTTCGTAGATACTACTTAAATCCAAATCCTCAATTGACACTTTTTCTCAGTAGATACTGTAAACTTGGTAGACACTACTCACTACTTGCTTAGTAAAAGTTGTTAACTTGGTTCGGTGAACATACTTCCATCTAGTAGCTCGATTACTATCATCTTCTCATGATGACTAAGTATTTTGGCACTAATAGACAATATTTCTTCCCATAAGGTCAACCATCTCACCCTTTTTCATTAGTGACAAAAACACTTATCATAAAAAAAATCTAAAATCAAAAGTCTTCAGTCAAACTCCCCCTCTATATGTGCTTTTTCTGCAACTCAGTTTGAACTAAAAACTTTGCAACTCAATTACAACTTTCATGTTTTTTATTTTTCAAAATTATTTTTGTTTATCTATTTTTTACATATCTTTATGTTGTACATATTTCCTCCATTCTATACATATCTCTCCTACATATATATATATATATACACTATCCCCCTTGCTTTTGTTACAAATGCCAAAAATTTATAAGGTTATGCCAAAATGAGAGAGGAAATGATGATGTACCTTCAAAATAAAACACAGTCTTATCCTAGATATCTTTCAATACCTTTTGTAAGTAAAAAATTTATGTGAAGCTCAACTGATAACTCCAACATGTGTTTTACCACTGAAAGTTTTGTGTCCTTAACTAGTGTCTTTGCATGATCGGTGCAGGAGCACCTAGGGGTAAAGGTAAAACCTTAATGAATTTTTTGTTTTTAAATGGTCTACCAACCATTTAGGTAATAATGACTAGTAATAAAGTCCCAAGGTAGTTTTAGGAGGTTTGGATAGGTAGGATTTGGAATGTGAGTCAAGTTTTGTCTATCAAGGTCCTATAGGAAAAATTTCTTGAGAATTTCTTAAGGAGTAAAAATATGGAAAATTTTCTTAAAAGGGGGAAAATGTGTGTAAGAGTGGTCTTTAGGTGTATTAAGGTCATTTTAGAAGGTTTGGAAATAGACTGGTCAAGTTTGAAGGCTCAATGTGCAAAATTGCAAAACTTGTCAAAAAATTGCAATTTTTGCAAAATTGCATAGCGACTCTTTGCATAGTTTTGAGGAACAAAGTACTTGGGTAGTTATGGCTTGAAAAAAAGGAAAAAATGGAGGAGTAATATATATTTAAACCTTATTCAACTCATTTCTAAGGGTTGGATAGTCACTTGTACAAACATCACGTGTAGTGGAGCAATTTTGTGATTAGAAACGTGGTTTTGAAGGATTGAATAGACAAAGTGGATTAATAACCTATTGTTTTGGATGGAATAGAGTCATGGGATGAATTTTTTAGTTTGTTCATATTTTTTTTGGTTTTAAGCATTCATTTACTAGGGTTTTGAAAATTAATTAATTTTTACCTTCCTCTTCTCTAGTTTTGTATCTCTAGCATTCTAATGGCTATGGCTTAAAATACCTTGGTCTAAACACCATGGCCTTTGGAGATCAAGAAATAGCCTATGTAAATAGTTTATATAGTGATTTTGGGTCTTTTTCAAGGCAAGTAGCTAATTTTTCAAGTGATCCCTGGGCAAGCAGTGTAGGCTTGGCAAGGTGCAATGAAAGCTTGAATTGAAGTTTTGATGAGAATAGTGGATTGGAACGTGCCAATATTGATTAGGCATTGAAGGAGTAGAGTGTTAAGGGTTCATAACTAAAAGGAGGAGGTTTTCAATGGTGTTTGAGACCATTGGTGAAGAATTCAATGTCATTGCCTTTAAAACTCTTAAAATGAGGGTTTTATGAAACCGTATTGTATGGACGTAGGGAATAAAAGTTCTAAAGACCCCAAGTGGACTAGTTAAGTGTTTTTTTGAGTTTTATCTTGTTCCTTGTTTTTAGGAGGGCTAATAGGGGTTCTTAGGGCTACAAGGATAAATAGGATAATTTGGAGTTCTGGGAATGTAAAACTCACAAGAATGATACATAATGGTAGGAAATATGTCAAGAACCTCAAAAATGATGGTTCAAACTTAATTTTGGCCTTTTAGGTTCACTTGATGAAGTTTTGGCATTCTAGGTCAAGTAGTGCATAGTTGGTGAACTTAAGGGAGATGATGGAATCTTATATTATTGGGTGAGTTTCTTGGTGAAAGGGGATTGAGAAGGAATGCTCTAGGTTGGGGTTTTCGATAGTAACCCTAAGTAGGCTAAGATAAGCCTTAGAAGAGAAAGAAGTCTCTTAAGTGAAGAAGCTCTCCATCAAAGTGGTATCAGAGCCATAAGATTGTGGCTTGTGGTGGTGTGTTGTATTCCACTTAGGCAAGTGGATCTTCAAAGATGGTTACTAATGTAGAGTTGTTAAAGGAGGTAGATGAGAAAAGAAGCTCATAGAAGAGAAGACCAGGGTCCTTGATGAGGCCATAGAGGAGATGAAAGATAACATAAAGGAGATGGAAGATGCAACCCAAGCTAAGGAAGATGAAGACTTTAGCAAGGAAAATTTCTTCTCAAGTTTTTCTAACATTTTTTTCCTCTCTTCAAGATTTACAGAATCTTAATCTCAATTGAGATTATGGTCTTGACTTCTTCATATGTTCCAAAATATGTAGCCTTGGAATCTATAGGTTCATTGACAAGAGATTCAATGATGTCTCCAGTTTTATCAAAGTTAACTTCATAGCCTAATGGCTTTACTTACATAATCCTGGATCTGACTATCTGAATATGCACTTTATCAAAGTCAACTAGGAAACAGATTTATTTATCATAATCATCCATGATTCGTTCAAAATTTTCACCCATTTCATTTATTAAATCATTGATCTGATATAATATGGAGGTGTCCTTCTTCCATACAATAGTCCCTTTTTATGCAAAGAATTTTTGCACATAAAAGATTAAATAGATAACAAGTGATCTGAACTTACATGAATTGTTCTTGGAGGCTCAGATGCTCTCCATTTTCTTGGTCAACTAAATGCATTAAAGCTCAGTGAGGTCAAATGATAGGTTCTTCTTTACAATTTTATATGTTAGTTCAAGTACTTCACAAGGCATTTATTTGGTCGACTTGAACTATAAATCTTGTGAGCTATGACATGAATGTCGAACTTGATTTCCATGTCGATCATGCTATTCAACTTTATGCCTCTATCATCACATTCATCTAGGTTTAGATTAGCCATTTCTACATGCCTAGGGTTTTGAATGCCTTGGATTTCTCCATCATTGGGTAACTAGTGATTTGATGGATCATCTTCTTGGTGATTGGAGCTGGCTGCTCAAGCTAGAAGGTCATGTCGTGGACTCAACTCAATAAAAACTTAGTCCACTTTATACAAAATTTACTTGGCATATGAATGATGTGTTGAAAATACAATAGGAAAGTAAACTCTAGGAGGGGGGTGAATCAACACTTAAAACTTTTAACCTCTAAAACTATTCACCACACATCCATCTCATAGTCTATGCATTTAATTTGAAATACTAAATTAAGCATATACATCCATAGCATGAAAGTAAATATTTAACACATGTATGACTTAAGATATTTGGTTACCTAAAAACCCTCCAAGGAGAAGGTGAAACTAGGGTGGGGATGACACCCACAAATCTTCACTACTGCAGTAATAAAGTGTATCCAATGAAGGTCACAATGTTTGACCATGAAACATGATCTACCCTGTGAAAGAACTTCCATGTTAAATTCTTACAAGATTGTTAGATCTTACCATGTTAAAGGATTTAAACATCATACTAAAAATATTCTTGGTAAGAGGACTTTAACTTACAGTGAAGTAAGCACCCTATTAAAATATTTGCAATAGCCTATTTAGACTACTCTGTTAAGAGATTTAACTAATTCACCTATTAAAATGTCTCAGAAATGATCCTTCGATTAGCACAATGTTACTTGATGTCAAATCACCTCTATACTGATGTGTACTTCATTCCTCTTTTATCAAATGTACCTCTATTTTCCTCTAATTCCTTTCCTATGTTCTTCTTTGACTGATTCTATAATGTAACTCAACTCTTAATACCTTAATCACCATCAATGCTCTATTTGCACATGCAAACTCTCTTCAGTTCTCCTTAGAATTTATTTTTCTCATACAAAGAGTTTAGGTTTTATCTTCCTTAAGAAGACTTGGGTGATTTAGGGTTAGGTATGAATCAATGATAGTGATTCACCCATATTGTTTCTTAAACCTTCCCTTTTCTGATTAGATACATGTAATGCATAGGGATTCACAATTAAGATTCATCCTTATCAACAAAATATCATAAAACAATACTTAAGTCAACTCAAAAATGGTTTACATAGTAGTTTGTACCAATACAAACAACTATGTCAAAACTATATTACTCAGCATCTGAAGTCCCTAGTGCTTGACACTAATTGTAACTTCAATGTTGTCACTCGGCATCTAAATGACTCAACATGCACTACTTGCTCAACACTTGAATCACTTGGTAATACTATCTACTCAGAATTTGAGTGACTTGGCACTTGAGTGGCTTGGCACTCACTATTTACTTGGCATGCTCTATCTTATATGTTATGCTTGGCATATGTTACTTGTTTGGTGTGAACTAATTAGATGACTTTAGTGTATAGACACTCATTTGTCAAAACCAATCTGAGATCAACAATCTCCCCCTTTGACATGAATGTCAAAAACACTTGGTCATGTATTAATGATCTTATCCTTATGAGCATAACTTAGATATCTAGTATCTATTTGGCTTCTAGACAAAAATTTAAAAATATCAAAATTTTGCAACATGTGACTTATCAGTCATACCTCAAAATTTCATAACTCCCTAAGAGTTGATTATTCTATGCTATACTTTGTATCTGAACCAAAAAAATTCTCCTACTAAGTAGATTGTCTATCTATGTATGTATGTCTCTGTCTCCTCCATACTCTTTCACATTATTATGCCTTCTTTTCTCTTACTCCCCCTATTTCCTTAATCCCCCTTTTTGTCACTTATGTCAATGGATTATACACTAATACTGTGTTTGTCCAAAAAAGGTTTGTGGATCTCTAGTATAATCTTTAGAGCTACATGTCAATCATCACAAGTTACCTCCAATGACTAATTTGAATGGCTAGCTCAACAACAAGGTGTACTAAGCCTTCATATGTAGAAAGATGAGAATCTTTCTTCAAGAGAGTTTTAGCATAGCCTAGTTCCTTGTACAGAATCTCCATGCGTGGAGTCAATATAGACTAGATGCATATTAGTTTAGCCTTGATGTTGACTTCATTTATATGTAATTTTGCTAACTGACTTTGGGATTGTAGGAGGGTGCTAAAATATTTCACTTTGGTCTAGAGACTTTGGTAGAGTTATGCAAGATGTTTGCATAATACTATCCAACTTTAGAATATGACTCCTAACTTCCCTTGTGAAGAGTGTAGTATTATTCAATTTGGAATACAAAAAGAAAATATTCTGCAGTATCTTCTTCACACTCTCTATTTTGGTTGCTAATTCAACCTATGTCAATGCAATAGCACTTGATATCTTTTTATTAACATTATGTTGGAACTTTCTCTTAGACCATCCCAATAGTTTGACATTAGAATCTAGGTCTTTGTCATTTAGCTTTTCCACTAAGCTAGTTAACTGCTTTATGATTGGCTTATTTTTCTCTAATTTTGGTAGACTAAATGCATCAATAAAAATGTCTTTGATATCAATCAAATATTTCTTCTTCCTATTCTCCTATCTGAGCAATTCTTGATGCTTCTTCTTTTCTAGAGCTTCCCTAAGTATGCCCATCTGCTCGATAGTAATAGTTTCATAATCAAATTTGGGCAACTCAATTACTTCATCCAGGTTTACATCAAAAATTGATATAACATCAACTTCCTTATATGTGCTTCGACTCGGCCTTGAGGATTGTAATGGTGTAGATTCTGTGCTCAGCCTTTGAAGAGCTTGACTAGGAGGAGTGGAAAATTTTGATAATGTTAGCAATGTTTGTATTGTTAATTGTTCCTCTGGCTTTGTTGTCAAACTTGGCACTTCAGTTGTGTCCTTCTCTTCCTTTGTATTATTAGTAACACCTTGATTATGTGTTGTAGGTGTAGGAGTATCTACCTAACCTGTTTGAACATGAGTTTCTTTATTCTTTTCTACTCTCCATCTATCTGACCCTTGTCATGTACACTTTCCTCTATAGTGACTAAGACTAGAGTCATTTGTGCCAATGTACTAATGGTAGAAGTAGTTGTCTCCTTCCTTTGATATACCACAAGGGGTAATGTAGGTTGTATCATGATGCATTGAGGATGGGAAAAAGGTGTAATTTTTTATTGTACATCCTCCCCTACAGATGCCTTATTTGCCTTCTCAATCTCATCAATAGTCACCAGTACAAGATTCTCACAAAGTTTGGCTTGGGTGGTGAATTCCACCAGTATCTTCCTCAAGTCATCCTCTATGAGGGGATTGATGTTCTAAGTGATAGTATTATAAACATCCTTTACCTTGACAATATAATTTTCTATGTTCACCTCATGTGGAAGACCAACACTCAGTACTAGTGTATCTGGTACACTCTATTCTATTGGTTTATCATCCTCAGTTGGTGCTTGTGTGTCTATGTTCATGTTGGTGCCTTCCTTAAATGTATCTTGTTTAGTGTCTTCTTTTTTTTCTCCTTCTTTTTCCTCACCTACCTCAATATGTGCTTGCAATGTTACCTGGGATGTTGTCAAACCATATAGTGATTTCCACATCAAAGTAGTCTTTTGTACAACATCCTCGATGTCATTCTGCAATATACTGAATGCCCTATATTTTGGTGCAAATTTTTTAGTATGTTTATTAATGGTTTTTCCCATTGCACCCTTACTTAGTTCTAGCATTACTTGGGCAAGTATTGTTTCTCTTATTTGTTTGTTAGTATCTAGACAATAGTGCCACTTCTACTCAACTCTCTCATACAAAGTTTTAGATATGCAGTTGGCAAGTTCAAGAGGAGCCTTTTTAAATATTATCATCGTGGCCTATTCAACTAGATTCTTTTCAATCTTCCCAAGACTATTAAAGTCAATGTGAGAGAATCCAGATAAATTAGCATTATTTCTAATATTCTCACATAGATTATCTAAATCTGAAGAACTGTGACTTACCACTTGAAACTGGTTATTGTCATCAAATTTAGTCTTCTCTTCATCAAATTTAGCCAGAGCAACACATTTTATCCTCAATCTCTTTTGAGATTCTTCACCCTTTCTAGCTTGACTAGCTCTTTTCTCCTTTGGCCTGGCTACCTCCTTAGCCTTTTGTGCAATGGCCCTTGTGCTAGCCCTAGTTGTAGGTAATCTAGGCTAAGTAGGTTTTGCAACCTTCTTTGGTTTGCTTATTTTTGGTGCTTTAGCTTTTCTTTTCTTTTCTTATTATTAGTAGTTATAGGTGTATGCACCCTAAAATGGTCGCCTAAACTATGGGCCCCATTCTTCAATTAATCATTTTCCTAAAACAATTTATCAATTTTCTGAATCAATGCATTGCAATATTTTATTGAACCAATTCAAATCATTTTCCTTGATCAAATTGAAAATAATTTAATTATTTCAATATTTCCTAAGGTTTGATCATTTCATCAATAATCTTATTTAATTAAAAGAAAACATCCTTTTAAATAAATAAAATAATCTTATTTAATTAAAAGAAAATCTCTCTTTTAATTAAATAGTTTAATCTTATTTAATTAAAATATTTTTTTTTATTAAATAATCTTATCTTATTTAATTAAAAGAAAACAACCTTTTAAATAAATAAAATAATCTTATTTAGGCAAGAGCCTACAACACAATGGTAAATGTGAGCCTCTTATCAAAGAGGTCTTGGGTTTGAATCTACTTGCGTTCATTACAATTAACCTTGGCTTTGGCCTCTTACCAATCTAAAATATATATAAAATAAATAAAATAAAATAATTTTATTTAATTAAAAGAAAATCTCTCTTTTGATTAAATAGTTTTATCTTATTTAATTAAAATCTTTCTTTTTATTAAATAATCTTATCTTATTTAATTAAAAGAAGACATCCTTTAAATAAATAAAATAATTTTATTTAATTAAAAGAAAATCTCTCTTTTAATTAAATAAATAAATCCCGACTTGAAGCTCTCTTTTTTATGAAAAAGGAAATAAATCAAAGAAATATTCCTTCTTTTTTTCACATATCTTTAAGTGGTGGACTTTTTCCTCTTGTGACAAGTCTCCCACCTCCACAGTTTTTTATTTTTCCTATTTTGCTAGGTTTTTTCTACACTTTTAATAATCTCGCTTAGGTTAATAAAGCATGTCTTATTAGGTGAATAGTTGTGAGGTGTCACCTTCCTACATGTGAGCATCCATTAGCTATCTTGGGAAGATACTTTGCTATATTTAGTCCAATAGATGGTTGCTCCTCATTGGTTGGTGTTGCCACCTCCTCCCTCTTCCTAGCCTATATAAGCATGCTACCTGACTTGTATTTGCATCTCTTGTTTTTGCATCCTTTTAATGCTATTTTGCTTCCAGCATTTGCATTACTCTCTTGGAGACTAACTCTATGATGCTATTTTGATTTTGTATCATTTGCATTCATAGTTTAGATATTTACTCTTTGCACTAGTTTTCTGTGTTATTAATCTTATCATATTCTAACATGGTATCAGAGTTTTTCTATGTGCAAGAGTAGATTTTACTTCCCTTATTTGAGAGATTCGGGGGGGGCAAATAAACTTTATTGTAATTTTTTGAAAAATGAAGTATGCTCTTCTCTTGCATCTTTGGATGATCCTGAGAATCAGAAAAGTTTTGACAAAAATGATTTTTCTCTGGGGTTTCAATCTCAAATCTGACAACCAACTTGCATATTTGGAATTTTCAATCAGTTTTGCAGGTTCTAGCATGCCATTGATGGACTTAGGAAGGTGATCCAGCATTTTCATGTCATATTCTGGTTGCTGGGGTCGTTTTTTTATTTTTGGAGCCGTTTTTTACTGTTAAAGGCGTCTGATTTACACTATAGCAACATCTTCTGTACATCAGCAAGAAAAATGCTTTCTGGGTTTTGTTTGCAGCCCTGAAAAACCATCTGGGTATCTCTTAGATTTTACATAAAAGTTGTATATTTTGTAGAATCGAGCATGCAAAGCTATATCCATACCCCTCTCCATTGGCAGTCACAGATTTGAATGCAGTTTTCAAATGTCTCGTTCTTGCTCATACGGACTCTGATTTTGATGATTCTTGTTATGAACTTGGCTATTTTTTTGTGCTCTATCCACTAGTGGAGTTGTTTTTTGATTTTCATGCATGAATTCTTCAGAAATTGCAGATTCTCAGTCGTGACTGTACACAGTTCTCATTTTGGAAACTTCAGAGGATCATAACTTTCTCATACGACCTCGTATCAAGGCGATTCTTTGTTTGAAAGTGCATGATTTTTTGAGTAGATCGCAATGGTGCTATTTGTTTCCTTGATTATTGTGCCCAAGTTTCACTTTTAGCATATGCTCTTCATGAGGGTTTGTAATGCATTGAAATCAAGACCACTAAGTATTTCTTTCTAGTGGTAGTTGAAAACGTACTAAAATAAAGTGCCAAATCATATTTCTTTGGGAGGGTTCTTTGATTGAGTAAAAAGTGGGGGGCATTGTCATGGCTGGGTTCTCTTCTTTTTAGCATTTCTTCTCTGCATTTCTTCATCATGGATCAAACAAATATGCCCATCCTAACTCCATACAATTACTTTGAGTGGAAATCACACATGAAAATTCACTTAAGGAAAGCTAGATTAAATAGGATAACTATGGGACTTGAAATTGAACCTGCTAAAGATGAAGATAAGCCTAAGTGGTTTAACAAATGTGATGAGGCATTTGGAACATTATGTTTGTCTATTTCTCCTGACTTGCTATTTCACATTGAGTCTTTGGATACACCAAATGAAGTATGGACAAAGCTAGAAACACTATTTGGTACACAAGATTCAATGAGGGGTCATATGTTGAAAAATGAATTAATTAGTTTGAGTCCAGGTAATTTCAACACAAT
Source organism: Cupressus sempervirens (assembly GCA_028749045.1). NCBI lineage: Eukaryota > Viridiplantae > Streptophyta > Pinopsida > Cupressales > Cupressaceae > Cupressus > Cupressus sempervirens. Next base: position 562,854,744 of record CM053787.1, on the reverse strand, counting down.
CCAAGATTTCTTCACCAAATTGAAATCACTAAAGCTGTAGTTAAAACAATGTGGAATTGAAAATAAAGATGAAAAAATGATTCTTAGTATTCTCTCTAAGCTAAGTTCAGAATATTATGTGTTTGTCTCTACCTTCTATGCTACTGAGGGTGCACTTGGTACTCAATTCACCATGCCATCTTTAGATGATTTTGCTATCAATCTCACTCGAGAATAGGACAAGCTAATCCAGATGGGCATTCTTAAGTCCTCTAAGTCACATGCCTTGGCTACCAACCAAGGCACAAAAGAACAACAAGGAAAAAGTAGTAACAACAATAGTAAGGACAAGAAACAAAAGAATAGCGAGGAGAAGAAGGATCAGATGTTGGTTTCTTCAAAAGCAACTATTGATACACCATCTTCCAAGGGTGATAAGCCTAAGAAAGAAAAGGTCAAATGTGCCTATTGTAAAAGACCTGGTCATGATGAACATAAATGTTTGCAAAAACAACTTGATCACTTAACATACATTCTTGAGAAGAATAATATCAGTGTTCTTGAGTCTATCAAACAAAGTTCTAATGAAGGTTCTAACAAAGAAAAAGAAAATAGCAAGGGGAAAGGAAAGGGCAAGAACCTTTTTGCAGTTGCTTCCTCACCATCCACTTGGGTTCTTGATTCAGGTGCTTCACACCACATGGCTTCATCTAAGGAAGAACTTGCATCTTTGGAGCCATGTACTATGCCTTCTATTTTGATGGGTGATAACACCCTTGTTGAGGTGTGTGGGAGAGGGTCTATTGATGTGGGGGATGGCACATTCTATGATGTTCCTTATGTACCCTCATTTTCAACTAATCTCCTATCAATACACCAGATCACTCACATAGATTTAGGCAAGCGGGTTGAGTTCACTCCTAATTCAGTGGAGATACGTGAGTTGTACAATGATTCTACAGTTGCAGTTGGGAGAGTAGATCATCAGTCACGACTCTATATGTTTTCTCACTTTGTTCCTGATCCTCCTTTGACTATTTTGCTCACTCACTTTAATGATGTGAGCAGATTATGGCATGAGTGGTTTGGCCATCTTAACTTTCACTACTTGCATCAGCTTAATTAGCAGAGCATCGTCACAGGGTTGCCTTCTACTTTGACATTGGAGTCACTTGGAATACATGATAGATCTTTTGATGGGTCAGATTCACTTGAGCAGTCTTCTACCTCCACTTTTGATGCAGAGAGTAATTCAGAGGACTCACCTCCTTCCTCCCCTAGTCATCATTCATAGGTTGATGATTCTCCTCTAGATTCTCCATCTTCTGGTCCACTTTGGGCTAGATAGACCTTGCAGTTTGCAGGTGATTGGGTTAGGGATCCATCAAACACCAAGCAGACTCATTTACAATTCCAGGATGCTCTACATATCTTCATTGCTACTACCTCAAATCCATAGTCCTTTCATGAGGCTTCTGGTATTTTTGAGTGGGATACAGCTATGCAGGAAGAGTATAGTTCCTTGATGAGGAACCACACTTGGGATCTTGTCCTTTTTCCTAAGGGAAGAAAACTTGTTCGATGTCAGTGGATCAACCGGAAAAAATTTGCAAGCTTTGCTGGAGGTGCAGGATGCTTCATCTTTTGGGGGGGCCTCTTCCTCTCACTTGGAGTCCTAATTTTCTTTGGGGAGTCTCTTTTCTCTCTCTTTTGGGGGAATTTTATGTACATGGGTACCTCATCAGGCTTGACTTTTCGGGACCCATTTCTACATCCACCTAAGCTTTGCTTATGGGGGTGCTAGTGTAGTTTTTTATTTTTTCTATTTTGCTAAGCTTTTTCTACACTTTTAATAATCTCGCTTAGGTTAATAAAGCATGTCTTATTAGGTGAATGGTTCTAAGGTGTCACCTTCCTACATGTGAGCATCCATTAGCTATCTTGGGAAGATACTTTTCTATCTTTAGTCCAATAGATGGTTGCTCCTTATTGGTTGGTGTTGCAACCTCCTCCCTCTTCCTAGCCTATATAAACATGCTACCTGGCTTGTATTTGCATCTCTTTTTTTTGCATCCTCTTAATGCTATTTTGCTTCTAGCATTTGCATTACTCTCTTGGAGACTAACTCTATGATGCTATTTTGATTTTGTATCATTTGCATTCATAGTTTAGATATTTACTCTTTGCACTAGTTTTCTGGGTTATTAATCTTATCAGATTCTAACATCTTTTATAAGGAGCCCTCTCCTTCTCATTTAGATAGATGTTAGTTGCTATAGTATTGTTATGATGCAGGTTTGGAGAGCGATTTTGGAGGAGTTTCAACATTAGAGTTTGAGCCTTAGATTTTGGATATTGGAGCTTCATTGCAACTTCTCTCTTCTTGTCTTCTTCTCTCATGCATCTATGGCTTCCATCATCATGCTTCATCCTTCCATTTTCATATTAGCTTAGAGTCATATTTGCTTTCATAGATTAATCTTGCATTGTTATTTTCTTTCATAGATTAGATTTTTTTCTTGCATTGTTTTGCATTGTTATCATTTAGATTAGCTTGCATCTTCATTTGCATGCATATTTTGATATTTTAATCTCTCATTTTATGGTGTACTTGCATGGGCACAAACTAGGTCAAACTAAGGGCCTACATTATAAGCCCTTGCACTCCATGAATAGGGAGCTATGAGTGGCCATTTGAGACCTCATTCTTGAAAAATCTTAGATATAATGACTCATAGAAGTGTGTCAACATTTTAGCACACATTCTTTGGTGCCCACCATGGAGCAAACCACCTTTACATGCTGGTTTTGCCTATTTTTGGAGCTAACCCCCTTGTGCAGATCTATTTGGAGACAAAAAACCCTAAATTTTAAAGATATGATCATATCTCACAAACCTCTTGGTAGTTTGGTAGTTTGGGTACAAATTAGCAAATATTTCACAAAAGTCTACATTTTTTAAAAGATCTCTAAATTCTAGATAGGGTCATTTCTATGTGTTTTGAGTTTAGAAATAATATTAGAGATCCAACACGATTTACAAACACTGGTCTATTTTGACAAAATGAGTCCCTAGGGCACAAATGAAAATATTTTTCTAACATTATAAATTTTTTAGAAAGTTTTTTTTTTTAATAGGGGTCTCTTTTTTGTATTTAAAGTTTTTAGTCATAATTCATGTTACATAGGTCTAATGTTGTTGACTAGGTCAAAAAAAATAAAATTTTAAATTTTAAAACAAAAAAAAAGGCATTTAATGATTAACTTGCATTTAATTTTTACATGGATCAATGTACGATGTGAGTTTTCATTTGGGTTATTTTCTGGTTATTATTATTTCTAGCCATCATATTTTGAGATCTAATCCTAGGGTTTGCATAAGACATATCAAACTTGTATTGGTTTTTTTGTTGTTTGCTTGGAGTGCTTGCCTAGTTCATTAGATTAGGGGAGTGATATACATGGGTTTCTTTGGATTTAAGGTATTCTTATACATCTCTATAACATTTGGACTTTGGAATTAAAAGTGAACCTCTCATATGTTTGGCTTGAGTGTTTTACATGCTTTCATTATTCACATTTCGATTGGTGCTCTAAAATTGGACCTAGATTTGCTTTCTTGCATACATATTTCACATATTAATTAGACCCTATGAATATTATTTGTGGTGATCTTGAGAGAGTGAGCTCCATTCGGTTGACTTACATGCAAAGCTCTTCTTGATGATAGATTCCCTTGTAGATAGGGAAGGATTTGATATTATTTCATTATCTTGCTTGGTTTTTCTTTGACATTTGTTGGTACTTTCTCTCTTAAGATTGGTATTGATTTTTTTTTTCTTTTCAAGCCTCAGTAAAGTGATTTCAAATTATCATGTCAATGAACTTGTTTGCTATGTTTGGGTGAGATGTAGAGGCTAGAGGAGTATGCTATGTTCCCTTTTGGCCACATCATAAACTTGGAACCCTTGAATATAAAATAAGTCCCCATGTGTTCCAATTTTGTGATTCTTTCTTGATTAGAGAGGGTTAACCATAGTGTACACTCCCTTTATTAGGTAAACCACATGGATGGAACCTCAAGTGGTAGAAGCCACTTTTGTTGTGATAGCAACACCTACTTTATAAACATCCTTATGGAAGAAATCTCCATGGTTGTAGTCTTTTGTTGGGCTATCAAATTTTCTCAGCATCTCTAATTGATTAAATTATGTGTGTCAAGATTGGATTTCACCCACTTGAGCTTGCAAGAGTTTTAGAGTTGACCATTACGAACCATAGTGCAACCCAATTTTTCTTTTCTAGGACTATGTGTGTGATTGGAAAAAATTTTGAAAACATATGAAATAGTGGTTCTAGGGATTAGATTCATACTAAGACACTATTCTTGTTTATGTGCAAGGTTTCTTTGTCCCTTGCCCATTGCTTATAGATGTTTTGTTAAACTTCCTTAGTGTTGTCTTGCATGCCTCATTTATGCCAAAAATCTATTGATGTATCTAGTTGGTCAATTAAAATGAACAATAAAAATGAGTTCTCAAGTTGATACCTTTCTCAATTTGTTATTTTATCATTTCTAGTCCTCCTTGGTTGATTTAGGTCAGATTAGGTCACTTACCCCACTATTGAAAGCTTGTTTGCACCTTAGATTTTTGTGTTTTGAACTCATGAATTATTAATCTTTGATTTTATGAGTGACCTTTCTTGGAGTCAATGAGTTATAAATTGTCCTTGTTGAGAAGATAAACCTTTGGATTCTTTGATAACATGCTTGGAGAGTCTTAGTAATCTCTTGTCCATCCACTTCCATTCAAATTCATTTTCAATTAATTATAATTTGACTAAATCATCCTCCTAATCCATATATACTAGTGTATTCACTCAAAGTAGTGGGAACCTTTGTGGCAGTGTTGGTTTATGCCTATTGCAAAACTTCTATCTTATCATCTCTCTTTTGGACAAGTGAGTGCTTTTACTATCCTAGTTTGGTACTAACATTTCTTAGGGTTTTCCTATCAACTAGTACCTTTTATTTCATTATAGTTACAACAAGATATCAAGTATATCAAGGAAAGTGACCTCAAGTAGTCTTTAACCAATTACCCTTAGTTCAAACTCACCAAAAACGTAAGGGAAAAGAACCCATATTTGATCAATCACCTAGGAACAACTCAGAAGTTTGGTTTAATCCCAAGAGTAACCTTAGTGAGTTGAGTACACCCTTAGCACCTTCTCACACAAACATGGATATGAGTTATATGATGACTCAACAAGAGAGGGAAGAAATGGATGAATGCCTTGATGACATATTTGAAAAACATCAAGATACTATTTTGTTTGGTAGTTGATCTCATGAAAATCAACTAGTCTCACCCCTTATCTCAACTAGATAATTGGATGCACACCAAAGGGCTGAAAGAGATAAGATACAAGCCTATAAAGAAGAACCATCACAACATGAAAACCAAGATGATGAAACTCATGGAACTCATGTGAATGCAACATATACTAATAAATTGTTTAGATATTCAAGACCAAGTTCACCACATAGGACACCTTCAAGATACATGAGTGATAGACTTAAGATGTTCATCCATGAAAATAAAGTCTTCCTAGAGGAACAAGCTATGAAGGTAGATCGATTTAAACATATGGAAGAGGAAAGACAAACTTTTTCACAAATAGAAAGGAAAAATTTCCAAGAGGAGCAAGATAGACTCTTGACTCAATAATTTAATGGTCAATTTAACAACATGTGTGTTGGTGGTGGAAACAACTCTCCTTCATCCACCCCTCCTAATACTCCATGAAGTAGAAGACACTCAAGAAAACCTTCATGATCTCCTAGCACTAGAGGAAGAGGGGCTTCAATACATGATCATTATAGGAGACCAACACCTCCTAGAATTTCAAGATAACCTTTACAAC